>CM056549.1:35631912-35806851 GCA_029721515.1 Synanceia verrucosa
ACAAGGACACATACATCGATAGCTACCAAAAGCAATCCAAGTAAGAGGCAACAACAAAACATGGTATCAGCTGAGTCTCAGCTGTGCACCACGTCTTGTGTTATTACACGTGACACCCTTGGGCCAACCCTCGTGGTCTTGGTAATGTCCGGGAATGCTTGCATGATGTAGCCACTGCAGTGGCCTGCTCCCCCATCCTTTCTTTTCCACACACACACACACACACACACACACACACACACACACACACAAGGACACATCCACATATGCTTGTTTGTTGCTTTGTAGATATAGCGCTGATAATTGCTTGTTTGTTTAGTTGTAGGATAGATTTAATTCACAAGTATCATTGGTGGTTTATCATTATTCTTTTGGATTAAATAAAATCTATTGTAGTTTAACAAGCAGTTGTCTGTGATTGTGTACCTGTGTTGTAATAACAGCTGGTTATGAAAGTCAGTGCTCAGATTCAACCCTTCACTGTTTAACTCCTTAAATGTAAAATAGTGTTTAAATATTGACATTTATGGTTAAACTCTTTTCTTGAGACTGTGATAACAAATCAATTATTATTCCCTGTCTACAAGGTGGTGCCCCGTTCTTATGTGTACCTATGTATATAAATAGGTCATATTAACATCCATAAGTTTATTACTAATAAATATTTTCATTAAGTATTTTATTAATATTTTAATATTTTGAATAATCAAATTTGACTTTACCAATTCCCAACACCAGTTAATATCACAGGTCACGTAATCATCGCTAATCAAGCTAGCTCGTCGCAATAGCTGATAGCATAGTGGTTGCTACGGTAATGGTACTGGTAAGTGGTGACGGTGGGCTTCTAACCTATGTTAACTTTGACTATAGACTGGTCTGTGTGTGTGTGTGTGTGTGTGTGTGTGTGTGTGTGTGTGAATGTGATCTTCACAGCCCGCCAACTTCAGGACAAAGAAAAAAAAGGGATAAATAAGAATGGTTGTGATTGTTAAAAAGAAAAAGCCACAGAACTGAGGAGATACCAGATTGACAAAGCTGCTCACTCAGAAACATGAAAGAGAAGGGTGGCTATAGTTTCTTCTGTTGTGGAAATTAATTAAAATTCTCTTGTGCTGGTGAAAATTGAAACAGAGACTCCTGCCGGCAATGGTTTTATTTTCTTTGCAAAGAAAAGGTCAGTCTTCACGAGCGGTCAAAATGAAGGAAAGACCCTGAACAAAGGGTCAACTTGAATATATATCAAAGGGACATGCCCCTTGAAGGGCATGTCTTCCCTTTGTCTGTCACAGGTCCTTGAGGTGTGAAACCAAAAGGGTCCAGGCAGAACAGCAGGAACACAAATGATTTGAATAAACAAGGGGGAACAGGAAGGGCTGAGTGCCCCCCCTGCACCTCAGGTAGTGGAAATCAAGGGACAGAGAGTCTGGCATCCTAGTGTGAACAGGAAAGTAAGTGGTCAAAAGGCTAAGGAACTGAATTTGCCATTACAATTCCCCCTTGTGATTATTGATTAATCACTAATAACAGGAAAACAACAATAATAAAAATCAAATATGGAACAAAATATATAAAAAGAATGAAAACTTCAAAGCTGGGCACAACTTAAATATCCAACACATTAATTCACATGGATTTAAAATGTATCATCATGGCAGTTGTTTAGAAGGGAAGGGCCATAAAATACAAATAGAAGAAAAAAAAAAACTAACTAAAAGCTAATTAAATGATAAAAAATAAAATAAAGAAAGCAAGGAAACACTGTTTACAAAATGTCATCATTAAATTCAGAGTCTGAGCTGGAGTAGTGATGGGGATCAGAGATATAAACTGAAGCTGAGTTTTGCTGGTCACTATTAACTTTCACATGAACATATGTAGTGGATTGAATTACCTTTTTGGTAAGTACATTAGATAGCCATTTCAACACACATGGAAGTATAGTACAGAGTAAAAAGACAATAATTAAAACTGGGATAATCATTGTTAGTAACCATGACGACCACGCTTGGCCCCAGGCCTTTAATCAAGAACACCATGAGTCATTTGCATTTGGTGGGGGTCGAATGGCATCTTGCATATGTTTGATAATGTTGGTGATGTTCTCGTATTCATCAGGAACATAAAAACAACAAGAAACATTAAGTATTTTGCAAATACCCCCTTTTTCAGCTGAGATAATATCAAGAGCGAGTCTGTTGGATAACAGCTGTTCTAATTGCAAACATTTCAGTGTTTACCAAAGTGAGAGCTTCTTCAGTTCGGTTTGCCAGGGAGAGGACCGACCAGGCCAGTCCATTGATTTTGTTTAGAGCTGCAGCTGTTCCACCTCCTAGAAACAGAGACCAGCCAACATTGGCATTGGGGGAAGTCCAGGGATCAGCCAAAACATATCCATCATATTCTGAGGGAGCACCGATGATATCTCTGTGAATTCGAAAATGCATGGTAGATTGAGTGTTAGTAGCAGTCGGAACCTTCTTATGGAAGACTGTTGTATCTGTTGTAACTATTGATGGGTAGCAACAACCAGACCATTGAAATTGAGGTGGCAAATTATGATAAGCCTTTCTACCACAAGACCACATTATTCCTGGTTGGGATGAAAGTTGTTTAAATGGGCAGGCAAATTTTGTAAAGGTGTTATTAGGCCATCTATGAGAACAATTAGCTGGTGCTGCAGTGTTTACAAAGATTTTAGTTTGACAGCTTGACTGGCCGAGATAAGGACCTGATGATGACGCTGAACAAACACAAGTATCTGCATGTTGTAAAGGAACGTCAAATGCCATGTTACTGGAAGCTGAGTGGGACTCAATGCAAGATATGTTGGGATGTGGAGTGGTTGGGACATTACTCCTGAGTTGTTGGCCGGCGATTAGTAATGTCATCATTCCCAGAGGCACAGTGCATTTGCCATGATCTTCTGTGTCCCAGTGTTCTTTCATGTGGCCCTGTGACACAATTTTTCCTGTGAGGGGTCTAGCTTGCCATCTAGCTGCTAAGGCATGACAAACCCAACAGTCACCCAGAATCTTCAGCTCTTTTTTATGTAAAAGAGCTAGGACACATGCACTGTTGTCATTGCATTGCTTGAGGGTTTGCTGTAAGGGCTGCAGCTTGTTGTTCAGTAAAAAAAAAAAAAAAAAGAAAAAGATTTTGAAGTGCTTTGGGATACCAGCTGGATTTTTCTTTGAGTGTGCACAATAGATGTTAAACCCTTACGGTAGCACCGCAGTGTTGGTGAAAAAAAAAAAACAAAGAACAAAAAATAGATTGATCAGATGTTTCTTGTCGGCTGCAAGCTGACGTTTTACAAATGGGCCCAAATTTTCCCAGATATCTGATGTGTGTCTGGTGAGTGCAATGTGTGGGACAGAATGGTCCATGGTGTACATATCATATTGAGCTGGTGAGAGAGAGACTGATCCAACACATTCGTGTTATGCCCAATAAAGGTATGTCAGTGTTAGTTCATCAAATCTGTCTCTTAACCAACCTTCCTCATATGGTTCATCAGGTCCTGGTGACACGTGAGAGGTGCATTGCAGATCCTCTGGCATCATAAAGTGTTGCATCTGTTAAAGCAATCCTTCTGGCTTCTGTGACAAGCTCAGAGGCAGTTTAATGGTTGCAATTGCCATTGATATGCATACTGCAGGTTTGGGGTGTGATGAACAAGGGAGATCAGACAAAGGCAATATTTGAAATTGGTGTGTGGCCTATTCTCACATTTAAGTGAGACGGTGATGTTCTCCCTAATTGTCTGACCTGAGGAACCAACAGAGTACACATGATTTCCACTCAATCTCAGTATGTGTGTGTCTGTGGAAACCTGAAAATGATCAGATGTGTACTGACCATATGTTAAAGCAATTGTGTGTGTTGCCTGAGCGCTCAGTGGATTGTGTGTCTGCTCAGCGTGTGTGTGTGTGTGTGTGTGGTGCAGTACCTTCCTCTGATCTCACAAGTTGGTTGAGCTTGTCAGCAAGCTTTTTTTGCTGCCATGTACAGTTCCTTTTGAGTCCTCTTTCTTATGTTAGGGGAAGTCCATGCACTGAAAACCAATGTTGCACCTTATGGTCCAGACACTTCAACCATGAGCATGTTGAAGGCTGCATCTTGATTGGAATGATGCAGTCTATGTGCAACTGGAGATGAAGGGTTGTCCGTTGAATTTTGTGGAACCAGCATATGAGGATGAGCTGCTCCTGAGCTTGTGTTTTGCAGTGTCATGGTGGAGAGGTTTGCTTTTCCTCTCTTGCTTGGTGTTGCAGAGCTGTTTGGTGGTGGAGCTGAAAGATGAGAAGGTGGGTTGCCGTTGAGGTCCGGATCCAGCTTCAAAGCTGTCAACTGTGGAGACAAAGAAGAAGAGATCTGCGAGTCTTGTGTTCTTTCTGTAAATGTAGCTTTTCGTCTGTTTCATTCTTTTTTTTTTTTACATGGAAAAGGTAGCTGCTTCAGCATTGTTTTCCTGTTTCTGCTTTCACTTCCTCTTTCCACCTTTTTCAACATGCTATTTGGCCCTCTATAAATTCTAATTCCTTCAGACAAACTTTCTTTTTCCTTCTTATTCGACATGCTTTTCCCTTCAGTTCTGCTTCTAATACCAGTATGTTCCTTATACTGAGGGATCCCCCTATTGGGAATCCAAACTCACTTGTCCATACATTTAAATACTTTAAACTTCTATCTCATATTTCCTTCTGATTACATCCACAACCGGACCCTCCGGAGATCCGGTCTCAACGGAGTTTACCCCCCATCCCAGCTGAGGAGGTCGCGCACGACTATTACAATACAGACGTCTCTGCAAGGATTGCTTCGTTTCTATGGCACAAGCAATTCAAAGCACCCCAAAGTCCAGTCCGGGACTCTAACCCCACTAGCAAACTCTGGTGCCAGGGACTCTAACCCCAGCATCACGATTGTGGATAAAATAAGAAATGGAAATATTTTGCCAAATTAATCCCCAAATTTTAAAAGAAACAAGATTATGATGTCAATGTTTCAGTGCTCACCAGATGAATTTTGTTGACTTTTGTTCGTGAAATCCCAGCGGTGACAATCTGGGGCATCTGCGGTCAGTCCTCCCTTCTCACAAGAGGATTGAGGTTGGAGGCTGGAAAGCTTTTTCTCTTCCAGGATGGCCTATTCACTGTCCGCGTTCATTCCCAGACGGTCACTCGAGGAATCCCACTTCTGACACCAAAATTGTTGTGGAAATTAATTAAAATTCTCTTGTGCTGGTGAAAATTGAAACAGAGACTCCTGCCGGCAATGGTTTTATTTTCTTTGCAAAGAAAAGGTCAGTCTTCACGAGCGGTCAAAATGAAGGAAAGACCCTGAACAAAGGGTCAACTTGAATATATACCAAAGGGACATCCCCCTTGAAGGGCATGTCTTCCCTTTGTCTGTCACAGGTCCTTGAGGTGTGAAACCAAAAGGGTCCAGGCAGAACAGCAGGAACACAAATGATTTGAATAAACAAGGGGGAACAGGAAGGGCTGAGTGCCCCCCCTGCACCTCAGGTAGTGGAAATCAAGGGACAGAGAGTCTGGCATCCTAGTGTGAACAGGAAAGTAAGTGGTCAGAAGGCTAAGGAACTGAATTTGCCATTACACTTCTGAAAAGGAAAATCAGCAGATGAGCCCAGGATCTATGGGGCTGGGTTTACCATCAGGAACCAACTGATCTCTCTCAACTCATCTCTCTGAACTCCCTGTGGGAATCAGTGAACGTCTGATGACCCTCCATCTGGTGCTTGCCAACAACCAGATGCAACAGTTGTGAGTGCATACACACCTTGTTTCTGAAGAGGAAATGAAAGAGACCTTCTATGCCTGTCTGGACGAGACACTGTCAAAAAACCCCAAGGAGGACAAGATAATTCTTCTGGGAAACTTGTTGGAAGGGCACTGTTGGCAAGGAAAGCATTGGAAACATCAGCTCCAATGGAGTTCTGCTTCTCAGCAAATGTGCACAGTATGATCTTACCATCACTAACACCATCATTCACCAGAAGAACAAATTTAAGGCTTCATAGAGACACCCTCGTTCTAAACAGTGGCATCTTATCGATTATGTCGTTGTCAGAACCAGAGATCTGCACGATGCAAACATCACTAAGGCCATGATCAATTCCGATGACTGCTGAACAGACCACCGTCTTATACGATCCATGATGTCCATCAAGTTCAAGAGGAAGAGGAGATTGCAGATTATTAAGGTTTGACACTCCTGGTCTATTTTTGCATGATGGCATTCATTTCACCATAAGGGGAAATGACATTTTTTATAAACAGTTTTGCAGCATCCATTAAAGCTCAACTTCAGCAGTCTGACAATTTGTTTACTGTTGAAGTTCAGATTTAATGGCCCAAGTGTAGCCCACAGTGTCATACCTTGTGTGAGAAAGTTCTTTTGGTTGATAAAGTTTAAAATTCAACACTTAACACTCTAGTCAGAACACTGTTCAATACAACAAGCTATGCTCTTCCTCTTTCCCTACACCCTACATCCCTACAAGGCTATTTCTCTGTGAGCTTTCATCAACACTTCACAGAAGTTCTCATAAAATATTGCCTTCACAGGATAGATATTACATTGTGTTTTTCTAATGTGTCCTTATGTACTTTAAGGGTATTGAAAACAACTGTCTTGTTAGATTCAGTGAGTTGATGAAAATACACATTACTGTTGAATCATTGTAGGTTTCTTTTAAAACTAGCTTTTCAAATACAGGTGGCAATAACTGTATTTTTGAAATTATTTGAGCTGTACACTTTACAATTTGTATACGTTATAAAGTTGTACTGCTGTACTACTTATAAGGTATGCCAGCTGGAACCACATGTTAACCAGGAAGAAAATGTGGTTCCAGCTTTTTAATAATGATTTTTTAAAACATCAAACATCACTTATCTAACTACAACAAAGACCAAGCCAAAAGCACATTATTTACTCTTTGAATAATAAGGCCATAGAATAATAAAGCCTGTTAAAGCTAATCTGTCCTTCAATAAGAAAAAGCTGAAATGTAAGTGGTTTTATGGTAACATCATCTTTACAGCCCACTTGAGAACTAAGGATGAGGAGGACATCATGAAAAGCGCTTCCCTGTAGGGACTGGTGGAAGATGAAGAAAACCTTAACCGGTCAAAACTGTCAGTTGTCGGTTAAAAAAATGTGAGTTTGCAGTTCACCATTCACGTGCTCACACTATACGGATGCTCTGATGAGACCTGACCACTCACACTGTACATCCATACACAGCAAGTCTGACTTTTTTATTGGTCCGTAGTTGCAGCGGAAACAGTGCATCACAACTTCCTACTTTTCTGTTTTATTCCCCTGAGAGCTTTCCTCTCTGTCTCTCCTTCAGCTCCCTGTCATCAGATGACAGCATGACTCAAATGAAAACCCTCATGCTTGTGGGGACACGCACTGGAGCGCTTATAGTTTGTGCAGAGAGAGAGGAGGGGAGATGAATGGGCGGAGGGGCTCCTGATCAGAAGCGTGCCTATTATTGGTCATATCATTTACTCATGCACAAACAGCTGTTAAACGCAGAAAATGCACCACAGTTGGAAATGTCATGTAAAAGTAATAATAATGTATGTGAATGTCAGCATTTCCATGCTCTGAGTCAGAATTTAAATCAGAACCCCCGTGAAGTCAGATCTCCACCTCGGAAAGTCAGATTAATCTCACCAACCAGACACAGAATTCATGCTCATACATCTGCTACATGTTTTATTCTAAGGCTGGAAGAGCTGGGAGCACTAAACTTTGAGGTTACATTGATCTGTGACTGAGGACGGTGGTGTTTCCATTGGAAGGTCTGACTTCCAGTGAACACATCATAAGGCAAACTCTCACACTCTGTTCCTGCAGTCTATTTGGCAATATTCTGCATAAAATGGGTTTGAATTAGGAAATTATACATTTCTGGAGCGTCAGTGGTAACAGATAAGGTAATGTTGTCTTGCTTAGCACTGCCATCTCCTCAAACAAAACAAGCGGTGTGTCTTCAGAGCTGTCATTTTCATAAATGAGCCATGGCAGTGTTTCAAACAAGCTTCTAACACTAGACGAATGCCTTTATTTTCCATGCTATCACCACCCAAACATTTTCCAAACTATGGAGCCAAATGTCCTGCGCTTACAAGCTCCTCAGCGCAGCGTTTGTGGGACTCCATGTTTCGCAATGTAGGGGATTTAAAAATAAGTGACAGTGCCAGGGCAGAGTGTGTGTGAGAGAGCCAAGGCAGAGAGTCAGAGCGGTAAGCATGGCTCAAAATCGCTGTTATTTAAAATAGCATATTTTATACTTAGCAGATAACCATTTTTAACCGGCTAATGAGGGTTGGTGACTGGTCAAAAATATTTTTAGTTTTCGCCATCCCTACTGTCAAGTTCCCCATGGTCTCTGTGGCTCTCTCATGTTTTTTAAGAGCTGCATGTAATATCTGATTTCTATTTTAAATTCATAAAATCTTGGTTTTGGATGACCATTTACATTTATGGATGTAATAACAAC
Organism: Synanceia verrucosa; assembly: GCA_029721515.1. Taxonomy (NCBI): domain Eukaryota; kingdom Metazoa; phylum Chordata; class Actinopteri; order Perciformes; family Synanceiidae; genus Synanceia; species Synanceia verrucosa. The sequence continues at coordinate 35,640,455 of CM056549.1, forward strand.
ATCAACAAAAAAAGTTAATTTTCCTTGTTTTTCTTCATCATAAATGAGATGCTGATTCACTAGGCCTCAAGCTCCTTGGTCCTGGTACATAGAAAGCTGAAATTCACAGAACAAGGTCCTTGGGGAGTCAAGTCAAGTCAAGGTTATTTGTATAGCCCAATATCACAAATTATGAATTTGCCTCAGAGGGCTTTACAATCTGTACAGGATATGACACCCCCTGTCCTTTACAAATGACTCTCGCATCGACTAAGTAAAAACTAAACCCTTTTAACAGGGAAAAAGAAACGGAAGAAACCTCAGGAAGAGCGACAGAGGAGGGATCCCTTTTCCAGGATGGACAGACGTGCAATAGATGCCATGTGTACAGAATAATAACAATGAAAACACATTAACACGACATATAAAATTGTATGAAAATGTCCAACTCAATATAACAACAGCTAATATACAGTGTATATATAGAATTGTATGAGAGTGTCCAAGGGAATGAAGAGCATCATCAAGCTATCAGCAATGGATGAGCAGCACGTCTTCCTCTCCACCATGCCAACCAGAAGAAGCCTGGGCAGCATGTCTTCCACTCCACCACACCAAACAGCAGAAGCCTCCGCAAGATGACCTCGTCACCACCACATCACTCAGTACCAGAAGATGAGGCCTGACTGGTCTGCACAGCCACTACTCCACCAGGTAGACTGGATCCATGGATACCTGTCAGATGAGAACACACAGGGACTACGAGGCACAAAACTAATCTGCAGCATGTGTTAAAGGGAGGAAGAGTAAACACATCCTCTTCTCCACTACTCTAACAGATACAACCTCAGCAGCATTGCCTCTTCTCCATCTCACCACCATCACGACAGATGAAGTCTGGATGACACCACCTCCTTCCCACAAAGTAGCCTCAGCTCATGAACACCTGGGAGCTGAGAGCACAGGGACTCCGGGGAAGAAGATGAGTTAGTAAAATGACAGTCTGAGTCAGCCTTGGATCAGTCCTAACTATAAGCACTATCAAAAAGGAAAGTCTTAAGCCTACTCTTAAATAAGGGGATGGTGTCTGCCTCCCGAACTGAAAGAGGGAGTTGGTTCCACAGAAGAGGAGGTTGACAACTGAAAGCTCTAGCTCCCATTCTACTTTTATAAACCCTAGGAACCTCTAATAGTCCTGCATTCTGAGAGCACAGAGTTCTAGCTGGATTATAAGGCACTATTAGCTCTTTAAGATAAGATGGTGCCTGACCATTCAGTGCCTTGTAGGTGAGGAGGAGGATTTTAAATTCTATTCTAGATTTTACAGGGAACCAGTGCAGAAAGGCTAACACCGCAGAAATATATTCTCTTTTCCTGTTTCTGGTCAGAACACGTGCTGCAGCGTTCTGGACCAGCTGGAGAGTCTTGATAGACTTATTAGGGCAGCCTGATAATAAGGAATTGCAATTGTCCAGCCTAGAAGTTACAAATGCATGGACTATTTTTTCTGCATCGCTTTGAGAGACAATATGCTTGATTTTTGCAATGTTACGCAGATGGAAAAAAGCAGTTGTAGCTGTTTGTTTCATGTGGACGTTGAAGGACATATCTTCAAAAATTACCCCTGGATTCCTAACAGTGGTGCTTGAGGCTGGTGCAAAGCCATCAGTAAATAAGTTATTAGATAGTTTATTTCTGAGATTTTCAGGGCCAATTACAATAACTTCGGTTTTGTCTGAATTTAACAACAATAAATTGTCCGTCATCCAAGTTTTATATCCTTAAGACATGTTTGGATTGGCTGGATTCGTCTGACTTGAATGACAAATATAGCTGAGTATCATCTGCATAACAGTGAAAGTTTATGGAGTGTTTTCTGATAACATTGCCTAAAGGAAGCATAGTGAATAGAATTGGCCCAAGCACAGAACCTTGAGGAACTCCATAACTGACTTTGGCGTGCATGGAGGACATTTTAGTGGATGTAGCCCCCCCTTAACAAGCCAACCTAGCACCAACACCTACAGATGGACTAAAGAAGTATACATCTACGGGCCTGGATCTTTCTTGTTTTATCCAGAGAAACTTTATCATCTCTCAAGCTAGGAGGCTTGAAATGTCGCCAGTGATTCTGCTCTCTGTGTCGACCAATCCTGTTGTAGTTTGAACCTTCTACATTTTTTAATCAGTCGATGAGGAGTTCTTACATTTTCATTTTTTGAACAGTTTATGGCACATAATTACACCAGTTTTGCTTCAAATTAGGTGAACTTTTCAGGAAGCACTTGTATGACATGTCCAAACTAGGTTGTAGAAGTTGGAGACCCTCAGTTATATTTAAAGCTACTTCTAGTATGGTAGTAGCAGTCAACATGCTTCCTGGATAGAATGATTTTATACATCTCCGAGATCACCTAGTTTAAGTGTGTGGCCTTCATCTGCTTTGGTGGACAAATGTGGTCAAAAGAGCAACTGTTCTGGGAAGGCCTTAGTCAAGGTCAAAGGTCATTGGAGACCATCCCTTGAGTATGTACATTAAGAAAATCCCAACTTCTGCAGCTTTGTCCCTTTTACCTAAAAATACACTGGCTGATTCTCGAGGCCTCCAGCTCCTTGGTCCTGGTACATAGAAAGCTGAAATTCACAGGGCAAGGTCCTTGGGGAGCCTAGATAATGTGCATACATTTTAGTGGCTGTAGCCCCAAGGATCCCTTAACAAGCCAATCCAGTACCAATGCCTACAGATGTACTAAAGAAGTATACATCTAAGGGCCTGGATCTTTCTTGTTTTTTTCAGAGACGCTTTATTTTCTCTTCAGCTAGGAGGCTTAAAATATTGCCAGGTGAACTAGAAAACTACAGATGGACTAAAGAAGTATACATCTAACGGCGTGGATATTTCTTGATTCATGCAGAGAAACGTTATTTCCTCTCAAGATAGGGGGCTTAAAATGTTGCCAGTGATTCTGCTCTCTGTGTCGACCAGTCCTGTTGTAGTTTGAAACGTATCTGCTGATGAGGGGTTCTTACATTTTCATTTTTAAACAGTTTGAGGCACACAATTTCACCAGTTTTGCTTCAAATGAGCTGAACATTTCAGACAGCACTTGTATGACATATCCAAAACCAGGTTCTAGAAGTTGGAGACCCTCAGTTATTTATAAAGCCACCATCAGTTTTTTAAAAAGCGACTTCCAGTATGCTTCCTGGATAACAGGATAACAGATCTCAGAGATCTCCTACTTATAGTCAACTTCTGTGACTTTGTCCCTTTAACGTATTACATATTACTTTGGTTGTATTCGTTGTGGTTACCTTAGGGCTCCAGAAGGAGCTTGTTGCATGAAATGAGCTGACACTTTCAGGCTACACATTTTGTAGTTTGGTGGCCCTGTGTCATTCATAAAGCTACTTTTGGTTTTACAGGAACAAGCAACGTATTGCTGCCGGAATATGCTGTTGCAAATCTAGAGTCTTGCAGTTCATTTTCAGACCTCTATCGTTTTTGTGGACCACAATATCATTGTTTCTTTTTGGCCGAGGGGGGGGGGGCCTCCATGTCCACTTTCACCTTTTTGCAGTGCAAAAATATCCATTTTCTACAACATTGACCCTATAATGTAAAAAATAAGCTCCAAAGTATAGCTCCAAATGGCTACAAACCAAAACAGCAGAAATTTTCCAGGTCTAATATTTCCCAACGGCCTTCTGGGACTGTCAGGTGCCATTGAAAGCCCTTGCAGATAACTCAGATGCCAAGTAACAACTATTATATTTTTGTCCCCAGGGGGCCACTCAGGGTTGTTCAGTGGCGACTGGGGTACTTTGCAAACCACTGGGAGGGTGATAAAATGCATCTGCGTTTTGGGGATGCTCGGAGCCACCCAAAGTTTTTAAGGGGCTTTTGGGGAGCCTTGGAGAACATTAAATTGGTTATATAAACCATTTTTATTGTTATTTATCACTGTGTGTCCATAGAGTCACTCTAGGGGCCCATAGAAAGCATTGCAGATGTATGATGCAATTAAAATGTGTCCCCTGTGGGGCCAAGATACATATTCAAGTCAAGTTTATTTGTATAGCCCAATATCACAAATTATGAATTTGTTTCATTGGGCTTTACATCTGTACAGGATATGACACCCTCTGTCCTTTACAAATGACCCGCACATCGACTAAGGAAAAACTCCCCCCCCCAAAAAAACTTTTAACAGGGAAAAAGAAACGGAAGAAAACTCAGGAAGAGCAACAGAGGAGGGATCCCTCTTCCAGGATGGACAGACGTGCAAATAGATGCCATGTGTACAGAATAACAACAATGAAAACACATTAACACTACATATGAAATTGTATGAAAGTGTCCAACTCAATATGACAGCAGCTAATATGCAGTGTATATATTGAATTGTATGAGAGTGTCCAAGGGGATGAAGAGCATCGTCAGGCTATCAGCAATGAATGAGCAACACGTCTTCCTCTCCACCACACCAACCAGATGAAGCCTGGGCAGCACGTCTTCCTCTCCACCACACCAACCACAAGAAGCCTCCGCAAGTGTGACAGTGGATGATAATAAGAGAAAGACCTCAAGATAAAGTTCCCCCTGGTGGCCAAAAATGCAACTACAATGAATATTGGCATACCTCAATAATGGTACTGTGGTTCTGGTTTACAGGAAGATGGATCCAATACACATGAATGGATGGCAAGTCCAACATAAGAAATGTGGTGAAAAAAATTAACTTTGACGTGAAAACGTAAAAAGCCAACTTCTCATGATAAAATCCTAACAAGAATAAGCAATATTTTGTGGAAAAAAATGCTTCTGAATGAGGAAGAGAGGTAAATCAGCTTTCCTATGCGTAAATCATCCTGAAATGCCTTTTCTCACCTTGAAAAGCCCCAAAAGACATAGAAATCAGATACATTATGAATCTACAGAACATACCCAAAACTCATTATATCTTGTTGAATCATGATGTTTCTACTCAAATCTAACAAGAATAAGCAATATTTTGTGGAAAAAATTCTTCTGAATAGACAATTGAGGTAAATCATCTTTCCCATGGGTAAATCGTGCTGAAAATGCCCCAAATGCCTTTCTCGCCTTGAAAAGCCCAAAAAGACATAGAAAACAGATACATTGTGAGTCTACAGAACATAATCAAAACTCATTATATCGTGTTGAATCATTATGTTTCTACTGAAAATCTAACAAGAATAAGCAATATTTTGTGGAAAAAATTCTTCTGAATAGACAATTCAGGTAAATCATCTTTCCCATGGGTAAATCGTGCTGAAAATGCCCCAAATGCCTTTCTCGCCTTGAAAAGCCCAAAAAGACATAGAAAACAGATACATTGTGAGTCTACAGAACATAATCAAAACTCATTATATCGTGTTGAATCATTATGTTTCTACTGAAAATCTAACAAGAATAAGCAATATTTTGTGGAAAAAATGCTTCTGAATGGACAATAGAGGTAAATCAGCTTTCCCATGTGTATACCATTCTAAAAATGCCCCAAACGTCTTTTTTTTTTCGCTTTGAAAAGCCCAAAAACACATAGAAAACAGATACATTGTGAATCTACAGAACATACCCAAAACTCATTATATCCTGTTGAATCATGATGTTTCTACTCAAATCTAACAAGAATAAGCAATATGTTGTGGAAAAAATGCTTCTGAATGGACAATAGAGGTAAATCAGCTTTCCCATGCGTAAATCATGCTGAAAATGCCCCAAACTCCTTTTCTCGACTTGAAAAGCCCAAAAAGACATATAAAACAGACACATTGTGAGTCTACAGAACATAATCAAAACTCATTATATTGTGTTGAATCATGATGTTTCTACTCAAATCTAACAAGAATAAGCAATGTTTTGTTGAAAAAATGCTTCTGAATGGACAATAGAGGTAAATCAGCCTGAAAATGCCCCAAACGCCTTTTCTCGCCTTGAAAAGCCCAAAAAGACATAGAAAACAGATACATTGTGAAGCTACAGAACATAATCAAAACTCATTATATTGTGTTGAATCATGATGTTTCTACTCAAATCTAACAAGAATAAGCAATGTTTTGTTGAAAAAATGCTTCTGAATGGACAATAGCAGTAAATCAGCTTTCCCATGCCTAAATCATGCTGAAAATGCCCCAAATGCCTTTTCTCGCCTTGAAAAGCCCAAAAAGACAAACAAAACAGATACACTGTGCGTCTACAGAACATGACCAAAACTCATTATATCCTCTTGACTCATGATGTTTCTACTCAAGTCTAACAAGAATAAGCAATATTTTGTGGAAAAAATGCTCCAAAATGAATAATACAGGTAAATCAGCTTTCCCATGTGTAAATCATGCTGAAAATGCCCCAAATGCCTTTTCTCGCCTTGAAAAGCCCAAAAAGACATAGAAAACAGATACATTGTGAAGCTACAGAACATAATCAAAACTCATTATATTGTGTTGAATCATGATGTTTCCACTCAAATCTAACAAGAATACGCAATGTTTTGTTGAAAAAATGCTTCTGAATGGACAATAGCAGTAAATCAGCTTTCCCATGCCTAAATCATGCTGAAAATGCCCCAAATGCCTTTTCTCGCCTTGAAAAGCCCAAAAAGACAAACAAAACAGATACACTGTGCGTCTACAGAACATGACCAAAACTCATTATATCCTCTTGACTCATGATGTTTCTACTCAAGTCTAACAAGAATAAGCAATATTTTGTGGAAAAAATGCTCCAAAATGAATAATACAGGTAAATCAGCTTTCCCATGTGTAAATCATGCTGAAAATGCCCCAAATGCCTTTTCTCGCCTTGAAAAGCCCAAAAAGACATAGAAAACAGATACATTGTGAAGCTACAGAACATAATCAAAACTCATTATATTGTGTTGAATCATGATGTTTCCACTCAAATCTAACAAGAATACGCAATATTTTGTGGAAAAAAATGCTTCTGAATGCAGTATAGAGGTAAATCAGCTTTCCCATGTGTAAATCATGCTGAAATGCCCCAAACGCCTTTTCTCGCCTTGAAAAGCCCAAAATGACACAGAAAACAGATACATTGTGAATCTACAGAACATACCCAAAACTCATTATATCCTGTTGAATCATGATGTTTCTACTCAAATCTAATATTTTGTGGAAAGAATGCTCCAAAATGAAGAATACAAGTAAATCAGCTTTCCCATGTGTAAATCATGCTGAAATGCCCCAAATGCCTTTTCTCGCCTTGAAAAGCCCAAAAAGACATAGAAAACAGATACATTGTGAATCTACAGAACATAATCAAAACTCATGATATTGTGATGATTCATGATGTTTCTACTCAAATCTAACAAGAATAAGCAATGTTTTGTTGAAAAAATGCTTCTGAATGGACAATATAGGTAAATAAGCTTTCCCATGCGTAAATCAGCCTGAAAATGCCCCAAACGCCTGTTCTCGCCTTGAAAAGACCAAAAAGACTTAAAAAACATATACATTGTGCGTCTAGAGAACATAACCAAAACTCATTATATCCTGTTGACTCATGATGTTTCTACTCAAATCTAACAAGAATACACAATATTTTGTGGAAAAAAATGCTTCTGAATGCAGTATAGAGGTAAATCAGCTTTCCCACGTGTAAATCAGCCTGAAAATGCCCCAAACGCCTTTTCTCGCCTTGAAAAGACCAAAACGACATAGAAAACAGATACTTTGTGAATCTACAGAACATAACCAAAACTCATTATATCGGTGTGAAACATCATGTTTCGACTCAGTTCTAAGAAGAATAAGCAATATTTTGTGGAAAAATTGCTTCAAATTGAAGAAAACAGGTAAATCAGCTTTCCCATGCGTCAATCATGCTGAAAATGCCCCAAACGCCTTTTCTCGCCTTGAAAAGTCCAATAAGACACAGAAAACAGACACTTTGTGAATCTACGGAACATATCCAAAACTCATTACATAGTGTTGAAACATCATGTTTCGACTCAAATCTAACACAAATAAGCAATATTTTGTGGAAAAATTGCTTCAAATTGAAGAAAACAGGTAAATCAGCTTTCCCATGCGTCAATCATGCTGAAAATGCCCCAAACGCCTTTTCTCGCCTTGAAAAGCCCAAAAAGACATAGAAAACAGACACTTTGTGAATCTACAGAACATACCCAAAACTCATTATATCCTGTTGAATCATGATGTTTCTACTCAAATCTAACACAAATAAGCAATATTTTGTGGAAAAAATGCTCTAAAATGAATAATACAGGTAAATCAGCCTGAAAATGCCCCAAACGCCTTTTCTCGCCTTGAAAAGCCCAAAAAGACAAAGAAAACAGACACATTGTGAATCTACAGAACATAACCAAAACTCATTATATCGTTTTGAATCATGATGGTTTCTACTCACATTTTACAAGGATACGCAATATTTTGTGGAAAAAATGCTTCTGAATGCAGTAACCATAACCAAAACTCATTATATCCTGTTGACTCATGATGTTTCTACTCAGATCTAACAAGAATAAGCAATATTTTGTGGAAAAATGCTTCTGAATGGACAATATAGGTAAATCAGCTTTCCCATGCGTAAATCAGCCTGAAAATGCCCCAAACGCCTGTTCTCGCCTTGAAAAGACCAAAAAGACTTAGAAAACACATACATTGTGAATCTACAGAACATAACCAAAACTCATTATATCGGGTTGAAACATCATGTTTCGACTCAGTTCTAAGAAGAATAAGCAATATTTTGTGGAAAAATTGCTTCTGAATGGACAAGAGAAGTAAAGCTTTCCCATGCTTAAATCATTCTGAAATGCCCCAAACGCCTTTTCTCGCCTTGAAAAGCCCAAAAAGACACAGAAAACAGACACTTTGTGAATCTACGGAACATATCCAAAACTCATTATATAGTGTTGAAACATCATGTTTCGACTCAATTCTAACAAGAATAAGCAATATTTTGTGGAAAAATTGCTTAAAATTGAAGAAAACAGGTAAATCAGCTTTCCCATGCGTAAATCATGTTGACACTGCCCCAAACGCCTTTTCTCGCCTTGAAAAGCCCAAAAAGATACAGAAAACAGATACATTGTGAATCTACAGAACATAACCAAAACTCATTATATCGTGTTGAATCGTGATCTTTCTACTCAAATCTAACAGGACTAAGCAATATTTTGTGGAAAAATTGCTTCAAATTGAAGAAAACAGGTAAATCAGCTTTCCCATGCTTAAATCATCCTCAAACTGCCACAAACGCCTTTTCTCGCCTTGAAAAGCCCAAAAAGACACAGAAAACAGACACTTTGTGAATCTACAAAACATAACCAAAACTCATCATATCGTCTTGAAATATCATGTTTCGACTCAATTCTAACAAGAATAAGCAATATTTTGTGGAAAAATTGCTTCAAATTGAAGAAAAAATGTAAATCAGCTTTCCCATGCGTAAATCATGCTGAAACTGCCCCAAACGCCTTTTCTCGCCTTGTACAGAACATTACCAAAACTCATTATATGGTGTTGAAACATCATGTTTCGACTCAATTCTAACAAGAATAAGCAATATTTTGTGGAAAAATTGCTTCAAACTGAATAAAACAGGTAAATCAGCTTTCCCATGCTTAAATCATGCTGAAACTGCCCGAAACACCTTTTCTCGCCTTGAAAAGCCCAAAAAGACACAGAAAACAGATACATTGTGGATCTACAGAACATAACCAAAACTCATTATATCGTGATGAATCAAGCCCAAAAAGACACAGAAAACAGATACATTGTGAATCTACAGAACATAACCAAAACTCATTATATCGTGTTGAAACATCATGTTTCGCCTCAATTCTAAAAAGAATAAGCAATATTTTGTGGAAAAATTGCCTCAAATTGAAGAAAACAGGTAAATCAGCTTTCCCATGCGTAAATAATGCTGAAACTGCCCCAAACGCCTTTTCTTGCCTTGAAAAGCCCAAAAAGACACAGAAAACAGATACATTGTGAATCTACAGAACATAACAAAACTCATTATATCGTCTTGAAACATCATGTTTCGACTCAATTCTAACAAGAATAAGCAATATTTTGTGGAAAAATTGCTTCAAATTGAAGAAAACAGTTTAAATCAGCTTTCCAAGGCGTAAATCATGCTGACACTGCCCCAAACGCCTTTTCTCGCCTTGAAAAGCCCAAAAAGACACAGAAAACACACACTTTGTGAATGTACAGAACAACCAAAACTCATTATAGCGTGTTGAATCATGATCTTTCTACTCAAATCTAACAAGAATAAGCAATATTTTGCAGAAAAAAATGCTTCTGAATGGACAAGAGAGGTAAATCAGCTTTTTCATGCGTAAATCATGCTGAAACTGCACCAAACGCCTTTTCTCGCCTTGAAAAGCCCAAAAAGACACAGAAAACAGATACTTTGTGAATCTACAGAACAAAACCAAAACTCATTATATGGTGTTGAAACATCATGTCTCGACTCAATTCTAACAGGACTAAGCAACATTTTGTGGAAAAATTGCTTCAAATTGAATAAAACAGGTAAATCAGCTTTCCCATGCTTAAATCATGCTGAAACTGCCCGAAACACCTTTTCTCGCCTTGAAAAGCCCAAAAAGAAATCAAACAAATTATGGATCTACAGAACATACCCAAAACTCATTATATGGTGTTGAATCATGATGTTTCTACTCAAATCTAACAAGAATAAGCAATATTTTATGGAAAAAATCATTCTGAATGGTGAATGAAGGTAAACCAGCTTTCCTATGCGTAAATCATGCTGAAAATTCCCCAAACGCCTTTTCTCGACCTGAAAAGCTCAAAAACACAGAAATCAAACAAATTATGGATCTACAGAACATACCCAAAACTCATTATATGGTGTTGAATGGTTCTACTCAAAACTAACAAGAATAAGCAATATTTTGTGGAAAAAATCATTCTGAATGATGAATGAAGGTAAACCAGCTTTCCTATGCTTAAATCATGCTGAAAATGCCCCAATCGCCTTTTCTCGACCTGAAAAGCTTAAAAACACACAGAAATCAAAGAAATTATGGATCTACAGAACATACCAAAAACTCATTATATGGTGTTGAATCATGATGTTTCTACTCAAATCTAACAAGAATAAGCAATATTTCGTGGAAAAAAATCATTTTGACTGATGAATGAAGGTAAACCAGCTTTCCTATGCTTAAATCATGCTGAAAATGCCCCAATCGCCTTTTCTCGACCTGAAAAGCTCAAAAACACACAGAAATCAAAGAAATTATGGATCTACAGAACATACCAAAAACTCATTATATGGTGTTGAATGGTTCTACTCAAATCGAACAAGAATAAGCAATATTTGGAAAAAGTCCCAAACGCCTTTTTCTTGACCTGAAAAGCTCAAAAACACACAGAAATCAAACAAATTATGGATTTACAGAACATACCCAAAACTTATTATATGGTGTTGAATCATGATGTTTCTACCCAAATCTAACAAGAATAAGCAATATTTTATGGAAAAAATCATTCTGAATGATGAATGAAGGTAATCCAGCTTTCCTATGCGTAAATCATGCTGAAAGTGCCCCAAACGCCTTTTCTCGACCTGAAAAGCTCAAAAACACACAGAAATCAAATACATTATGTGTCTACAGAACATACCCAAAACTCATTATATGGTGTTAAATCATGATGTTTCTACCCAAATCTAACAAGAATAAGCAATATTTTGTAAAAAAAAATCATTCTGAATGATGAATGAAGGTAAACCAGCTTTCCTATGCGTAAATCATGCTGAAAATGCCCCAATCGCCTTTTCTCGACCTGAAAAGCTCAAAAACACACAGGAATCAAATACATTATGGATCTACAGAACATACCCAAAACTCATTATATGGTGTTGAATCATGATGGTTCTACTCAAATCTAACAAGAATAAGCAATATTTTGTGGAAAAATCATTCCAAATGATGAATGAAGGTGAACCAGCTTTCCTATGCTAAAATCATGCTGAAAATGCCCCAATCGCCTTTTCTCGACCTGAAAAGCTCAAAAACACACAGGAATCAAATACATTATGGATCTACAGAACATACCCAAAACTCATTATATGGTGTTGAATCATGATGGTTCTACTCAAATCTAACAAGAATAAGCAATATTTTGTGGAAAAATCATTCCAAATGATGAATGAAGGTGAACCAGCTTTCCTATGCTAAAATCATGCTGAAAATGCCCCAATCGCCTTTTCTAGACCTGAAAAGCTCAAAAACACACAGAATTCAAACAAATTATGGATCAACAGAACATACCCAAAACTTATTATATGGTGTTGAATCATGATGTTTCTGCTCAAATCTAACAAGAATAAGCAAAATTTTGTGAAAAAATCATTCTGAATGATGAATGAAGGTAAACCAGCTTTCCTATACGTAAATCATGCTGAAAATGCCCCAAACGCCTTTTCTCGCCCTGAAAAGCTCAAAAACACACAGAAATAAAACAAATTATGGATCTACAGAACATACCCAAAACTTATTATATGATATTAAATCATGATGTTTCTACCCAAATCTAACAAGAATAAGCAATATTTTGTGGAAAAATCATTCTGAATGTAGGTAAACCAGCTTTCCTATGCTTAAATCATGCTGAAAATACCCCAATCGCCTTTTCTCGACCTGAAAAGCTCAAAAACACACAGAAATCAAATACATTATGGATCTACAGAACATACCCAAAACTCATTATATGATGTTAAATCATGATGTTTCTACCCAAATCTAACAAGAATAAGCAATATTTTGAAAATGTCCCAGACGCCTTTTCTCGACCTGAAAACCTCAAAAACACACAGAAATCAAACAAATTATGGATCTACAGAACATACCCAAAACTTATTATATGGTGTTGAATCATGATAGTTCTACTCAAATCTAACAAGAATAAGCAATATTTTGTGAAAAAATCATTCCAAATGATGAATGAAGGTGAACCAGCTTTCCTATGCTAAAATCATGCTGAAAATGCCCCAATCGCCTTTTCTCGACCTGAAAAGCTCAAAAACACACAGAAATCAAATACATTATGGATCTACAGAACATACCCAAAATTTATTATATGGTGTTGAATCATGATGTTTCTACCCAAATCTAACAAGAATAAGCAATATTTTGTGGAAAAAATCATTCTGAATGATGAATAAAGGTAAACCAGCTTTCCTATGCTTAAATCATGCTGAAAATGCCCCAATCGCCTTTTCTCGACCTGAAAAGCTTAAAAACACACAGAAATCAAAGAAATTATGGATCTACAGAACATACCAAAAACTCATTATATGGTGTTGAATCATGATGTTTCTACTCAAATCTAACAAGAATAAGCAATATTTCGTGGAAAAAAATCATTTTGACTGATGAATGAAGGTAAACCAGCTTTCCTATGCTTAAATCATGCTGAAAATGCCCCAATCGCCTTTTCTCGACCTGAAAAGCTCAAAAACACACAGAAATCAAACAAATTATGGATCTACAGAACATACCCAAAACTCATTATATGATGTTGAATCATGATGTTTCTACTCAAATCTAACAAGAATAAGCAATATTTTGTGGAAAAAATCATTCTGAATGATGAATGAAGGTAAACCAGCTTTCCTATGCGTAAATCATGCTGAAAGTGCCCCAAACGCCTTTTCTCGACCTGAAAAGCTCAAAAACACACAGAAATCAAATACATTATGGATCTACAGAACATACCCAAAACTTATTATATGGTGTTGAATCATGATGTTTCTACCCAAATCTAACAAGAATAAGCAATATTTTGTGGAAAAAATCATTCTGAATGATGAATGAAGGTAAACCAGCTTTCCTATGCTTAAATCATGCTGAAAATGCCCCAATCGCCTTTTCTCGACCTGAAAAGCTCAAAAACACACAGAAATCAAACAAATTATGGATCTACAGAACATACCCAAAACTCATTATATGGTGTTGAATCATGATGTTTCTACTCAAATCTAACAAGAATAAGCAATATTTTGTGGAAAAAATCATTCTGAATGATGAATGAAGGTAAACCAGCTTTCCTATGCTTAAATCATGCTGAAAATGCCCCAATCGCCTTTTCTCGACCTGAAAAGCTCAAAAACACACAGAAATCAAATACATTATGGATCTACAGAACATACCCAAAACTCATTATATGGTGTTGAATCATGATGTTTCTACTCAAATCTAACAAGAATAAGCAATATTTTGTGGAAAAAATCATTCTGAATGATGAATGAAGGTAAACCAGCTTTCCTATGCTTAAATCATGCTGAAAATGCCCCAATCGCCTTTTCTCGACCTGAAAAGCTCAAAAACACACAGAAATCAAACAAATTATGGATCTACAGAACATACCCAAAATTTATTATATGGTGTTGAATCATGATGTTTCTACTCAAATCTAACAAGAATAAGCAATATTTTGTGGAAAAAATCATTCTGAATGATGAATGAAGGTAAACCAGCTTTCCTATGCGTAAATCATGCTGAAAATGCCCCAAACGCCTTTTCTCGACCTGAAAAGCTCAAAAACACACAGAACTCAAACAAATTATGGATCTACAGAACATACCCAAAACTCATTATATGATGTTAAATCATGATGTTTCTACCCAAATCTAACAAGAATAAGCAATATTTTGTGGAAAAAAATAATTCTGAATGATGAATGAAGGTAAACCAGCTTTCCTATGCGTAAATCAAGCTGAAAGTGCCCCCAAACGCTTTTTCTCGACCTGAAAAGCTCAAAAACACACAGAAATCAAACAAATTATGGATCTACAGAACATACCCAAAACTCATTATATGATGTTAAATCATGATGTTTCTACCCAAATCTAACAAGAATAAGCAATATTTTGTGGAAAAAAATCATTCTGAATGATGATTGAAGGTAAACCAGCTTTTCTATGCTTAAATCATGCTGAAAGTGCCCCAAACGCCTTTTCTCGACCTGAAAAGCTCAAAAACACACAGGAATCAAATACATTATGGATCTACAGAACATACCCAAAACTTATTATATGGGGTTGAATCATGATGTTTTTACTCAAATCTAACAAGAATAAGCAATATTTTGTGGAAAAAATCATTCTGAATGATGAATGAAGGTAAACCAGCTTTCCTATGCGTAAATCATGCTGAAAGTGCCCCAAACGCCTTTTCTCGACCTGAAAAGATAAAAAAAAACAGAGAAATCAAATACATTATGGATCAACAGAACATACCCAAAACATATTATGTGGGGTTGAATCATGATGTTTCTACCCAAATCTAACAAGTATAAGCAATATTTTGTGGAAAAAAATCATTCTGAATGATGAATGAAGGTAAACCAGTTTTCTTTTGCTTAAATCATGCTGAAAATGCCCCAATTGCCTTTTCTCGACCTGTAAAGCTCAAAAACACACAGAAATCAAACAAATTATGGATCTACAGCACATACCCAAAACTCATTATATGATGTTAAATCATGATGTTTCTACCCAAATCTAACAAGAATAAGCAATATTTTGTGGAAAAAAATCATTCTGAATGATGATTGAAGGTAAACCAGGTTTTCTATGCTTAAATCATGCTGAAAGTGCCCCAAACGCCTTTTCTCGACCTGTAAAGCTCAAAAACACACAGAAATCAAACAAATTATGGATCTACAGAACATACCCAAAATTTATTATATGGTGTTGAATCATGATGTTTCTACTCAAATCTAACAAGAATAAGCAATATTTTGTGGAAAAAATCATTCTGAATGATGAATGAAGGTAAACCAGCTTTCCTATGCTTAAATCATGCTGAAAGTGCCCCAATCGCCTTTTCTCGACCTGAAAAGCTCAAAAACACACAGAAATCAAACAAATTATGGATCTACAGAACATACCCAAAACTCATTATATGATGTTAAATCATGATGTTTCTACCCAAATCTAACAAGAATAAGCAATATTTTGTGGAAAAAATCATTCTGAATGATGAATGAAGGTAAACCAGCTTTCCTATGCTTAAATCATGCTGAAAATGCCCCAAACGCCTTTTCTCGACCTGAAAAGCTCAAAAACACACAGAAATCAAACAAATTATGGATCTACAGAACATACCCAAAACTTATTATATGGGGTTGAATCATGATGTTTCTACTCAAATCTAACAAGAATAAGCAATATTTTGTGGAAAAAATCATTCTGAATGATGAATGAAGGTAAACCAGCTTTCCTATGCTTAAATCATGCTGAAAATGCCCCAAACGCCTTTTCTCGACCTGAAAAGCTCAAAAACACACAGAAATCAAATACATTATGGATCAACAGAACATACCCAAAACATATTATGTGGGGTTGAATCATGATGTTTCTACCCAAATCTAACAAGTATAAGCAATATTTTGTGGAAAAAAATCATTCTGAATGATGAATGAAGGTAAACCAGTTTACTTTTGCTTAAATCATGCTGAAAATGCCCCAATTGCCTTTTCTCGACCTGTAAAGCTCAAAAACACACAGGAATCAAATACATTATGGATCTACAGAACATACCCAAAACTCATTATATGATGTTGAATCATGATGTTTCTACTCAAATCTAACAAGACTAAGCAATATTTTGTGGAAAAAAATAATTCTGAATGATGAATGAAGGTAAACCAGCTTTCCTATGCGTAAATCAAGCTGAAAGTGCCCCCAAACGCCTTTTCTCGACCTGAAAAGCTCAAAAACACACAGAAATCAAACAAATTATGGATCTACAGAACATATCCAAAACTCATTATATGATGTTAAATCATGATGTTTCTACCCAAATTTAACAACAATAAGCAATATTTTGTGGAAAAAAATAATTCTGAATGATGAATGAAGGTAAACCAGCTTTCCTATGCTTAAATCATGCTGAAAGTGCCCCAAACGCCTTTTCTCGACCTGAAAAGCTCAAAAACACACAGAAATCAAACAAATTATGGATCTACAGAACATACCCAAAACTAATTATATGGTGTTGAATCATGATGTTTCTACTCAAATCTAACAAGAATAAGCAATATTTTGTGGAAAAAATCATTCTGAATGATGAATGAAGGTAAACCAGCTTTCCTATGCTTAAATCATGCTGAAAGTGCCCCAAACGCCTTTTCTCGACCTGAAAAGCTCAAAAACACACAGAAATCAAACAAATTATGGATCTACAGAACATACCCAAAACTTATTATATGGGGTTGAATCATGATGTTTCCACTCAAATCTAACAAGAATAAGCAATATTTTGTGGAAAAAATCATTCTGAATGATGAATGAAGGTAAACCAGCTTTCCTATGCGTAAACCATGCTGAAAGTGCCCCAATCGCCTTTTCTCGACCTGAAAAGCTCAAAAACACACAGAAATCAAACAAATTATGGATCTACAGAACATACCCAAAATTTATTATATGGGGTTGAATCATGATGTTTCTACTCAAATCTAACAAGAATAAGCAATATTTTGTGGAAAAAAATAATTCTGAATGATTAAGGTAAACCAGCTTTCCTATGCTTAAATCATGCTGAAAATGCCCCAATCGCCGTTTCTCGAACTGAAAAGCTCAAAAACACACAGAAATCAAACAAATTATGGATCTACAGAACATACCCAAAACTCATTATATCATGTTAAATTATGATGTTTCTACCCAAATCTAACAACAATAAGCAATATTTTGTGGAAAAAAAATAATTCTGAATGATGAATGAAGGTAAACCAGCTTTCCTATGCGTAAATCATGCTGAAAGTGCCCCAAACGCCTTTTCTCAACCTGAAAAGCTCAAAAACACACAGAAATCAAATACATTATGGATCTACAGAACATACCCAAAACTTATTATATGGGGTTGAATCATGATGTTTCTACTCAAATCTAACAAGAATAAGCAATATTTTGTGGAAAAAATCATTCTGAATGATGAATGAAGGTAAACCAGCTTTCCTATGCGTAAATCATGCTGAAAATGCCCCAAACGCCTTTTCTCGACCTGAAAAGATCAAAAACACACAGAAATCAAATACATTATGGATCTACAGAACATACCCAAAACTCATTATATGATGTTGAATTATGATGTTTCTACCCAAATCTAACAAGAATAAGCAATATTTTGTGGAAAAAAATCATTCTGAATGATGAATGAAGGTAAACCAGCTTTCCTATGCTTAAATCATGCTGAAAATGCCCCAATCGCCTTTTCTCGACCTGAAAAGCTCAAAAACACACAGAAATCAAATACATTATGGATCTACAGAACATACCCAAAACTCATTATATGATGTTGAATCATGATGTTTCTACTCAAATTTAACAACAATAAGCAATATTTTGTGGAAAAAAATAATTCTGAATGATGAATGAAGGTAAACCAGCTTTCCTATGCGTAAATTATGCTGAAAATGCCCCAATCGCCTTTTCTCGACCTGAAAAGCTCAAAAACACACAGAAATCAAACAAATTATGGATCTACAGAACATACCAAAAACTCATTATATGGTGTTGAATCATGATGTTTCTACTCAAATCTGACAAGATTAAGCAATATTTTGTTTAAAAAAATCATTCTGAATGATGAATGAAGGTAAACCAGCTTTCTTTTGCTTAAATCATGCTGAAAATGCCCCAAACGCCTTTTCTCGACCTGAAAAGCTCAAAAACACACAGAAATCAAACAAATTATGGATCTACAGAACATACCCAAAACTTATTATATGGGGTTGAATCATGATGTTTCTACTCAAATCTAACAAGAATAAGCAATATTTTGTGGAAAAAATCATTCTGAATGATGAATGAAGGTAAACCAGCTTTCCTATGCGTAAATCATGCTGAAAATGCCCCAAACGCCTTTTCTCGACCTGAAAAGCTCAAAAACACAGAGGAATCAAATACATTATGGATCTACAGAACATACCCAAAACTCATTATATGATGTTGAATCATGATGTTTCTACTCAAATCTAACAAGAATAAGCAATATTTTGTGGAAAAAATCATTCTGAATGATGAATGAAGGTAAACCAGCTTTCCTATGCTTAAATCATGCTGAAAATGCCCCAAACGCCTTTTCTCGACCTGAAAAACTCAAAAACACACAGAAATCAAACAAATTATGGATCTACAGAACATACCCAAAACTTATTATATGGGGTTGAATCAAAATGTTTCTCCTCAAATCTAACATGAATAAGAAATATTTTGTGGAAAAAAATAATTCTGAATGATGAATGAAGGTAAACCAGCTTTCCTATGCGTAAATCATGCTGAAAGTGCCCCAAACGCCTTTTCTCGACCTGAAAAGCTCAAAAACACACAGAAATCAAACAAATTAGGGATCTACAGAACATACCTAAAACTTATTATATGGTGTTGAATCATGATGTTTCTACTCAAATCTAACAAGAATAAGCAATATTTTGTGGAAAAAATCATTCTGAATGATGAATGAAGGTAAACCAGCTTTCCTATGCTTAAATCATGCTGAAAATGCCCCAAACGCCTTTTCTCGACCTGAAAAGCTCAAAAACACACAGAAATCAAACAAATTATGGATCTACAGAACATACCCAAAACTTATTATATGGTGTTGAATCATGATGTTTCTACTCAAATCTAACAAGAATAAGCAATATTTTGTGGAAAAAATCATTCTGAATGATGAATGAAGGTAAACCAGCTTTCCTATGCTTAAATCATGCTGAAAATGCCCCAAACGCCTTTTCTCGACCTGAAAAGCTCAAAAACACACAGAAATCAAACAAATTATGGATCTACAGAACATACCCAAAACTTATTATATGGTGTTGAATCATGATGTTTCTACTCAAATCTAACAAGAATAAGCAATATTTTGTGGAAAAAATCATTCTGAATGATGAATGAAGGTAAACCAGCTTTCCTATGCTTAAATCATGCTGAAAATGCCCCAAACGCCTTTTCTCGACCTGAAAAGCTCAAAAACACACAGAAATCAAATACATTATGGATCTACAGAACATACCCAAAACTCATTATATGATGTTGAATCATGATGTTTCTACTCAAATCTAACAAGAATAAGCAATATTTTGTGGAAAAAATCATTCTGAATGATGAATGAAGGTAAACCAGCTTTCCTATGCTTAAATCATGCTGAAAGTGCCCCAAACGCCTTTTCTCGACCTGAAAAGCTCAAAAACACACAGAAATCAAACAAATTATGGATCTACAGAACATACCCAAAACTCATTATATGATGTTAAATCATGATGTTTCTACCTAAATCTAACAAGAATAAGCAATATTTTGTGGAAAAAATCATTCTGAATGATGAATGAAGGTAAACCAGCTTTCCTATGCTTAAATCATGCTGAAAATGCCCCAATTGCCTTTTCTCGACCTGAAAAGCTCAAAAACACACAGAAATAAAACAAATTATGGATCTACAGCACATACTCAAAACTAATTATATGATGTTAAGTCATGATGTTTCTACCCAAATTTAACAAGAATAAGCAATAGTTTGTGGAAAAAATCATTCTGAATGATGAATGAAGGTAAACCAGCTTTCCTATGCTTAAATCATGCTGAAAATGCCCCAATCGCCTTTTCTAGACCTGAAAAGCTCAAAAACACACAGAAATCAAACAAATTATGGATCTACAGAACATACCCAAAACTCATTATATGATGTTGAATCATGATGTTTCTACTCAAATCTAACAAGAATAAGCAATATTTTGTGGAAAAAATCATTCTGAATGATGAATGAAGGTAAACCAGCTTTCCTATGCGTAAATCATGCTGAAAGTGCCCCAAACGCCTTTTCTCGACCTGAAAAGCTCAAAAACACACAGAAATCAAACAAATTATGGATCTACAGAACATACCCAAAACTTATTATATGGTGTTGAATCATGATGTTTCTACTCAAATCTAACAAGAATAAGCAATATTTTGTGGAAAAAATCATTCTGAATGATGAATGAAGGTAAACCAGCTTTCCTATGCTTAAATCATGCTGAAAATGCCCCAATCGCCTTTTCTCGACCTGAAAAGCTCAAAAACACACAGAAATCAAATACATTATGGATCTACAGAACATACCCAAAACTCATTATATGATGTTGAATCATGATGTTTCTACTCAAATCTAACAAGAATAAGCAATATTTTGTGGAAAAAATCATTCTGAATGATGAATGAAGGTAAACCAGCTTTCCTATGCGTAAATCATGCTGAAAGTGCCCCAAACGCCTTTTCTCGACCTGAAAAGCTCAAAAACACACAGAAATCAAACAAATTATGGATCTACAGAACATACCCAAAACTTATTATATGGGGTTGAATCATGATGTTTCTACTCAAATCTAACAAGAATAAGCAATATTTTGTGGAAAAAATCATTCTGAATGATGAATGAAGGTAAACCAGCTTTCCTATGCGTAAATCATGCTGAAAGTGCCCCAAACGCCTTTTCTCGACCTGAAAAGCTCAAAAACACACAGGAATCAAATACATTATGGATCTACAGAACATACCCAAAACTCATTATATGGTGTTGAATCATGATGTTTCTACTCAAATCTAACAAGAATAAGCAATATTTTGTGGAAAAAAATAATTCTGAATGATGAATGAAGGTAAACCAGCTTTCCTATGCTTAAATCATGCCGAAAATGCCCCAATCGCCTTTTCTCGACCTGAAAAGCTCAAAAACACACAGAAATCAAATAAATTATGGATCTACAGAACATACCCAAAACTCACTGTATGATGTTAAATCATGATGTTTCTACCTAAATCTAACAAGAATAAGCAATATTTTGTGGAAAAAAATCATTCTGAATGATGAATGAAGGTAAACCAGCTTTCCTATGCTTAAATCATGCTGAAAATGCCCCAAACGCCTTTTCTCGACCTGAAAAGCTCAAAAACACACAGAAATCAAACAAAT
The DNA here is from genome assembly GCA_029721515.1 of Synanceia verrucosa. NCBI lineage: Eukaryota > Metazoa > Chordata > Actinopteri > Perciformes > Synanceiidae > Synanceia > Synanceia verrucosa. The sequence goes on from CM056549.1 coordinate 35,662,450, forward strand.
TATGGATCTACAGAACATACCCAAAACTTATTATATGGTGTTGAATCATGATGTTTCTACTCAAATCTAACAAGAATAAGCAATATTTTGTGGAAAAAATCATTCTGAATGATGAATGAAGGTAAACCAGCTTTCCTATGCTTAAATCATGCTGAAAGTGCCCCAAACGCCTTTTCTCGACCTGAAAAGCTCAAAAACACACAGAAATCAAATACATTATGGATCTACAGAACATACCCAAAACTCATTATATGATGTTAAATCATGATGTTTCTACCTAAATCTAACAAGAATAAGCAATATTTTGTGGAAAAAAATAATTCTGAATGATGAATGAAGGTAAGCCAGTTTTCTTTTGCTTAAATCATGCTGAAAATGCCCCAATCGCCTTTTCTCGACCTGAAAAGCTCAAAAACACACAGAAATCAAACAAATTATGGATCTACAGAACATACCCAAAACTTATTATATGGGGTTGAATCAAAATGTTTCTACTCAAATCTAACAAGAATAAGCAATATTTTGTGGAAAAAATCATTCTGAATGATGAATGAAGGTAAACCAGCTTTCCTATGCGTAAATCATGCTGAAAATGCCCCAAACGCCTTTTCTCGACCTGAAAAGCTCAAAAACACACAGAAATCAAACAAATTATGGATCTACAGAACATACCCAAAACTTATTATATGGTGTTGAATCATGATGTTTCTACTCAAATCTAACAAGAATAAGCAATATTTTGTGGAAAAAATCATTCTGAATGATGAATGAAGGTAAACCAGCTTTCCTATGCTTAAATCATGCTGAAAATGCCCCAAACGCCTTTTCTCGACCTGAAAAGCTCAAAAACACACAGAAATCAAACAAATTAGGGATCTACAGAACATACCTAAAACTTATTATATGGTGTTGAATCATGATGTTTCTACTCAAATCTAACAAGAATAAGCAATATTTTGTGGAAAAAATCATTCTGAATGATGAATGAAGGTAAACCAGTTTTCTTTTGCTTAAATCATGCTGAAAATGCCCCAATCGCCTTTTCTCGACCTGAAAAGCTCAAAAACACACAGAAATCAAATACATTATGGATCTACAGAACATACCCAAAACTCATTATATGATGTTAAATCATGATGTTTCTACCCAAATCTAACAAGAATAAGCAATATTTTGTGGAAAAAAATCATTCTGAATGATGAATGAAGGTAAACCAGCTTTCCTATGCGTAAATCATGCTGAAAGTGCCCCAAACGCCTTTTCTCGACCTGAAAAGCTCAAAAACACACAGAAATCAAACAAATTAGGGATCTACAGAACATACCTAAAACGTATTATATGGTGTTGAATCATGATGTTTCTACTCAAATCTAACAAGAATAAGCAATATTTTGTGGAAAAAATCATTCTGAATGATGAATGAAGGTAAACCAGTTTTCTTTTGCTTAAATCATGCTGAAAATGCCCCAATCGCCTTTTCTCGACCTGAAAAGCTCAAAAACACACAGAAATCAAATACATTATGGATCTACAGAACATACCCAAAACTCATTATATGATGTTAAATCATGACGTTTCTACCCAAATCTAACAAGAATAAGCAATATTTTGTGGAAAAAAATCATTCTGAATGATGAATGAAGGTAAACCAGCTTTCCTATGCGTAAATCATGCTGAAAGTGCCCCAAACGCCTTTTCTCGACCTGAAAAGCTCAAAAACACACAGAAATCAAACAAATTATGGATCTACAGAACATACCCAAAACTTATTATATGGTGTTGAATCATGATGTTTCTACTCAAATCTAACAAGAATAAGCAATATTTTGTGGAAAAAATCATTCTGAATGATGAATGAAGGTAAACCAGCTTTCCTATGCTTAAATCATGCTGAAAGTGCCCCAAACGCCTTTTCTCGACCTGAAAAGCTCAAAAACACACAGAAATCAAACAAATTATGGATCTACAGAACATACCCAAAACTCATTATATGATGTTAAATCATGATGTTTCTACCTAAATCTAACAAGAATAAGCAATATTTTGTGGAAAAAATCATTCTGAATGATGAATGAAGGTAAACCAGCTTTCCTATGCGTAAATCATGCTGAAAGTGCCCCAAACGCCTTTTCTCGACCTGAAAAGCTCAAAAACACACAGAAATCAAATACATTATGGATCTACAGAACATACCAAAAACTCATAATATGGTGTTGAATCATGATGTTTCTACTCAAATCTAACAAGAATAAGCAATATTTTGTGGAAAAAAATAATTCTGAATGATGAATGAAGGTAAACCAGCTTTCCTATGCTTAAATCATGCCGAAAATGCCCCAATCGCCTTTTCTCGACCTGAAAAGCTCAAAAACACACAGAAATCAAATAAATTATGGATCTACAGAACATACCCAAAACTCACTGTATGATGTTAAATCATGATGTTTCTACCTAAATCTAACAAGAATAAGCAATATTTTGTGGAAAAAAATAATTCTGAATGATGAATGAAGGTAAACCAGTTTTCTTTTGCTTAAATCATGCTGAAAATGCCCCAATCGCCTTTTCTCGACCTGAAAAGCTCAAAAACACACAGAAATCAAACAAATTATGGATCTACAGAACATACCCAAAACTTATTATATGGGGTTGAATCAAAATGTTTCTACTCAAATCTAACAAGAATAAGCAATATTTTGTGGAAAAAATCATTCTGAATGATGAATGAAGGTAAACCAGCTTTCCTATGCTTAAATCATGCTGAAAATGCCCCAATCGCCTTTTCTAGACCTGAAAAGCTCAAAAACACACAGAAATCAAATACATTATGGATCTCCAGAACATACCCAAAACTCATTATATGATGTTGAATCATGATGTTTCTACTCAAATCTAACAAGAATAAGCAATATTTTGTGGAAAAAAATCATTCTGAATGATGAATGAAGGTAAACCAGCTTTCCTATGCTTAAATCATGCTGAAAATGCCCCAAACGCCTTTTCTGGACCTGAAAAGCTCAAAAACACACAGAAATCAAACAAATTATGGATCTACAGAACATACCCAAAACTTATTATATGGGGTTGAATCAAAATGTTTCTACTCAAATCTAACAAGAATAAGCAATATTTTGTGGAAAAAATCATTCTGAATGATGAATGAAGGTAAACCAGCTTTCCTATGCGTAAATCATGCTGAAAGTGCCCCAAACGCCTTTTCTCGACCTGAAAAGCTCAAAAACACACAGAAATCAAATACATTATGGATCTACAGAACATACCCAAAACTCATTATATGATGTTAAATCATGATGTTTCTACTCAAATCTAACAAGAATAAGCAATACTTTGTGGAAAAAATCATTCTGAATGATGAATGAAGGTAAACCAGCTTTCCTATGCTTAAATCATGCTGAAAATGCCCCAATCGCCTTTTCTGGACCTGAAAAGCTCAAAAACACACAGAAATCAAACAAATTATGGATCTACAGAACATACCCAAAACTTATTATATGGGGTTGAATCAAAATGTTTCTACTCAAATCTAACAAGAATAAGCAATATTTTGTGGAAAAAATCATTCTGAATGATGAATGAAGGTAAACCAGCTTTCCTATGCTTAAATCATGCTGAAAATGCCCCAATCGCCTTTTCTCGACCTGAAAAGCTCAAAAACACACAGAAATCAAATACATTATGGATCTACAGAACATACCCAAAACTCATTATATGATGTTAAATCATGATGTTTCTACCCAAATCTAACATGAATAAGCAATATTTTGTGGAAAAAATCATTCTGAATGATGAATGAAGGTAAACCAGCTTTCCTATGCGTAAATCATGCTGAAAGTGCCCCAAACGCCTTTTCTCGACCTGAAAAGCTCAAAAACACACAGAAATCAAACAAATTATAGATCTACAGAACATACCCAAAACTCATTATATGATGTTAAATCATGTTTCTACTCAAATCTGACAAGAATAAGCAATATTTTGTGGAAAAAAATCATTCTGAATGATGAATGAAGGTAAACCAGCTTTCCTATGCGTAAATCATGCTGAAAGTGCCCCAAACGCCTTTTCTCGACCTGAAAAGCTCAAAAACACACAAAAATCAAACAAATTAGGGATCTACAGAACATACCTAAAACTTATTATATGGTGTTGAATCATGATGTTTCTACTCAAATCTAACAAGAATAAGCAATATTTTGTGGAAAAAATCATTCTGAATGATGAATGAAGGTAAACCAGTTTTCTTTTGCTTAAATCATGCTGAAAATGCCCCAATCGCCTTTTCTCGACCTGAAAAGCTCAAAAACACACAGAAATCAAACAAATTAGGGATCTACAGAACATACCTAAAACTTATTATATGGTGTTGAATCATGATGTTTCTACTCAAATCTAACAAGAATAAGCAATATTTTGTGGAAAAAATCATTCTGAATGATGAATGAAGGTAAACCAGTTTTCTTTTGCTTAAATCATGCTGAAAGTGCCCCAAACGCCTTTTCTCGACCTGAAAAGCTCAAAAACACACAGAAATCAAATACATTATGGATCTACAGAACATACCCAAAACTCATTATATGATGTTAAATCATGACGTTTCTACCCAAATCTAACAAGAATAAGCAATATTTTGTGGAAAAAAATCATTCTGAATGATGAATGAAGGTAAACCAGCTTTCCTATGCGTAAATCATGCTGAAAGTGCCCCAAACGCCTTTTCTCGACCTGAAAAGCTCAAAAACACACAGAAATCAAACAAATTATGGATCTACAGAACATACCCAAAACTTATTATATGGGGTTGAATCAAAATGTTTCTACTCAAATCTAACAAGAATAAGCAATATTTTGTGGAAAAAATCATTCTGAATGATGAATGAAGGTAAACCAGCTTTCCTATGCTTAAATCATGCTGAAAATGCCCCAATCGCCTTTTCTCGACCTGAAAAGCTCAAAAACACACAGAAATCAAACAAATTATGGATCTACAGAACATACCCAAAACTTATTATATGGGGTTGAATCATGATGTTTCTACTCAAATCTAACAAGAATAAGCAATATTTTGTGGAAAAAATCATTCTGAATGATGAATGAAGGTAAACCAGCTTTCCTATGCTTAAATCATGCTGAAAATGCCCCAATCGCCTTTTCTAGACCTGAAAAGCTCAAAAACACACAGAAATCAAATACATTATGGATCTACAGAACATACCCAAAACTCATTATATGATGTTGAATCATGATGTTTCTACTCAAATCTAACAAGAATAAGCAATATTTTGTGGAAAAAATCATTCTGAATGATGAATGAAGGTAAACCAGCTTTCCTATGCTTAAATCATGCTGAAAGTGCCCCAAACGCCTTTTCTCGACCTGAAAAGCTCAAAAACACACAGAAATCAAACAAATTATGGATCTACAGAACATACCCAAAACGTATTATATGGTGTTGAATCATGATGTTTCTACTCAAATCTAACAAGAATAAGCAATATTTTGTGGAAAAAATCATTCTGAATGATGAATGAAGGTAAACCAGCTTTCCTATGCTTAAATCATGCTGAAAATGCCCCAAACGCCTTTTCTCGACCTGAAAAGCTCAAAAACACACAGAAATCAAATACATTATGGATCTACAGAACATACCCAAAACTCATTATATGATGTTAAATCATGATGTTTCTACCCAAATCTAACAAGAATAAGCAATATTTTGTGGAAAAAATCATTCTGAATGATGAATGAAGGTAAACCAGCTTTCCTATGCGTAAATCATGCTGAAAGTGCCCCAAACGCCTTTTCTCGACCTGAAAAGCTCAAAAACACACAGAAATCAAACAAATTATGGATCTACAGAACATACCCAAAACTTATTATATGGGGTTGAATCAAAATGTTTCTACTCAAATCTAACAAGAATAAGCAATATTTTGTGGAAAAAAATCATTCTGAATGATGAATGAAGGTAAACCAGCTTTCCTATGCGTAAATCATGCTGAAAGTGCCCCAAACGCCTTTTCTCGACCTGAAAAGCTCAAAAACACACAGAAATCAAACAAATTATGGATCTACAGAACATACCCAAAACTTATTATATGGTGTTGAATCATGATGTTTCTACTCAAATCTAACAAGAATAAGCAATATTTTGTGGAAAAAAATCATTTTGAATGATGAATGAAGGTAAACCAGCTTTCCTATGCTTAAATCATGCTGAAAGTGCCCCAAACGCCTTTTCTCGACCTGAAAAGCTCAAAAACACACAGAAATCAAACAAATTATGGATCTACAGAACATACCCAAAACTCATTATATGATGTTAAATCATGATGTTTCTACCTAAATCTAACAAGAATAAGCAATATTTTGTGGAAAAAAATAATTCTGAATGATGAATGAAGGTAAACCAGCTCTCCTATGCATATATCATGCTGAAAGTGCCCCAAACGCCTTTTCTCGACCTGAAAAGCTCAAAAACACACAGAAATCAAATACATTATGGATCTACAGAACATTCCAAAAACTTATTATATGATGTTGAATCACGATGTTTCTACTCTAACAAGAATAAGCAATATTTTGTGGAAAAAATCATTCTGAATGATGAATGAAGGTAAACCAGCTTTCCTATGCGTAAATCATGCTCAAAGTGCCCCAAACGCCTTTTCTCGACCTGAAAAGCTCAAAAACACACAGAAATCAAACAAATTATAGATCTACAGAACATACCCAAAACTTATTATATGGTGTTGAATCATGATGTTTCTACTTAAATCTAACAAGAATAAGCAATATTTTGTGGAAAAAATCATTCTGAATGATGAATGAAGGTAAACCAGCTTTCCTATGCTTAAATCAGGCTGAAAATGCCCCAAACGCCTTTTCTCGACCTGAAAAGCTCAAAAACACACAGAAATCAAACAAATTATGGATCTACAGAACATACCCAAAACTCATTATATGATGTTAAATCATGATGTTTCTACCTAAATCTAACAAGAATAAGCAATATTTTGTGGAAAAAAATAATTCTGAATGATGAATGAAGGTAAACCAGCTCTCCTATGCTTATATCATGCTGAAAGTGCCCCAAACGCCTTTTCTCAACCTGAAAAGATCAAAAACACACAGAAATCAAATACATTATGGATCTACAGAACATACCCAAAACTTATTATATGAGATTGAATTAAAATGTTTCTACTCAAATCTAACAAGAATAAGCAATATTTTGTGGAAAAAATCATTCTGAATGATGAATGAAGGTAAACCAGCTTTCCTATGCGTAAATCATGCTGAAAGTGCCCCAAACGCCTTTTCTCGACCTGAAAAGCTCAAAAACACACAGAAATCAAACAAATTATGGATCTACAGAACATACCCAAAACTCATTATATGATGTTAAATCATGATGTTTCTACCCAAATCTAACAAGAATAAGCAATATTTTGTGGAAAAAAATAATTCTGAATGATGAATGAAGGTAAACCAGCTTTCCTATGCGTAAATCATGCTGAAAGTGCCCCAAACGCCTTTTCTCGACCTGAAAAGCTCAAAAACACACAGAAATCAAACAAATTATGGATCTACAGAACATACCCAAAACTTATTATATGGGGTTGAATCATGATGTTTCTACTCAAATCTAACAAGAATAAGCAATATTTTGTGGAAAAAATCATTCTGAATGATGAATGAAGGTAAACCAGCTTTACTATGCTTAAATCATGCTGAAAATGCCCCAATCGCCTTTTCTCGACCTGAAAAGCTCAAAAACACACAGAAATCAAATACATTATGGATCTACAGAACATACCCAAAACTCACTGTATGATGTTAAATCATGATGTTTCTACTCAAATCTAACAAAAATACGCAATATTTTGTGGAAAAAATCATTCTGAATCATGAATGAAGGTAAACCAGCTTTCCTATGCTTAAATCATGCTGAAAATGCCCCAAACGCCTTTTCTCGGCCTGAAAAGCTCAAAAACACACAGAAATCAAACAAATTATGGATCTACAGAACATACCCAAAACTCATTATATGATGTTAAATCATGATGTTTCTACCTAAATCTAACAAGAATAAGCAATATTTTGTGGAAAAATTCATTCTGAATGATGAATGAAGGTAAACCAGCTTTCCTATGCTTAAATCATGCTGAAAATGCCCCAAACGCCTTTTCTCGACCTGAAAAGCTCAAAAACACACAGAAATCAAATACATTATGGATCTACAGAACACACCCAAAACTTATTATATGGTGTTGAATCATGATGTTTCTACTCAAATCTGACAAGAATAAGCAATATTTTGTGGAAAAATTCATTCTGAATGATGAATGAAGGTAAACCAGCTTTCCTATGCGTAAATCATGCTGAAAGTGCCCCAAACGCCTTTTCTCGACCTGAAAAGCTCAAAAACACACAGAAATCAAACAAATTATGGATCTACAGAACATACCAAAAACTCATTATATGGTGTTGAATCATGATGTTTCTACTCAAATCTAACAAGAATAAGCAATATTTTGTGGAAAAAATCATTCTGGATGATGAATGAAGGTAAACCAGCTTTCCTATGCGTAAATCATGCTGAAAGTGCCCCAATCGCCTTTTCTCGAATGAAAAGCTCAAAAACACACAGAAATCAAACAAATTATGGCTCTACGGAACATACCCAAAACTTATTATATGGGGTTGAATCATGATGTTTCTACTCAAATCTAACAAGAATAAGCAATATTTTGTGGAAAAAATCATTCTGAATGATGAATGAAGGTAAACCAGCTTTCCTATACGTAAATCATGCTGAAAGTGCCCCAAACGTCTTTTCTCGACCTGAAAAGCTCAAAAACACACAGAAATCAAATACATTATGGATCTACGGAACATACCCAAAACTTATTATATGGGGTTGAATCATGATGTTTCTACTCAAATCTGACAAGAATAAGCAATATTTTGTGGAAAAAAATAATTCTGAATGATGAATGAAGGCAAACCAGCTTTCCTATGCTTAAATCATGCTGAAAGTGCCCTAAACGCCTTTTCTCGACCTGAAAAGCTCAAAAACACACAGAAATCAAACAAATTATGGATCTACAGAACATACATAAACTTATTATATGGGGTTGAAACATGATGTTTCTACTCAAATCTAACAAGAATAAGCAATATTTTGTGGAAAAAATCATTCTGAATGATGAATGAAGGTAAACCAGCTTTCCTATGCGTAAATCATGCTGAAAGTGCCCCAAACGCCTTTTCTCGACCTGAAAAGCTCAAAAACACACAGAAATCAAACAAATTATGGATCTACAGAACATACCCAAAACTCATTATATGATGTTAAATCATGATGTTTCTACTCAAATCTAACAAGAATAAGCAATATTTTGTGGAAAAAATCATTCTGAATGATGAATGAAGGTAAACCAGCTTTCCTATGCTTAAATCATGCTGAAAATGCCCCAAACGCCTTTTCTCGACCTGAAAAGCTCAAAAACACACAGAAATCAAATACATTATGGATCTACAGAACATACCCAAAACTCATTATATGATGTTAAATCATGATGTTTCTACCCAAATCTAACAAGAATAAGCAATATTTTGTGGAAAAAATCATTCTGAATGATGAATGAAGGTAAACCAGCTTTCCTATGGTTAAATCATGCTGAAAATGCCCCAAACGCCTTTTCTCGACCTGAAAAGCTCAAAAACACACAGAAATCAAACAAATTATGGATCTACAGAACATACCCAAAACTTATTATATGGTGTTGAATCATGATGTTTCTACTCAAATCTAACAAGAATAAGCAATATTTTGTGGAAAAAATCATTCTGAATGATGAATGAAGGTAAACCAGCTTTCCTATGCTTAAATCATGCTGAAAATGCCCCAAACGCCTTTTCTCGACCTGAAAAGCTCAAAAACACACAGAAATCAAACAAATTATGGATCTACAGAACATACCCAAAACTCATTATATGATGTTAAATCATGATGTTTCTACCCAAATCTAACAAGAATAAGCAATATTTTGTGGAAAAAATCATTCTGAATGATGAATGAAGGTAAACCAGCTTTCCTATGCTTAAATCATGCTGAAAATGCCCCAAACGCCTTTTCTCGACCTGAAAAGCTCAAAAACACACAGAAATCAAATACATTATGGATCTACAGAACATACCCAAAACTCATTATATGATGTTAAATCATGATGTTTCTACCCAAATCTAACAAGAATAAGCAATATTTTGTGGAAAAAATCATTCTGAATGATGAATGAAGGTAAACCAGCTTTCCTATGCTTAAATCATGCTGAAAATGCCCCAAACGCCTTTTCTCGACCTGAAAAGCTCAAAAACACACAGAAATCAAACAAATTATGGATCTACAGAACATACCCAAAACTCATTATATGATGTTAAATCATGATGTTTCTACCCAAATCTAACAAGAATAAGCAATATTTTGTGGAAAAAATCATTCTGAATGATGAATGAAGGTAAACCAGCTTTCCTATGCTTAAATCATGCTGAAAATGCCCCAAACGCCTTTTCTCAACCTGAAAAGCTCAAAAACACACAGAAATCAAACAAATTATGGATCTACAGAACATACCTAAAACTCATTATATGATGTTGAATCATGATGTTTCTACTCAAATCTAACAAGAATAAGCAATATTTTGTGGAAAAAATCATTCTGAATGATGAATGAAGGTAAACCAGCTTTCCTATGCTTAAATCATGCTGAAAATGCCCCAAACGCCTTTTCTCGACCTGAAAAGCTCAAAAACACACAGAAATCAAACAAATTATGGATCTACAGAACATACCCAAAACGTATTATATGGTGTTGAATCATGATGTTTCTACTCAAATCTAACAAGAATAAGCAATATTTTATGGAAAAAAATCATTCTGAATGATGAATGAAGGTAAACCAGCTTTCCTATGCTTAAATCATGCTTAAAAATGCCCCAAACGCCTTTTCTGGACCTGAAAAGCTCAAAAACACACAGAAATCAAACAAATTATGGATCTACAGAACATACCCAAAACTTATTATATGGTGTTGAATCAAAATGTTTCTACTCAAATCTAACAAGAATAAGCAATATTTTGTGGAAAAAATCATTCTGAATGATGAATGAAGGTAAACCAGCTTTCCTATGCTTAAATCATGCTGAAAATGCCCCAATCGCCTTTTCTCGACCTGAAAAGCTCAAAAACACACAGAAATCAAATACATTATGGATCTACAGAACATACCCAAAACTCATTATATGATGTTAAATCATGATGTTTCTACCCAAATCTAACAAGAATAAGCAATATTTTGTGGAAAAAATCATTCTGAATGATGAATGAAGGTAAACCAGCTTTCCTATGCTTAAATCATGCTGAAAATGCCCCAAACGCCTTTTCTCGACCTGAAAAGCTCAAAAACACACAGAAATCAAACAAATTATGGATCTACAGAACATACCCAAAACTTATTATATGGTGTTGAATCATGATGTTTCTACTCAAATCTAACAAGAATAAGCAATATTTTGTGGAAAAAATCATTCTGAATGATGAATGAAGGTAAACCAGCTTTCCTATGCTTAAATCATGCTGAAAATGCCCCAAACGCCTTTTCTCGACCTGAAAAGCTCAAAAACACACAGAAATCAAACAAATTATGGATCTACAGAAGATACCCACAACTTATTATATGGTGTTGAATCATGATGTTTCTACTCAAATCTAACAAGAATAAGCAATATTTTGTGGAAAAAATCATTCTGAATGATGAATGAAGGTAAACCAGCTTTCCTATGCTTAAATCATGCTGAAAATGCCCCAAACGCCTTTTCTCGACCTGAAAAGCTCAAAAACACATAGAAATCAAACAAATTATGGATCTACAGAACATACCCAAAACTCATTATATGATGTTGAATCATGTTTCTACTCAAATCTAACAAGAATAAGCAATATTTTATGGAAAAAAATCATTCTGAATGATGAATGAAGGTAAACCAGCTTTCCTATGCTTAAATCATGCTGAAAGTGCCCCAAACGCCTTTTCTCGACCTGAAAAGCTCAAAAACACACAGAAATCAAACAAATTAGGGATCTACAGAACATACCTAAAACTTATTATATGGTGTTGAATCATGATGTTTCTACTCAAATCTAACAAGAATAAGCAATATTTTGTGGAAAAAATCATTCTGAATGATGAATGAAGGTAAACCAGCTTTCCTATGCTTAAATCATGCTGAAAATGCCCCAAACGCCTTTTCTCGACCTGAAAAGCTCAAAAACACACAGAAATCAAACAAATTATGGATCTACAGAACATACCCAAAACTTATTATATGGTGTTGAATCATGATGTTTCTACTCAAATCTAACAAGAATAAGCAATATTTTGTGGAAAAAATCATTCTGAATGATGAATGAAGGTAAACCAGCTTTCCTATGCTTAAATCATGCTGAAAATGCCCCAAACGCCTTTTCTCGACCTGAAAAGCTCAAAAACACACAGAAATCAAACAAATTATGGATCTACAGAACATACCCAAAACTTATTATATGGTGTTGAATCATGATGTTTCTACTCAAATCTAACAAGAATAAGCAATATTTTGTGGAAAAAATCATTCTGAATGATGAATGAAGGTAAACCAGCTTTCCTATGCTTAAATCATGCTGAAAATGCCCCAAACGCCTTTTCTCGACCTGAAAAGCTCAAAAACACACAGAAATCAAATACATTATGGATCTACAGAACATACCCAAAACTTATTATATGGTGTAGAATCATGATGTTTCTACCCAAATCTAACAAGAATAAGCAATATTTTGTGGAAAAAATCATTCTGAATGATGAATGAAGGTAAACCAGCTTTCCTATGCTTAAATCATGCTGAAAGTGCCCCAAACGCCTTTTCTCGACCTGAAAAGCTCAAAAACACACAGAAATCAAACAAATTATGGATCTACAGAACATACCCAAAACTGATTATATGAGGTTGAATCATGATGTTTCTACTCAAATATAACAAGAATAATCAATATTTTATGGAAAAAAATCATTCTGAATGATGAATGAAGGTAAACCAGCTTTCCTATGCTTAAATCATGCTGAAAATGCCCCAAACGCCTTTTCTCGACCTGAAAAGCTCAAAAACACACAGAAATCAAACAAATTATGGATATACAGAACATACCCAAAACTCATTATATGATGTTAAATCATGATGTTTCTACTCAAATCTAACAAGAATAAGCAATATTTTGTGGAAAAAATCATTCTGAATGATGAATGAAGGTAAACCAGCTTTCCTATGCTTAAATCATGCTGAAAATGCCCCAAACGCCTTTTCTCGACCTGAAAAGCTCAAAAACACACAGAAATCAAACAAATTATGGATCTACAGAACATACCCAAAACTCATTATATGATGTTAAATCATGATGTTTCTACCCAAATCTAACAAGAATAAGCAATATTTTGTGGAAAAAAACATTCTGAATGATGAATGAAGGTAAACCAGCTTTCCTATGCTTAAATCATGCTGAAAATGCCCCAAACGCCTTTTCTCGACCTGAAAAGCTCAAAAACACACAGAAATCAAACAAATTATGGATCTACAGAACATACCCAAAACTCATTATATGATGTTAAATCATGATGTTTCTACCCAAATCTAACAAGAATAAGCAATATTTTGTGAAAAAAATCATTCTGAATGATCAATGAAGGTAAACCAGCTTTCCTATGCTTAAATCATGCTGAAAATGCCCCAAACGCCTTTTCTCGACCTGAAAAGCTCAAAACCACATAGAAATCAAACAAATTATGGATCTACAGAACAAACCCAAAACTTATTATATGGTGTTAAATCATGATGTTTCTACCCAAATCTAACAAGAATAAGCAATATTTTGTGGAAAAAATCATTCTGAATGATGAATGAAGGTAAACCAGCTTTCCTATGCTTAAATCATGCTGAAAATGCCCCAAACGCCTTTTCTCGACCTGAAAAGCTCAAAAACACACAGAAATCAAACAAATTATGGATCTACAGAACATACCCAAAACTCATTATATGATGTTGAATCATGATGTTTCTACTCAAATCTAACAAGAATAAGCAATATTTTGTGGAAAAAATCATTCTGAATGATGAATGAAGGTAAACCAGCTTTCCTATGCTTAAATCATGCTGAAAATGCCCCAAACGCCTTTTCTCGACCTGAAAAGCTCAAAAACACACAGAAATCAAATACATTATGGATCTACAGAACATACCCAAAACTCATTATATGATGTTAAATCATGATGTTTCTACCCAAATCTAACAAGAATAAGCAATATTTTGTGGAAAAAATCATTCTGAATGATGAATGAAGGTAAACCAGCTTTCCTATGCTTAAATCATGCTGAAAATGCCCCAAACGCCTTTTCTCGACCTGAAAAGCTCAAAAACACACAGAAATCAAACAAATTATGGATCTACAGAACATACCCAAAACTCATTATATGATGTTAAATCATGATGTTTCTACCCAAATCTAACAAGAATAAGCAATATTTTGTGGAAAAAATCATTCTGAATGATGAATGAAGGTAAACCAGCTTTCCTATGCTTAAATCATGCTGAAAATGCCCCAAACGCCTTTTCTCGACCTGAAAAGCTCAAAAACACACAGAAATCAAACAAATTATGGATCTACAGAACATACCCAAAACTCATTATATGATGTTAAATCATGATGTTTCTACCCAAATCTAACAAGAATAAGCAATATTTTGTGGAAAAAATCATTCTGAATGATGAATGAAGGTAAACCAGCTTTCCTATGCTTAAATCATGCTGAAAATGCCCCAAACGCCTTTTCTCGACCTGAAAAGCTCAAAAACACACAGAAATCAAACAAATTATGGATCTACAGAACATACCCAAAACTCATTATATGATGTTAAATCATGATGTTTCTACCCAAATCTAACAAGAATAAGCAATATTTTGTGGAAAAAATCATTCTGAATGATGAATGAAGGTAAACCAGCTTTCCTATGCTTAAATCATGCTGAAAATGCCCCAAACGCCTTTTCTCGACCTGAAAAGCTCAAAAACACACAGAAATCAAACAAATTATGGATCTACAGAACATACCCAAAACTCATTATATGATGTTGAATCATGATGTTTCTACTCAAATCTAACAAGAATAAGCAATATTTTGTGGAAAAAATCATTCTGAATGATGAATGAAGGTAAACCAGCTTTCCTATGCTTAAATCATGCTGAAAATGCCCCAAACGCCTTTTCTCGACCTGAAAAGCTCAAAAACACACAGAAATCAAACAAATTATGGATCTACAGAACATACCCAAAACGTATTATATGGTGTTGAATCATGATGTTTCTACCCAAATCTAACAAGAATAAGCAATATTTTGTGGAAAAAATCATTCTGAATGATGAATGAAGGTAAACCAGCTTTCCTATGCTTAAATCATGCTGAAAATGCCCCAAACGCCTTTTCTCGACCTGAAAAGCTCAAAAACACACAGAAATCAAACAAATTATGGATCTACAGAACATACCCAAAACTTATTATATGGTGTTGAATCATGATGTTTCTACTCAAATCTAACAAGAATAAGCAATATTTTGTGGAAAAAATCATTCTGAATGATGAATGAAGGTAAACCAGCTTTCCTATGCTTAAATCATGCTGAAAATGCCCCAAACGCCTTTTCTCGACCTGAAAAGCTCAAAAACACACAGAAATCAAATACATTATGGATCTACAGAACATACCCAAAACTCATTATATGATGTTAAATCATGATGTTTCTACCCAAATCTAACAAGAATAAGCAATATTTTGTGGAAAAAATCATTCTGAATGATGAATGAAGGTAAACCAGCTTTCCTATGCTTAAATCATGCTGAAAGTGCCCCAAACGCCTTTTCTCGACCTGAAAAGCTCAAAAACACACAGAAATCAAACAAATTATGGATCTACAGAACATACCCAAAACTTATTATATGGGGTTGAATCATGATGTTTCTACTCAAATCTAACAAGAATAAGCAATATTTTGTGGAAAAAATCAATCTGAATGATGAATGAAGGTAAACCAGCTTTCCTATGCTTAAATCATGCTGAAAGTGCCCCAAACGCCTTTTCTCGACCTGAAAAGCTCAAAAACACACAGAAATCAAACAAATTATGGATCTACAGAACATACCCAAAACTTATTATATGGTGTTGAATCATGATGTTTCTACTCAAATCTAACAAGAATAAGCAATATTTTGTGGAAAAAATCATTCTGAATGATGAATGAAGGTAAACCAGCTTTCCTATGCTTAAATCATGCTGAAAAATGCCCCAAACGCCTTTTCTCGACCTGAAAAGCTCAAAAACACACAGAAATCAAACAAATTATGGATCTACAGAACATACCCAAAACTCATTATATGATGTTAAATCATGATGTTTCTACCCAAATCTAACAAGAATAAGCAATATTTTGTGGAAAAAATCATTCTGAATGATGAATGAAGGTAAACCAGCTTTCCTATGCTTAAATCATGCTGAAAATGCCCCAAACGCCTTTTCTCGACCTGAAAAGCTCAAAAACACACAGAAATCAAATACATTATGGATCTACAGAACATACCCAAAACTTATTATATGATGTTGAATCATGATGTTTCTACCCAAATCTAACAAGAATAAGCAATATTTTGTGGAAAAAATCATTCTGAATGATGAATGAAGGTAAACCAGCTTTCCTATGCTTAAATCATGCTGAAAATGCCCCAAACGCCTTTTCTCGACCTGAAAAGCTCAAAAACACACAGAAATCAAACAAATTATGGATCTACAGAACATACCCAAAACTCATTATATGATGTTGAATCATGACGTCTCTACACATATCTAACAAGAATAAGCAATATTTTGTGGAAAAAATCATTCTGAATGATGAATGAAGGTAAACCAGCTTTCCTATGCTTAAATCATGCTGAAAATGCCCCAAACGCCTTTTCTCGACCTGAAAAGCTCAAAAACACACAGAAATCAAACAAATTATGGATCTACAGAACATACCCAAAACTCATTATATGATGTTAAATCATGATGTTTCTACCCAAATCTAACAAGAACAAGCAATATTTTGTGGAAAAAATCATTCTGAATGATGAATGAAGGTAAACCAGCTTTCCTATGCTTAAATCATGCTGAAAGTGCCCCAAACGCCTTTTCTCGACCTGAAAAGCTCAAAAACACACAGAAATCAAACAAATTATGGATCTACAGAACATACCCAAAACGTATTATATGGTGTTGAATCATGATGTTTCTACCCAAATCTAACAAGAATAAGCAATATTTTGTGGAAAAAATCATTCTGAATGATGAATGAAGGTAAACCAGCTTTCCTATGCTTAAATCATGCTGAAAATGCCCCAAACGCCTTTTCTCGACCTGAAAAGCTCAAAAACACACAGAAATCAAACAAATTATGGATCTACAGAACATACCCAAAACTCATTATATGATGTTAAATCATGATGTTTCTACCCAAATCTAACAAGAATAAGCAATATTTTGTGGAAAAAATCATTCTGAATGATGAATGAAGGTAAACCAGCTTTCCTATGCTTAAATCATGCTGAAAATGCCCCAAACGCCTTTTCTCGACCTGAAAAGCTCAAAAACACACAGAAATCAAACAAATTATGGATCTACAGAACATACCCAAAACTTATGATATGGTGTTGAATCATGATGTTTCTACCCAAATCTAACAAGAATAAGCAATATTTTATGGAAAAAAATCATTCTGAATGATGAATGAAGGTAAACCAGCTTTCCTATGCTTAAATCATGCTGAAAATGCCCCAAACGCCTTTTCTCGACCTGAAAAGCTCAAAAACACACAGAAATCAAATACATTATGGATCTACAGAACATACCCAAAACTCATTATATGATGTTAAATCATGATGTTTCTACCCAAATCTAACAAGAATAAGCAATATTTTGTGGAAAAAATCATTCTGAATGATGAATGAAGGTAAACCAGCTTTCCTATGCTTAAATCATGCTGAAAATGCCCCAAACGCCTTTTCTCGACCTGAAAAGCTCAAAAACACATAGAAATCAAACAAATTATGGATCTACAGAACATGCCCAAAACTCATTATATGATGTTAAATCATGATGTTTCTACCCAAATCTAACAAGAATAAGCAATATTTTATGGAAAAAAAATCATTCTGAATGATGAATGAAGGTAAACCAGCTTAAATCATGCTGAAAATGCCCCAAACGCCTTTTCTCGACCTGAAAAGCTCAAAAACACACAGAAATCAAATACATTATGGATCTACAGAACATACCCAAAACTTATTATATGGTGTTGAATCATGATGTTTCTACCCAAATCTAACAAGAATAAACAATATTTTGTGGAAAAAATCATTCTGAATGATGAATGAAGGTAAACCAGCTTTCCTATGCTTAAATCATGCTGAAAATGCCCCAAACGCCTTTTCTCGACCTGAAAAGCTCAAAAACACACAGAAATCAAACAAATTATGGATCTACAGAACATACCCAAAACTCATTATATGGTGTTGAATCATGATGTTTCTACTCAAATCTAACAAGAATAAGCAATATTTTGTGGAAAAAATCATTCTGAATGATGAATGAAGGTAAACCAGCTTTCCTATGCTTAAATCATGCTGAAAATGCCCCAAACGCCTTTTCTCGACCTGAAAAGCTCAAAACACACAGAAATCAAACAAATTATGGATCTACAGAACATACCCAAAACTTATTATATGATGTTGAATCATGATGTTTCTACCCAAATCTAACATCAATAACCAATATTTTATGGAAAAAATCATTCTGAATGATGAATGAAGGTAAACCAGCTTTCCTATGCTTAAATCATGCTGAAAATGCCCCAAACGCCTTTTCTCGACCTGAAAAGCTCAAAAACACACAGAAATCAAACAAATTATGGATCTACAGAACATACCCAAAACTTATGATATGGTGTTGAATCATGATGTTTCTACCCAAATCTAACAAGAATAAGCAATATTTTATGGAAAAAAATCATTCTGAATGATGAATGAAGGTAAACCAGCTTTCCTATGCTTAAATCATGCTGAAAATGCCCCAAACGCCTTTTCTCGACCTGAAAAGCTCAAAAACACACAGAAATCAAACAAATTATGGATCTACAGAACATACCCAAAACTCATTATATGATGTTGAATCATGATGTTTCTACCCAAATCTAACAAGAATAAGCAATATTTTGTGGAAAAAATCATTCTGAATGATGAATGAAGGTAAACCAGCTTTCCTATGCTTAAATCATGCTGAAAATGCCCCAAACGCCTTTTCTCGACCTGAAAAGCTCAAAAACACACAGAAATCAAATACATTATGGATCTACAGAACATACCCAAAACTCATTATATGATGTTAAATCATGATGTTTCTACCCAAATCTAACAAGAATAAGCAATATTTTGTGGAAAAAATCATTCTGAATGATGAATGAAGGTAAACCAGCTTTCCTATGCTTAAATCATGCTGAAAATGCCCCAAACGCCTTTTCTCGACCTGAAAAGCTCAAAAACACACAGAAATCAAACAAATTATGGATCTACAGAACATACCCAAAACTCATTATATGATGTTAAATCATGATGTTTCTACCCAAATCTAACAAGAATAAGCAATATTTTATGGAAAAAAATCATTCTGAATGATGAATGAAGGTAAACCAGCTTTCCTATGCTTAAATCATGCTGAAAATGCCCCAAACGCCTTTTCTCGACCTGAAAAGCTCAAAAACACACAGAAATCAAACAAATTATGGATCTACAGAACATACCAAAACTCATTATATGATGTTGAATCATGATGTTTCTACTCAAATCTAACAAGAACAAGCAATATTTTGTGGAAAAAATCATTCTGAATGATGAATGAAGGTAAACCAGCTTTCCTATGCTTAAATCATGCTGAAAATGCCCCAAACGCCTTTTCTCGACCTGAAAAGCTCAAAAACACACAGAAATCAAACAAATTATGGATCTACAGAACATACCCAAAACGTATTATATGGTGTTGAATCATGATGTTTCTACCCAAATCTAACAAGAATAAGCAATATTTTATGGAAAAAAATTATTCTGAATGATGAATGAAGGTAAACCAGCTTTCCTATGCTTAAATCATGCTGAAAATGCCCCAAACGCCTTTTCTCGACCTGAAAAGCTCAAAAACACACAGAAATCAAATACATTATGGATCTACAGAACATACCCAAAACTCATTATATGATGTTAAATCATGATGTTTCTACCCAAATCTAACAAGAATAAGCAATATTTTATGGAAAAAAATCATTCTGAATGATGAATGAAGGTAAACCAGCTTTCCTATGCTTAAATCATGCTGAAAATGCCCCAAACGCCTTTTCTCGACCTGAAAAGCTCAAAAACACACAGAAATCAAACAAATTATGGATCTACAGAACATACCCAAAACGTATTATATGGTGTTGAATCATGATGTTTCTACCCAAATCTAACAAGAATAAGCAATATTTTATGGAAAAAAATTATTCTGAATGATGAATGAAGGTAAACCAGCTTTCCTATGCTTAAATCATGCTGAAAATGCCCCAAACGCCTTTTCTCGACCTGAAAAGCTCAAAAACACACAGAAATCAAATACATTATGGATCTACAGAACATACCCAAAACTCATTATATGATGTTAAATCATGATGTTTCTACCCAAATCTAACAAGAACAAGCAATATTTTGTGGAAAAAATCATTCTGAATGATGAATGAAGGTAAACCAGCTTTCCTATGCTTAAATCATGCTGAAAATGCCCCAAACGCCTTTTCTCGACCTGAAAAGCTCAAAAACACACAGAAATCAAACAAATTATGGATCTACAGAACATACCCAAAACTCATTATATGATGTTAAATCATGATGTTTCTACCCAAATCTAACAAGAATAAGCAATATTTTATGGAAAAAAATCATTCTAAATGATGAATGAAGGTAAACCAGCTTTCCTATGCTTAAATCATGCTGAAAATGCCCCAAACGCCTTTTCTCGACCTGAAAAGCTCAAAAACACACAGAAATCAAACAAATTATGGATCTACAGAACATACCCAAAACTCATTATATGGTGTTGAATCATGATGTTTCTACCCAAATCTAACAAGAATAAGCAATATTTTATGGAAAAAAATCATTCTGAATGATGAATGAAGGTAAACCAGCTTTCCTATGCTTAAATCATGCTGAAAATGCCCCAAACGCCTTTTCTCGACCTGAAAAGCTCAAAAACACACAGAAATCAAACAAATTATGGATCTACAGAACATACCCAAAACGTATTATATGGTGTTGAATCATGATGTTTCTACTCAAATCTAACAAGAATAAGCAATATTTTGTGGAAAAAATCATTCTGAATGATGAATGAAGGTAAACCAGCTTTCCTATGCTTAAATCATGCTGAAAGTGCCCCAAACGCCTTTTCTCGACCTGAAAAGCTCAAAAACACATAGAAATAAAACAAATTATGGATCTACAGAACATACCCAAAACGTATTATATGATGTTAAATCATGATGTTTCTACCCAAATCTAACAAGAATAAGCAATATTTTATGGAAAAAAATCATTCTAAATGATGAATGAAGGTAAACCAGCTTTCCTATGCTTAAATCATGCTGAAAATGCCCCAAACGCCTTTTCTCGACCTGAAAAGCTCAAAAACACACAGAAATCAAACAAATTATGGATCTACAGAACATACCCAAAACGTATTATATGGTGTTGAATCATGATGTTTCTATCCAAATCTAACAAGAATAAGCAATATTTTATGGAAAAAAAATCATTCTGAATGATGAATGAAGGTAAACCAGCTTTCCTATGCTTAAATCATGCTGAAAATGCCCCAAACGCCTTTTCTCGACCTGAAAAGCTCAAAAACACACAGAAATCAAACAAATTATGGATCTACAGAACATACCCAAAACTCATTATATGATGTTAAATCATGATGTTTCTACCCAAATCTAACAAGAATAAGCAATATTTTGTGGAAAAAATCATTCTGAATGATGAATGAATGTAAACCAGCTTTCCTATGCTTAAATCATGCTGAAAATGCCCCAAACGCCTTTTCTCGACCTGAAAAGCTCAAAAACACATAGAAATCAAACAAATTATGGATCTACAGAACATACCCAAAACTCATTATATGATGTTAAATCATGATGTTTCTACCCAAATCTAACAAGAATAAGCAATATTTTGTGGAAAAAATCATTCTGAATGATGAATGAAGGTAAACCAGCTTTCCTATGCTTAAATCATGCTGAAAATGCCCCAAACGCCTTTTCTCGACCTGAAAAGCTCAAAAACACACAGAAATCAAACAAATTATGGATCTACAGAACATACCCAAAACTCATTATATGATGTTGAATCATGATGTTTCTACCCAAATCTAACAAGAATAAGCAATATTTTATGGAAAAAAATCATTCTGAATGATGAATGAAGGTAAACCAGCTTTCCTATGCTTAAATCATGCTGAAAATGCCCCAAACGCCTTTTCTCGACCTGAAAAGCTCAAAATCACACAGAAATCAAACAAATTATGGATCTACAGAACATACCCAAAACGTATTAGATGGTGTTGAATCATGATGTTTCTACCCAAATCTAACAAGAATAAGCAATATTTTATGGAAAAAATCATTCTGAATGATGAATGAAGGTAAACCAGCTTTCCTATGCTTAAATCATGCTGAAAATGCCCCAAACGCCTTTTCTCGACCTGAAAAGCTCAAAAACACACAGAAATCAAACAAATTATGGATCTACAGAACATGCCCAAAACTCATTATATGGTGTTGAATCATGATGTTTCTACCCAAATCTAACAAGAATAAGCAATATTTTATGAAAAAAAAATCATTCTGAATGATGAATGAAGGTAAACCAGCTTTCCTATGCTTAAATCATGCTGAAAATGCCCCAAACGCCTTTTCTCGACCTGAAAAGCTCAAAAACACACAGAAATCAAACAAATTATGGATCTACAGAACATACCCAAAACTCATTATATGATGTTAAATCATGATGTTTCTACCCAAATCTAACAAGAATAAGCAATATTTTATTGATAAAAATCATTCTTAATGATGAATGAAGGTAAACCAGCTTTCCTATGCTTAAATCATGCTGAAAATGCCCCAAACGCCTTTTCTCGACCTGAAAAGCTCAAAAACACACAGAAATCAAACAAATTATGGATCTACAGATCATTCCCAAAACTCATTATATGATGTTAAATCATGATGTTTCTACCCAAATCTAACAAGAATAAGCAATATTTTATGGAAAAAATCATTCTGAATGATGAATGAAGGTAAACCAGCTTTCCTATACTTAAATCATGCTGAAAAATGCCCCAAACGCCTTTTTCTCGACCTGAAAAGCTCAAAACACACAGAAATCAAACAAATTATGGATCTACAGAACATACCCAAAACTCATTATATGATGTTAAATCATGATGTTTCTACCCAAATCTAACAAGAATAAGCAATATTTTATGGAAAAAATCATTCTGAATGATGAATGAAGATAAACCAGCTTTCCTATGCTTAAATCATGCTGAAAAAGCCCCACACGCCTTTTCTCGACCTGAAAAGCTCAAAAACACACAGAAATCAAACAAATTATGGATCTACAGAACATGCCCAAAACTCATTATATGGTGTTGAATCATGATGTTTCTACCCAAATCTAACAAGAATTAGCAATATTTTATGGAAAAAATCATTCTGAATGATGAATGAAGGTAAACCAGCTTTCCTATGCGTAAATCATGCTGAAAATGCCCCAAACGCCTTTTCTCGACCTGAAAAGCTCAAAAACACACAGAAATCAAACAAATTATGGATCTACAGAACATACCCAAAACGTATTATATGATGTTAAATCATGATGTTTCTACCCAAATCTAACAAGAATAAGCAATATTTTATGGAAAAATCATTATTCTGAATGATGAATGAAGGTAAACCAGCTTTCCTATGCTTAAATCATGCTGAAAATGCCCCAAACGCCTTTTCTCGACCTGAAAAGCTCAAAAACACACAGAAATCAAACAAATTATGGATCTACAGAACATACCCAAAACTCATTATATGATGTTAAATCATGATGTTTCTACCCAAATCTAACAAGAATAAGCAATATTTTATGGAAAAAATCATTCTGAATGATGAATGAAGGTAAACCAGCTTTCCTATGCTTAAATCATGCTGAAAATGCCCCAAACGCCTTTTCTCGACCTGAAAAGCTCAAAAACACACAGAAATCAAACAAATTATGGATCTACAGAACATACCCAAAACGTATTATATGGTGTTGAATCATGATGTTTCTACCCAAATCTAACAAGAATAAGCAATATTTTATGGAAAAAAATCATTCTGAATGATGAATGAAGGTAAACCAGCTTTCCTATGCTTAAATCATGCTGAAAATGCCCCAAACGCCTTTTCTCGACCTGAAAAGCTCAAAAACACACAGAAATCAAACAAATTATGGATCTACAGAACATACCCAAAACTCATTATATGATGTTAAATCATGATGTTTCTACCCAAATCTAACAAGAATAAGCAATATTTTGTGGAAAAAATCATTCTGAATGATGAATGAAGGTAAACCAGCTTTCCTATGCTTAAATCATGCTGAAAATGCCCCAAACGCCTTTTCTCGACCTGAAAAGCTCAAAAACACACAGAAATCAAACAAATTATGGATCTACAGAACATAAACAAAACTCATTATATGATGTTGAATCATGATGTTTCTACCCAAATCTAACAAGAATAAGCAATATTTTATGGAAAAAAATCATTCTGAATGATGAATGAAGGTAAACCAGCTTTCCTATGCTTAAATCATGCTGAAAATGCCCCAAACGCCTTTTCTCGACCTGAAAAGCTCAAAAACACACAGAAATCAAACAAATTATGGATCTACAGAACATACCCAAAACTCATTATATGATGTTAAATCATGATGTTTCTACCCAAATCTAACAAGAATAAGCAATATTTTGTGGAAAAAATCATTCTGAATGATGAATGAAGGTAAACCAGCTTTCCTATGCTTAAATCATGCTGAAAATGCCCCAAACGCCTTTTCTCGACCTGAAAAGCTCAAAAACACACAGAAATCAAACAAATTATGGATCTACAGAACATACCCAAAACGTATTATATGATGTTAAATCATGATGTTTCTACCCAAATCTAACAAGAATAAGCAATATTTTATGGAAAAAAATTATTCTGAATGATGAATGAAGGTAAACCAGCTTTCCTATGCTTAAATCATGCTGAAAATGCCCCAAACGCCTTTTCTCGACCTGAAAAGCTCAAAAACACACAGAAATCAAACAAATTATGGATCTACAGAACATACCCAAAACTCATTATATGATGTTAAATCATGATGTTTCTACCCAAATCTAACAAGAATAAGCAATATTTTATGGAAAAAAATCATTCTGAATGATGAATGAAGGTAAACCAGCTTTCCTATGCTTAAATCATGCTGAAAATGCCCCAAACGCCTTTTCTCGACCTGAAAAGCTCAAAAACACACAGAAATCAAACAAATTATGGATCTACAGAACATACCCAAAACGTATTATATGGTGTTGAATCATGATGTTTCTACCCAAATCTAACAAGAATAAGCAATATTTTATGGAAAAATCATTATTCTGAATGATGAATGAAGGTAAACCAGCTTTCCTATGCTTAAATCATGCTGAAAATGCCCCAAACGCCTTTTCTCGACCTGAAAAGCTCAAAAACACACAGAAATCAAACAAATTATGGATCTACAGAACATACCCAAAACTCATTATATGATGTTAAATCATGATGTTTCTACCCAAATCTAACAAGAATAAGCAATATTTTATGGAAAAAATCATTCTGAATGATGAATGAAGGTAAACCAGCTTTCCTATGCTTAAATCATGCTGAAAATGCCCCAAACGCCTTTTCTCGACCTGAAAAGCTCAAAAACACACAGAAATCAAACAAATTATGGATCTACAGAACATACCCAAAACTCATTATATGATGTTGAATCATGATGTTTCTATCCAAATCTAACAAGAATACGCAATATTTTATGGAAAAAATCATTCTGAATGATGAATGAAGGTAAACCAGCTTTCCTATGCTTAAATCATGCTGAAAATGCCCCAAACGCCTTTTCTCGACCTGAAAAGCTCAAAAACACACAGAAATCAAATACATTATGGATCTACAGAACATACCCAAAACTCATTGTATGATGTTAAATCATGATGTTTCTACCCAAATCTAACAAGAATAAGCAATATTTTATGGAAAAAAATCATTCTAAATGATGAATGAAGGTAAACCAGCTTTCCTATGCTTAAATCATGCTGAAAATGCCCCAAACGCCTTTTCTCGACCTGAAAAGCTCAAAAACACATAGAAATCAAACAAATTATGGATCTACAGAACATACCCAAAACGTATTATATGGTGTTGAATCATGATGTTTCTATCCAAATCTAACAAGAATAAGCAATATTTTATGGAAAAAAAATCATTCTGAATGATGAATGAAGGTAAACCAGCTTTCCTATGCTTAAATCATGCTGAAAATGCCCCAAACGCCTTTTCTCGACCTGAAAAGCTCAAAAACACACAGAAATCAAACAAATTATGGATCTACAGAACATACCCAAAACTCATTATATGATGTTAAATCATGATGTTTCTACCCAAATCTAACAAGAATAAGCAATATTTTATGGAAAAAAAATCATTCTGAATGATGAATGAAGGTAAACCAGCTTTCCTATGCTTAAATCATGCTGAAAATGCCCCAAACGCCTTTTCTCGACCTGAAAAGCTCAAAAACACACAGAAATCAAACAAATTATGGATCTACAGAACATACCCAAAACGTATTATATGGTGTTGAATCATGATGTTTCTACCCAAATCTAACAAGAATAAGCAATATTTTATGGAAAAAAAATCATTCTGAATGATGAATGAAGGTAAACCAGCTTTCCTATGCTTAAATCATGCTGAAAAATGCCCCAAACGCCTTTTCTCGACCTGAAAAGCTCAAAAACACACAGAAATCTAACACATTATGGATCTACAGAACATACCCAAAACTCATTATATGATGTTAAATCATGATGTTTCTACCCAAATCTAACAAGAATAAGCAATATTTTATGGAAAAAATCATTCTGAATGATGAATGAAGGTAAACCAGCTTTCCTATGCTTAAATCATGCTGAAAATGCCCCAAACGCCTTTTCTCGACCTGAAAAGCTCAAAAACACACAGAAATCAAACAAATTATGGATCTACAGAACATACCCAAAACTCATTATATGATGTTAAATCATGATGTTTCTACCCAAATCTAACAAGAATAAGCAATATTTTATGGAAAAAAATATTCTGAATGATGAATGAAGGTAAACCAGCTTTCCTATGCTTAAATCATGCTGAAAATGCCCCAAACGCCTTTTCTCGACCTGAAAAGCTCAAAAACACACAGAAATCAAACAAATTATGGATCTACAGAACATACCCAAAACTCATTATATGATGTTGAATCATGATGTTTCTACCCAAATCTAACAAGAATAAGCAATATTTTCTGGAAAAAATTATTCTGAATGATGAATGAAGGTAAACCAGCTTTCCTATGCTTAAATCATGCTGAAAATGCCCCAAACGCCTTTTCTCGACCTGAAAAGCTCAAAAACACACAGAAATCAAACAAATTATGGATCTACAGAACATACCCAAAACTCATTATATGATGTTAAATCATGATGTTTCTACCCAAATCTAACAAGAATAAGCAATATTTTATGGAAAAATCATTATTCTGAATGATGAATGAAGGTAAACCAGCTTTCCTATGCTTAAATCATGCTGAAAATGCCCCAAACGCCTTTTCTCGACCTGAAAAGCTCAAAAACACACAGAAATCAAACAAATTATGGATCTACAGAACATACCCAAAACGTATTATATGTTGTTGAATCATGATGTTTCTACCCAAATCTAACAAGAATAAGCAATATTTTATGGAAAAAAATCATTCTGAATGATGAATGAAGGTAAACCAGCTTTCCTATGCTTAAATCATGCTGAAAATGCCCCAAACGCCTTTTCTCGACCTGAAAAGCTCAAAAACACACAGAAATCAAACAAATTATGGATCTACAGAACATACCCAAAACGTATTATATGGTGTTGAATCATGATGTTTCTACCCAAATCTAACAAGAATAAGCAATATTTTATGGAAAAATCATTATTCTGAATGATGAATGAAGGTAAACCAGCTTTCCTATGCTTAAATCATGCTGAAAATGCCCCAAACGCCTTTTCTCGACCTGAAAAGCTCAAAAACACACAGAAATCAAACAAATTATGGATCTACAGAACATACCCAAAACTCATTATATGATTTTAAATCATGATGTTTCTACCCAAATCTAACAAGAATAAGCAATATTTTGTTGAAAAAATCATTCTGAATGATGAATGAAGGTAAACCAGCTTTCCTATGCTTAAATCATGCTGAAAATGCCCCAAACGCCTTTTCTCGACCTGAAAAGCTCAAAAACACACAGAAATCAAACAAATTATGGATCTACAGAACATACCCAAAACTCATTATATGATGTTAAATCATGATGTTTCTACCCAAATCTAACAAGAATAAGCAATATTTTATGGAAAAAATCATTCTGAATGATGAATGAAGGTAAACCAGCTTTCCTATGCTTAAATCATGCTGAAAATGCCCCAAACGCCTTTTCTCGACCTGAAAAGCTCAAAAACACACAGAAATCAAACAAATTATGGATCTACAGAACATACCCAAAACTCATTATATGATGTTAAATCATGATGTTTCTACCCAAATCTAACAAGAATAAGCAATATTTTATGGAAAAAATCATTCTGAATGATGAATGAAGGTAAACCAGCTTTCCTATGCTTAAATCATGCTGAAAATGCCCCAAACGCCTTTTCTCGACCTGAAAAGCTCAAAAACACACAGAAATCAAACAAATTATGGATCTACAGAACATACCCAAAACGTATTAGATGGTGTTGAATCATGATGTTTCTACCCAAATCTAACAAGAATAAGCAATATTTTATGGAAAAAATCATTCTGAATGATGAATGAAGGTAAACCAGCTTTCCTATGCTTAAATCATGCTGAAAATGCCCCAAACGCCTTTTCTCGACCTGAAAAGCTCAAAAACACACAGAAATCAAACAAATTATGGATCTACAGAACATACCCAAAACTCATTATATGATGTTAAATCATGATGTTTCTACCCAAATCTAACAAGAATAAGCAATATTTTATGGAAAAAAATCATTCTGAATGATGAATGAAGGTAAACCAGCTTTCCTATGCTTAAATCATGCTGAAAATGCCCCAAACGCCTTTTCTCGACCTGAAAAGCTCAAAAACACACAGAAATCAAACAAATTATGGATCTACAGAACATACCCAAAACTCATTATATGATGTTAAATCATGATGTTTCTACCCAAATCTAACAAGAATAAGCAATATTTTATGGAAAAAATCATTCTGAATGATGAATGAAGGTAAACCAGCTTTCCTATGCTTAAATCATGCTGAAAATGCCCCAAACGCCTTTTCTCGACCTGAAAAGCTCAAAAACACACAGAAATCAAACAAATTATGGATCTACAGAACATACCCAAAACTCATTATATGATGTTAAATCATGATGTTTCTACCCAAATCTAACAAGAATAAGCAATATTTTATGGAAAAAAATCATTCTGAATGATGAATGAAGGTAAACCAGCTTTCCTATGCTTAAATCATGCTGAAAATGCCCCAAACGCCTTTTCTCGACCTGAAAAGCTCAAAAACACACAGAAATCAAACAAATTATGGATCTACAGAACATACCCAAAACGTATTATATGGTGTTGAATCATGATGTTTCTACCCAAATCTAACAAGAATAAGCAATATTTTATGGAAAAATCATTATTCTGAATGATGAATGAAGGTAAACCAGCTTTCCTATGCTTAAATCATGCTGAAAATGCCCCAAACGCCTTTTCTCGACCTGAAAAGCTCAAAAACACACAGAAATCAAACAAATTATGGATCTACAGAACATACCCAAAACTCATTATATGATGTTAAATCATGATGTTTCTACCCAAATCTAACAACAATAAGCAATATTTTATGGAAAAAAATCATTCTAAATGATGAATGAAGGTAAACCAGCTTTCCTATGCTTAAATCATGCTGAAAATGCCCCAAACGCCTTTTCTCGACCTGAAAAGCTCAAAAACACACAGAAATCAAACAAATTATGGATCTACAGAACATACCCAAAACGTATTATATGGTGTTGAATCATGATGTTTCTACCCAAATCTAACAAGAATAAGCAATATTTTATGGAAAAAAATCATTCTGAATGATGAATGAAGGTAAACCAGCTTTCCTATGCTTAAATCATGCTGAAAATGCCCCAAACGCCTTTTCTCGACCTGAAAAGCTCAAAAACACACAGAAATCAAACAAATTATGGATCTACAGAACATACCCAAAACTCATTATATGATGTTAAATCATGATGTTTCTACCCAAATCTAACAAGAATAAGCAATATTTTATGGAAAAAAATCATTCTGAATGATGAATGAAGGTAAACCAGCTTTCCTATGCTTAAATCATGCTGAAAATGCCCCAAACGCCTTTTCTCGACCTGAAAAGCTCAAAAACACACAGAAATCAAACAAATTATGGATCTACAGAACATACCCAAAACGTATTATATGGTGTTGAATCATGATGTTTCTACCCAAATCTAACAAGAATAAGCAATATTTTATGGAAAAAAATCATTCTGAATGATGAATGAAGGTAAACCAGCTTTCCTATGCTTAAATCATGCTGAAAATGCCCCAAACGCCTTTTCTCGACCTGAAAAGCTCAAAAACACACAGAAATCAAACAAATTATGGATCTACAGAACATACCCAAAACTCATTATATGATGTTAAATCATGATGTTTCTACCCAAATCTAACAAGAATAAGCAATATTTTATGGAAAAAAAATCATTCTGAATGATGAATGAAGGTAAACCAGCTTTCCTATGCTTAAATCATGCTGAAAATGCCCCAAACGCCTTTTCTCGACCTGAAAAGCTCAAAAACACACAGAAATCAAACAAATTATGGATCTACAGAACATACCCAAAACGTATTATATGGTGTTGAATCATGATGTTTCTACCCAAATCTAACAAGAATAAGCAATATTTTATGGAAAAAATCATTCTGAATGATGAATGAAGGTAAACCAGCTTTCCTATGCTTAAATCATGCTGAAAATGCCCCAAACGCCTTTTCTCGACCTGAAAAGCTCAAAAACACACAGAAATCAAACAAATTATGGATCTACAGAACATACCCAAAACGTATTATATGGTGTTGAATCATGATGTTTCTACCCAAATCTAACAAGAATAAGCAATATTTTATGGAAAAAATTATTCTGAATGATGAATGAAGGTAAACCAGCTTTCCTATGCTTAAATCATGCTGAAAATGCCCCAAACGCCTTTTCTCGACCTGAAAAGCTCAAAAACACACAGAAATCAAACAAATTATGGATCTACAGAACATACCCAAAACGTATTATATGGTGTTGAATCATGATGTTTCTACCCAAATCTAACAAGAATAAGCAATATTTTGTGGAAAAAATCATTCTGAATGATGAATGAAGGTAAACCAGCTTTCCTATGCTTAAATCATGCTGAAAATGCCCCAAACGCCTTTTTCTCGACCTGAAAAGCTCAAAAACACACAGAAATCAAACAAATTATGGATCTACAGAACATACCAAAAACTCATTATATGATGTTAAATCATGATGTTTCTACCCAAATCTAACAAGAATAAGCAATATTTTATGGAAAAAAATCATTCTGAATGATGAATGAAGGTAAACCAGCTTTCCTATGCTTAAATCATGCTGAAAATGCCCCAAACGCCTTTTCTCGACCTGAAAAGCTCAAAAACACACAGAAATCAAACAAATTATGGATCTACAGAACATACCCAAAACTCATTATATGATGTTAAATCATGATGTTTCTACCCAAATCTAACAAGAATAAGCAATATTTTATGGAAAAATCATTATTCTGAATGATGAATGAAGGTAAACCAGCTTTCCTATGCTTAAATCATGCTGAAAATGCCCCAAACGCCTTTTCTCGACCTGAAAAGCTCAAAAACACATAGAAATCAAAAAAATTATGTATCTACAGAACATACCCAAAACTCATTATATGATTTTGTATCATGATGTTTCTTCTCTAATATATCAATAATAAGCAATATTTTATTGAAAAATATGATTCTGAATGATGAATGAAGGTAAACCAGCTTTCCTATGCTTAAATCATGCTGAAAATGCCCCAAACGCCTTTTCTCGACCTGAAAAGCTCAAAAACACACAGAAATCAAACAAATTATGGATCTACAGAACATACCAAAAACTAATTATATGTTGTTGAATCATGAAGTTTCTACACAAATCTAACAAGAATAAGGAATATTTTTTTGAAAAATATCATTCTGAATGATGAATGAAGGTAAACCAGCTTTCCTATGCTTAAATCATGCTGAAAATGCCCCAAACGCCTTTTCTCGACCTGAAAAGCTCAAAAACACACAGAAATCAAACAAATTATGGATCTACAGAACATACCCAAAACTCATTATATGATGTTAAATCTTGACGTTTCTACCCAAATCTAACAAGAATAAGCTATTTTTTATGTTATAAAATCATTCTGAATGATGAATGAAGGTAAACCAGCTTTCCTATGCTTAAATCATGCTGAAAATGCCCCAAACGCCTTTTCTCGACCTGAAAAGCTCAAAAAACACAGAAATCAAACAAATTATGGATCTACAGAACATACCCAAAACGTATTATACGGCGTTGAATCATGATGTTTCTACCCAAATCTAACAAGAATAAGCAATATTTTATGGAAAAATCATTATTCTGAATGATGAATGAAGGTAAACCAGCTTTCCTATGCTTAAATCATGCTGAAAATGCCCCAAACGCCTTTTCTCGACCTGAAAAGCTCAAAAACACACAGAAATCAAACAAATTATGGATCTACAGAACATACCCAAAACTCATTATATGATGTTAAATCATGATGTTTCTACCCAAATCTAACAAGAATAAGCAATATTTTATGGAAAAAATCATTCTGAATGATGAATGAAGGTAAACCAGCTTTCCTATGCTTAAATCATGCTGAAAATGCCCCAAACGCCTTTTCTCGACCTGAAAAGCTCAAAAACACACAGAAATCAAACAAATTATGGATCTACAGAACATACCCAAAACGTATTATATGATGTTAAATCATGATGTTTCTACCCAAATCTAACAAGAATAAGCAATATTTTATGGAAAAAATCATTCTGAATGATGAATGAAGGTAAACCAGCTTTCCTATGCTTAAATCATGCTGAAAATGCCCCAAACGCCTTTTCTCGACCTGAAAAGCTCAAAAACACACAGAAATCAAACAAATTATGGATCTACAGAACATACCCAAAACGTATTATATATTGTTAAATCATGGTGTTTCTAACCAAATCTAACAAGAATAAGCAATATTTTATGGAAAAAAAATCATTCTGAATGATGAATGAAGGTAAACCAGCTTTCCTATGCTTAAATCATGCTGAAAATGCCCCAAACGCCTTTTCTCGACCTGAAAAGCTCAAAAACACACAGAAATCAAACAAATTATGGATCTACAGAACATACCCAAAACGTATTATACGGCGTTGAATCATGATGTTTCTACCCAAATCTAACAAGAATAAGCAATATTTTATGGAAAAATCATTATTCTGAATGATGAATGAAGGTAAACCAGCTTTCCTATGCTTAAATCATGCTGAAAATGCCCCAAACGCCTTTTCTCGACCTGAAAAGCTCAAAAACACACAGAAATCAAACAAATTATGGATCTACAGAACATACCCAAAACTCATTATATGATGTTAAATCATGATGTTTCTACCCAAATCTAACAAGAACAAGCAATATTTTGTGGAAAAAATCATTCTGAATGATGAATGAAGGTAAACCAGCTTTCCTATGCTTAAATCATGCTGAAAATGCCCCAAACGCCTTTTCTCGACCTGAAAAGCTCAAAAACACACAGAAATCAAACAAATTATGGATCTACAGAACATACCCAAAACTCATTATATGATGTTAAATCATGATGTTTCTACCCAAATCTAACAACAATAAGCAATATTTTATGGAAAAAAATCATTCTAAATGATGAATGAAGGTAAACCAGCTTTCCTATGCTTAAATCATGCTGAAAATGCCCCAAACGCCTTTTCTCGACCTGAAAAGCTCAAAAACACACAGAAATCAAACAAATTATGGATCTACAGAACATACCCAAAACTCATTATATGGTGTTGACTCATGATGTTTCTACTCAAATCTAACAAGAATACGCAATATTTTATGGAAAAAATCATTCTGAATGATGAATGAAGGTAAACCAGCTTTCCTATGCTTAAATCATGCTGAAAATGCCCCAAACGCCTTTTCTCGACCTGAAAAGCTCAAAAACACACAGAAATCAAACAAATTATGGATCTACAGAACATACCCAAAACGTATTATATGGTGTTGAATCATGATGTTTCTACCCAAATCTAACAAGAATAAGCAATATTTTATGGAAAAAAATCATTCTGAATGATGAATGAAGGTAAACCAGCTTTCCTATGCTTAAATCATGCTGAAAATGCCCCAAACGCCTTTTCTCGACCTGAAAAGCTCAAAAACACACAGAAATCAAACAAATTATGGATCTACAGAACATACCCAAAACGTATTATATGGTGTTGAATCATGATGTTTCTATCCAAATCTAACAAGAATAAGCAATATTTTATGGAAAAAAAATCATTCTGAATGATGAATGAAGGTAAACCAGCTTTCCTATGCTTAAATCATGCTGAAAATGCCCCAAACGCCTTTTCTCGACCTGAAAAGCTCAAAAACACACAGAAATCAAACAAATTATGGATCTACAGAACATACCCAAAACGTATTATACGGCGTTGAATCATGATGTTTCTACCCAAATCTAACAAGAATAAGCAATATTTTATGGAAAAATCATTATTCTGAATGATGAATGAAGGTAAACCAGCTTTCCTATGCTTAAATCATGCTGAAAATGCCCCAAACGCCTTTTCTCGACCTGAAAAGCTCAAAAACACACAGAAATCAAACAAATTATGGATCTACAGAACATACCCAAAACTCATTATATGATGTTAAATCATGATGTTTCTACCCAAATCTAACAACAATAAGCAATATTTTTTTGAAAAAAACATTCTAAATGATGAATGAAGGTAAACCAGCTTTCCTATGCTTAAATCATGCTGAAAATGCCCCAAACGCCTTTTCTCGACCTGAAAAGCTCCAAAACACACAGAAATCAAACAAATTATGGATCTACACAACATACCCAGTGCTCATTATATGATGTTGAATCATGATGTTTCTACCCAAATCTAACAAGAATAAGCAATATTTTATGGAAAAAATCATTCTGAATGATGAATGAAGGTAAACCAGCTTTCCTATGCTTAAATCATGCTGAAAATGCCCCAAACGCCTTTTCTCGACCTGAAAAGCTCAAAAACACACAGAAATCAAACAAATTATGGATCTACAGAACATACCCAAAACGTATTATATGGTGTTGAATCATGATGTTTCTACCCAAATCTAACAAGAATAAGCAATATTTTATGGAAAAAAAATCATTCTGAATGATGAATGAAGGTAAACCAGCTTTCCTATGCTTAAATCATGCTGAAAATGCCCCAAACGCCTTTTCTCGACCTGAAAAGCTCAAAAACACACAGAAATCAAACAAATTATGGATCTACAGAACATACCCAAAACGTATTAGATGGTGTTGAATCATGATGTTTCTACCCAAATCTAACAAGAATAAGCAATATTTTATGGAAAAAATCATTCTGAATGATGAATGAAGGTAAACCAGCTTTCCTATGCTTAAATCATGCTGAAAATGCCCCAAACGCCTTTTCTCGACCTGAAAAGCTCAAAAACACACAGAAATCAAACAAATTATGGATCTACAGAACATACCCAAAACTCATTATATGATGTTAAATCATGATGTTTCTACCCAAATCTAACAAGAACAAGCAATATTTTGTGGAAAAAATCATTCTGAATGATGAATGAAGGTAAACCAGCTTTCCTATGCTTAAATCATGCTGAAAATGCCCCAAACGCCTTTTCTCGACCTGAAAAGCTCAAAAACACACAGAAATCAAACAAATTATGGATCTACAGAACATACCCAAAACTCATTATATGATGTTAAATCTGGATGTTTCTACCCAAATCTAACAAGAATAAGCAATATTTTATGGAAAAAAAAATCATTCTGAATGATGAATGAAGGTAAACCAGCTTTCCTATGCTTAAATCATGCTGAAAATGCCCCAAACGCCTTTTCTCGACCTGAAAAGCTCAAAAACACACAGAAATCAAACAAATTATGGATCTACAGAACATACCCAAAACGTATTATACGGTGTTGAATCATGATGTTTCTATCCAAATCTAACAAGAATAAGCAATATTTTATGGAAAAAATCATTCTGAATGATGAATGAAGGTAAACCAGCTTTCCTATACTTAAATCATGCTGAAAATGCCCCAAACGCCTTTTCTCGACCTGAAAAGCTCAAAAACACACAGAAATCAAACAAATTATGGATCTACAGAACATAACCAAAACTCATTATATGGTGTTGAATCATGATGTTTCTATCCAAATCTAACAAGAATAAGCAATATTTTATGGAAAAAATCATTCTGAATGATGAATGAAGGTAAACCAGCTTTCCTATGCTTAAATCATGCTGAAAATGCCCCAAACGCCTTTTCTCGACCTGAAAAGCTCAAAAACACACAGAAATCAAACAAATTATGGATCTACAGAACATACCCAAAACGTATTATACGGCGTTGAATCATGATGTTTCTACCCAAATCTAACAAGAATAAGCAATATTTTATGGAAAAATCATTATTCTGAATGATGAATGAAGGTAAACCAGCTTTCCTATGCTTAAATCATGCTGAAAATGCCCCAAACGCCTTTTCTCGACCTGAAAAGCTCAAAAACACACAGAAATCAAACAAATTATGGATCTACAGAACATACCCAAAACGTATTATATGTTGTTGAATCATGATGTTTCTACCCAAATCTAACAACAATAAGCAATATTTTATGGAAAAAAATCATTCTAAATGATGAATGAAGGTAAACCAGCTTTCCTATGCTTAAATCATGCTGAAAATGCCCCAAACGCCTTTTCTCGACCTGAAAAGCTCAAAAACACACAGAAATCAAACAAATTATGGATCTACAGAACATACCCAAAACGTATTATATGGTGTTGAATCATGATGTTTCTATCCAAATCTAACAAGAATAAGCAATATTTTATGGAAAAAAAATCATTCTGAATGATGAATGAAGGTAAACCAGCTTTCCTATGCTTAAATCATGCTGAAAATGCCCCAAACGCCTTTTCTCGACCTGAAAAGCTCAAAAACACACAGAAATCAAACAAATTATGGATCTACAGAACATACCCAAAACGTATTATATGGTGTTGAATCATGATGTTTCTACCCAAATCTAACAAGAATAAGCAATATTTTATGGAAAAAATCATTCTGAATGATGAATGAAGGTAAACCAGCTTTCCTATGCTTAAATCATGCTGAAAATGCCCCAAACGCCTTTTCTCGACCTGAAAAGCTCAAAAACACACAGAAATCAAACAAATTATGGATCTACAGAACATACCCAAAACTCA
Source organism: Synanceia verrucosa (assembly GCA_029721515.1). Classification (NCBI taxonomy): domain Eukaryota; kingdom Metazoa; phylum Chordata; class Actinopteri; order Perciformes; family Synanceiidae; genus Synanceia; species Synanceia verrucosa. The sequence goes on from CM056549.1 coordinate 35,700,743, forward strand.
TTATATGATGTTAAATCATGATGTTTCTACCCAAATCTAACAAGAATAAGCAATATTTTATGGAAAAAATCATTCTGAATGATGAATGAAGGTAAACCAGCTTTCCTATGCTTAAATCATGCTGAAAATGCCCCAAACGCCTTTTCTCGACCTGAAAAGCTCAAAAACACACAGAAATCAAACAAATTATGGATCTACAGAACATACCCAAAACGTATTATATGGTGTTGAATCATGATGTTTCTACCCAAATCTAACAAGAATAAGCAATATTTTATGGAAAAAAATTATTCTGAATGATGAATGAAGGTAAACCAGCTTTCCTATGCTTAAATCATGCTGAAAATGCCCCAAACGCCTTTTCTCGACCTGAAAAGCTCAAAAACACACAGAAATCAAACAAATTATGGATCTACAGAACATACCCAAAACTCATTATATGATGTTAAATCATGATGTTTCTACCCAAATCTAACAAGAACAAGCAATATTTTGTGGAAAAAATCATTCTGAATGATGAATGAAGGTAAACCAGCTTTCCTATGCTTAAATCATGCTGAAAATGCCCCAAACGCCTTTTCTCGACCTGAAAAGCTCAAAAACACACAGAAATCAAACAAATTATGGATCTACAGAACATACCCAAAACGTATTATATGATGTTGAAATCATGATGTTTCTACCCAAATCTAACAAGAATAAGCAATATTTTATGGAAAAAATCATTCTCAATGATGAATGAAGGTAAACCAGCTTTCCTATGCTTAAATCATGCTGAAAATGCCCCAAACGCCTTTTCTCGACCTGAAAAGCTCAAAAACACACAGAAATCAAACAAATTATGGATCTACAGAACATACCCAAAACTCATTATATGATGTTGAATCATGATGTTTCTACCCAAATCTAACAAGAATAAGCAATATTTTATGGAAAAAATCATTCTGAATGATGAATGAAGGTAAACCAGCTTTCCTATGCTTAAATCATGCTGAAAATGCCCCAAACGCCTTTTCTCGACCTGAAAAGCTCAAAACACACAGAAATCAAACAAATTATGGATCTACAGAACATACCCAAAACTCATTATATGGTGTTGAATCATGATGTTTCTACCCAAATCTAACAAGAATAAGCAATATTTTATGGAAAAAATCATTCTGAATGATGAATGAAGGTAAACCAGCTTTCCTATGCTTAAATCATGCTGAAAATGCCCCAAACGCCTTTTCTCGACCTGAAAAGCTCAAAAACACACAGAAATCAAACAAATTATGGATCTACAGAACATACCCAAAACTCATTATATGATGTTAAATCATGATGTTTCTACCCAAATCTAACAAGAATAAGCAATATTTTATGGAAAAAATCATTCTGAATGATGAATGAAGGTAAACCAGCTTTCCTATGCTTAAATCATGCTGAAAATGCCCCAAACGCCTTTTCTCGACCTGAAAAGCTCAAAAACACACAGAAATCAAACAAATTATGGATCTACAGAACATACCCAAAACTCATTATATGATGTTAAATCATGATGTTTCTACCCAAATCTAACAAGAATAAGCAATATTTTATGGAAAAAAATTATTCTGAATGATGAATGAAGGTAAACCAGCTTTCCTATGCTTAAATCATGCTGAAAATGCCCCAAACGCCTTTTCTCGACCTGAAAAGCTCAAAAACACACAGAAATCAAACAAATTATGGATCTACAGAACATACCCAAAACGTATTATACGGCGTTGAATCATGATGTTTCTACCCAAATCTAACAAGAATAAGCAATATTTTATGGAAAAATCATTATTCTGAATGATGAATGAAGGTAAACCAGCTTTCCTATGCTTAAATCATGCTGAAAATGCCCCAAACGCCTTTTCTCGACCTGAAAAGCTCAAAAACACACAGAAATCAAACAAATTATGGATCTACAGAACATACCCAAAACTCATTATATGATGTTAAATCATGGTGTTTCTACCCAAATCTAACAAGAATAAGCAATATTTTATGGAAAAAAAATCATTCTGAATGATGAATGAAGGTAAACCAGCTTTCCTATGCTTAAATCGTGCTGAAAATGCCCCAAACGCCTTTTCTCGACCTGAAAAGCTCAAAAACACACAGAAATCAAACAAATTATGGATCTACAGAACATACCCAAAACGTATTATATGATGTTAAATCATGATGTTTCTACCCAAATCTAACAAGAATAAGCAATATTTTATGGAAAAAATCATTCTGAATGATGAATGAAGGTAAACCAGCTTTCCTATGCTTAAATCATGCTGAAAGTGCCCCAAACGCCTTTTCTCGACCTGAAAAGCTCAAAAACACACAGAAATCAAACAAATTATGGATCTACAGAACATAACCAAAACTCATTATATGGTGTTGAATCATGATGTTTCTACCAAATCTAACTATAATAAGCAATATTTTATGTAAAATTATAATTCTGTATTATTATTGAAGGTAAACCAGCTTTCCTATGCTTAAATCATGCTGAAAATGCCCCAAACGCCTTTTCTCGACCTGAAAAGCTCAAAAACACAAAGAAATCAAAAAAATTATGGATCTACAGAACATACCCAAAACTGATTATATGTTGTTGAATCATGATGTTTCTAGCCAAATCTAACAAGAATAAGCAATATTTTATGGAAAAAAATCATTCTGAATGATGAATGAAGGTAAACCAGCTTTCCTATGCTTAAATCATGCTGAAAATGCCCCAAACGCCTTTTCTCGACCTGAAAAGCTCAAAAACACATAGAAATCAAACAAATTATGGATCTACAGAACATACCCAAAACGTATTATATGTTGTTGAATCATGATGTTTCTACCCAAATCTAACAAGAATAAGCAATATTTTATGGAAAAAAATCATTCTAAATGATGAATGAAGGTAAACCAGCTTTCCTATGCTTAAATCATGCTGAAAATGCCCCAAACGCCTTTTCTCGACCTGAAAAGCTCAAAAACACACAGAAATCAAACAAATTATGGATCTACAGAACATACCCAAAACTCATTATATGATGTTAAATCATGATGTTTCTACCCAAATCTAACAAGAACAAGCAATATTTTGTGGAAAAAATCATTCTGAATGATGAATGAAGGTAAACCAGCTTTCCTATGCTTAAATCATGCTGAAAATGCCCCAAACGCCTTTTCTCGACCTGAAAAGCTCAAAAACACACAGAAATCAAATACATTATGGATCTACAGAAGATAACCAAAACTCATTGTATGATGTTAAATCATGATGTTTCTACCCAAATCTAACAAGAATAAGCAATATTTTATGGAAAAATCATTATTCTGAATGATGAATGAAGGTAAACCAGCTTTCCTATGCTTAAATCATGCTGAAAATGCCCCAAACGCCTTTTCTCGACCTGAAAAGCTCAAAAACACACAGAAATCAAACAAATTATGGATCTACAGAACATACCCAAAACTCATTATATGTTGTTGAATCATGATGTTTCTACCCAAATCTAACAAGAATAAGCAATATTTTATGGAAAAAAATCATTCTAAATGATGAATGAAGGTAAACCAGCTTTCCTATGCTTAAATCATGCTGAAAATGCCCCAAACGCCTTTTCTCGACCTGAAAAGCTCAAAAACACACAGAAATCAAACAAATTATGGATCTACAGAACATACCCAAAACGTATTATATGGTGTTGAATCATGATGTTTCTACCCAAATCTAACAAGAATAAGCAATATTTTATGGAAAAAATCATTCTGAATGATGAATGAAGGTAAACCAGCTTTCCTATGCTTAAATCATGCTGAAAATGCCCCAAACGCCTTTTCTCGACCTGAAAAGCTCAAAAACACACAGAAATCAAACAAATTATGGATCTACAGAACATACCCAAAACGTATTATATGTTGTTGAATCATGATGTTTCTACCCAAATCTAACAAGAATAAGCAATATTTTATGGAAAAAAATCATTCTAAATGATGAATGAAGGTAAACCAGCTTTCCTATGCTTAAATCATGCTGAAAATGCCCCAAACGCCTTTTCTCGACCTGAAAAGCTCAAAAACACACAGAAATCAAACAAATTATGGATCTACAGAACATACCCAAAACGTATTATATGGTGTTGAATCATGATGTTTCTACCCAAATCTAACAAGAATAAGCAATATTTTATGGAAAAATCATTATTCTGAATGATGAATGAAGGTAAACCAGCTTTCCTATGCTTAAATCATGCTGAAAATGCCCCAAACGCCTTTTCTCGACCTGAAAAGCTCAAAAACACACAGAAATCAAACAAATTATGGATCTACAGAACATACCCAAAACTCATTATATGATGTTAAATCATGATGTTTCTACCCAAATCTAACAAGAATAAGCAATATTTTATGGAAAAAATCATTCTGAATGATGAATGAAGGTAAACCAGCTTTCCTATGCTTAAATCATGCTGAAAATGCCCCAAACGCCTTTTCTCGACCTGAAAAGCTCAAAAACACATAGAAATCAAACAAATTATGGATCTACAGAACATACCCAAAACTCATTATATGATGTTGAATCATGATGTTTCTACTCAAATCTAACAAGAATAAGCAATATTTTATGGAAAAAAATCATTCTGAATGATGAATGAAGGTAAACCAGCTTTCCTATGCTTAAATCATGCTGAAAATGCCCCAAACGCCTTTTCTCGACCTGAAAAGCTCAAAAACACACAGAAATCAAACAAATTATGGATCTACAGAACATACCCAAAACGTATTATATGGTGTTGAATCATGATGTTTCTACCCAAATCTAACAAGAATAAGCAATATTTTGTGGAAAAAATCATTCTGAATGATGAATGAAGGTAAACCAGCTTTCCTATGCTTAAATCATGCTGAAAATGCCCCAAACGCCTTTTCTCGACCTGAAAAGCTCAAAAACACATAGAAATCAAACAAATTATGGATCTACAGAACATACCCAAAACTCATTATATGATGTTGAATCATGATGTTTCTATCCAAATCTAACAAGAATACGCAATATTTTATGGAAAAAATCATTCTGAATGATGAATGAAGGTAAACCAGCTTTCCTATGCTTAAATCATGCTGAAAATGCCCCAAACGCCTTTTCTCGACCTGAAAAGCTCAAAAACACACAGAAATCAAACAAATTATGGATCTACAGAACATACCCACAAATAATGATATGATGTTAAATAATGATGTTTCTACTCAAATCTAACAAGAATAAGCAATATTTTATGGAAAAAAAATCATTCTGAATGATGAATGAAGGTAAACCAGCTTTCCTATGCTTAAATCATGCTGAAAATGCCCCAAACGCCTTTTCTCAACCTGAAAAGCTCAAAAACACACAGAAATCAAACAAATTATGGATCTACAGAACATACCTAAAACTCATTATATGATGTTGAATCATGATGTTTCTACTCAAATCTAACAAGAATAAGCAATATTTTATGGAAAAAAATCATTCTAAATGATGAATGAAGGTAAACCAGCTTTCCTATGCTTAAATCATGCTTAAAAATGCCCCAAACGCCTTTTCTCGACCTGAAAAGCTCAAAAACACACAGAAATCAAACAAATTATGGATCTACAGAACATACCCAAAACTCATTATATGATGTTGAATCATGATGTTTCTACTCAAATCTAACAAGAATAAGCAATATTTTGTGGAAAAAATCATTCTGAATGATGAATGAAGGTAAACCAGCTTTCCTATGCTTAAATCATGCTGAAAATGCCCCAAACGCCTTTTCTCGACCTGAAAAGCTCAAAAACACATAGAAATCAAACAAATTATGGATCTACAGAACATACCCAAAACTCATTATATGATGTTGAATCATGATGTTTCTATCCAAATCTAACAAGAATACGCAATATTTTATGGAAAAAATCATTCTGAATGATGAATGAAGGTAAACCAGCTTTCCTATGCTTAAATCATGCTGAAAATACCCCAAACGCCTTTTCTCGACCTGAAAAGCTCAAAAACACACAGAAATCAAACAAATTATGGATCTACAGAACATACCCAAAACTAATTATATGATGTTGAATCAAGATGGTTCTATCGAAATCTAACAAGAATAAGCAATATTTTGTGGAAAAAATCATTCTGAATGATGAATGAAGGTAAACCAGCTTTCCTATGCTTAAATCATGCTGAAAATGCCCCAAACGCCTTTTCTCGACCTGAAAAGCTCAAAAACACACAGAAATCAAACAAATTATGGATCTACAGAACATACCCAAAACTCATTATATGATGTTAAATCATGATGTTTCTACCCAAATCTAACAAGAATAAGCAATATTTTATGCAAAAAATCATTCTGAATGATCAATGAAGGTAAACCAGCTTTCCTATGCTTAAATCATGCTGAAAATGCCCCAAACGCCTTTTCTCGACCTGAAAAGCTCAAAAACACACAGAAATCAAACAAATTATGGATCTACAGAACATACCCAAAACTCATTATATGATGTTAAATCTTGATGTTTCTACCCAAATCTAACAAGAATAAGCAATATTTTATGGAAAAAAATCATTCTGAATGATGAACCAGCTTTCCTATGCTTAAATCATGCTGAAAATGCCCCAAACGCCTTTTCTCGACCTGAAAAGCTCAAAAACACACAGAAATCAAACAAATTATGGATCTACAGAACATACCCAAAACTCATTATATGATGTTAAATCTTGATGTTTCTACCCAAATCTAACAAGAATAAGCAATATTTTGTGGAAAAAATCATTCTGAATGATGAATGAAGGTAAACCAGCTTTCCTATGCTTAAATCATGCTGAAAATGCCCCAAACGCCTTTTCTCGACCTGAAAAGCTCAAAAACACACAGAAATCAAACAAATTATGGATCTACAGAACATACCTAAAACTCATTATATGATGTTGAATCATGATGTTTCTACCCAAATCTAACAAGAATAAGCAATATTTTATGGAAAAATCATTATTCTGAATGATGAATGAAGGTAAACCAGCTTTCCTATGCTTAAATCATGCTGAAAATGCCCCAAACGCCTTTTCTCGACCTGAAAAGCTCAAAAACACACAGAAATCAAACAAATTATGGATCTACAGAACATACCCAAAACTCATTATATGATGTTAAATCATGATGTTTCTACCCAAATCTAACAAGAATAAGCAATATTTTATGGAAAAAATCATTCTGAATGATGAATGAAGGTAAACCAGCTTTCCTATGCTTAAATCGTGCTGAAAATGCCCCAAACGCCTTTTCTCGACCTGAAAAGCTCAAAAACACACAGAAATCAAACAAATTATGGATCTACAGAACATACCCAAAACGTATTATATGGTGTTGAATCATGATGTTTCTACTCAAATCTAACAAGAATAAGCAATATTTTGTGGAAAAAATCATTCTGAATGATGAATGAAGGTAAACCAGCTTTCCTATGCTTAAATCATGCTGAAAATGCCCCAAACGCCTTTTCTCGACCTGAAAAGCTCAAAAACACATAGAAATCAAACAAATTATGGATCTACAGAACATACCCAAAACTCATTATATGATGTTGAATCATGATGTTTCTATCCAAATCTAACAAGAATACGCAATATTTTATGGAAAAAAAATCATTCTGAATGATGAATGAAGGTAAACCAGCTTTCCTATGCTTAAATCATGCTGAAAATGCCCCAAACGCCTTTTCTCGACCTGAAAAGCTCAAAAACACACAGAAATCAAACAAATTATGGATCTACAGAACATACACAAAACTTATTATATGGTGTTGAATCATGATGTTTCTACCCAAATCTAACAAGAATAAGCAATATTTTGTGGAAAAAATCATTCTGAATGATGAATGAAGGTAAACCAGCTTTCCTATGCTTAAATCATGCTGAAAATGCCCCAAACGCCTTTTCTCGACCTGAAAAGCTCAAAAACACACAGAAATCAAACAAATTATGGATCTACAGAACATACCCAAAACACATTATGTGATGTTGAATCATGATGTTTCTACTCAAATCTAACAAGAATAAGCAATATTTTGTGGAAAAAATCATTCTGAATGATGAATGAAGGTAAACCAGCTTTCCTATGCTTAAATCATGCTGAAAATGCCCCAAACGCCTTTTCTCGACCTGAAAAGCTCAAAAACACACAGAAATCAAACAAATTATGGATCTACAGAACATACCCAAAACTCATTATATGATGTTGAATCATGATGTTTCTACTCAAATCTAACAAGAATAAGCAATATTTTATGGAAAAAAATCATTCTGAATGATGAATGAAGGTAAACCAGCTTTCCTATGCTTAAATCATGCTGAAAATGCCCCAAACGCCTTTTCTCGACCTGAAAAGCTCAAAAACACACAGAAATCAAACAAATTATGGATCTACAGAACATACCCAAAACTCATTATATGATGTTGAATCATGATGTTTCTACTCAAATCTAACAAGAATAAGCAATATTTTGTGGAAAAAATCATTCTGAATGATGAATGAAGGTAAACCAGCTTTCCTATGCTTAAATCATGCTGAAAATGCCCCAAACGCCTTTTCTCGACCTGAAAAGCTCAAAAACACACAGAAATCAAACAAATTATGGATCTACAGAACATACCCAAAACTCATTATATGATGTTGAATCATGATGTTTCTACTCAAATCTAACAAGAATAAGCAATATTTTGTGGAAAAAATCATTCTGAATGATGAATGAAGGTAAACCAGCTTTCCTATGCTTAAATCATGCTGAAAATGCCCCAAACGCCTTTTCTCGACCTGAAAAGCTCAAAAACACACAGAAATCAAACAAATTATGGATCTACAGAACATACCCAAAACTCATTATATGATGTTGAATCATGATGTTTCTACTCAAATCTAACAAGAATAAGCAATATTTTGTGGAAAAAATCATTCTGAATGATGAATGAAGGTAAACCAGCTTTCCTATGCTTAAATCATGCTGAAAATGCCCCAAACGCCTTTTCTCGACCTGAAAAGCTCAAAAACACACAGAAATCAAACAAATTATGGATCTACAGAACATACCCAAAACTCATTATATGATGTTGAATCATGATGTTTCTACTCAAATCTAACAAGAATAAGCAATATTTTGTGGAAAAAATCATTCTGAATGATGAATGAAGGTAAACCAGCTTTCCTATGCTTAAATCATGCTGAAAATGCCCCAAACGCCTTTTCTCGACCTGAAAAGCTCAAAAACACACAGAAATCAAACAAATTATGGATCTACAGAACATACCCAAAACTCATTATATGATGTTAAATCATGATGTTTCTACCCAAATCTAACAAGAATAAGCAATATTTTATGGAAAAAAATCATTCTGAATGATGAATGAAGGTAAACCAGCTTTCCTATGCTTAAATCATGCTGAAAATGCCCCAAACGCCTTTTCTCGACCTGAAAAGCTCAAAAACACACAGAAATCAAACAAATTATGGATCTACAGAACATACCTAAAACTCATTATATGATGTTGAATCATGATGTTTCTACTCAAATCTAACAAGAATAAGCAATATTTTGTGGAAAAAATCATTCTGAATGATGAATGAAGGTAAACCAGCTTTCCTATGCTTAAATCATGCTGAAAATGCCCCAAACGCCTTTTCTCGACCTGAAAAGCTCAAAAACACACAGAAATAAAACAAATTAGGGAGCTACTGAACATACCCAAAAATCATTATATGATGTTGAAATCATGATGTTTCTACTCAAATCTAACAAGAATAAGCAATATTTTGTGGAAAAAATCATTCTTAATGATGAATGAAGGTAAACCAGCTTTCCTATGCTTAAATCATGCTTAAAAATGCCCCAAACGCCTTTTCTCGACCTGAAAAGCTCAAAAACACACAGAAATAAAAAAAATTATGGATCTACAGAACATACCCAAAACTCATTATATGATGTTGAATCATGATGTTTCTACTCAAATCTAACAAGAATAAGCAATATTTTGTGGAAAAAATCATTCTGAATGATGAATGAAGGTAAACCAGCTTTCCTATGCTTAAATCATGCTGAAAATGCCCCAAACGCCTTTTCTCGACCTGAAAAGCTCAAAAACACAGAAATAAAACAAATTTTGGATCTACAGAACATACCCAAAACTCATTATATGATGTTGAATCATGATGTTTCTACTCAAATCTAACAAGAATACGCAATATTTTGTGGAAAAAATCATTCTGAATGATGAATGAAGGTAAACCAGCTTTCCTATGCTTAAATCATGCTGAAAATGCCCCAAACGCCTTTTCTCGACCTGAAAAGCTCAAAAACACACAGAAATCAAACAAATTATGGATCTACAGAACATACCCAAAACTTATTATATGGTGTTGAATCATGATGTTTCTACTCAAATCTAACAAGAATAAGCAATATTTTGTGGAAAAAATCATTCTGAATGATGAATGAAGGTAAACCAGCTTTCCTATGCTTAAATCATGCTGAAAATGCCCCAAACGCCTTTTCTCGACCTGAAAAGCTCAAAAACACACAGAAATCAAACAAATTATGGATCTACAGAACATACCCAAAACTCATTATATGATGTTAAATCATGATGTTTCTACTCAAATCTAACAAGAATAAGCAATATTTTGTGGAAAAAATCATTCTGAATGATGAATGAAGGTAAACCAGCTTTCCTATGCTTAAATCATGCTGAAAATGCCCCAAACGCCTTTTCTCGACCTGAAAAGCTCAAAAACACACAGAAATCAAACAAATTATGGATCTACAGAACATACCCAAAACTCATTATATGATGTTAAATCATGATGTTTCTACCCAAATCTAACAAGAATAAGCAATATTTTATGGAAAAAAATCATTCTGAATGATGAATGAAGGTAAACCAGCTTTCCTATGCTTAAATCATGCTGAAAATGCCCCAAACGCCTTTTCTCGACCTGAAAAGCTCAAAAACACACAGAAATCAAACAAATTATGGATCTACAGAACATACCCAAAACTCATTATATGATGTTGAATCATGATGTTTCTACTCAAATCTAACAAGAATAAGCAATATTTTGTGGAAAAAATCATTCTGAATGATGAATGAAGGTAAACCAGCTTTCCTATGCTTAAATCATGCTGAAAATGCCCCAAACGCCTTTTCTCGACCTGAAAAGCTCAAAAACACACAGAAATCAAACAAATTATGGATCTACAGAACATACCCAAAACTCATTATATGATGTTGAATCATGATGTTTCTACTCAAATCTAACAAGAATAAGCAATATTTTGTGGAAAAAATCATTCTGAATGATGAATGAAGGTAAACCAGCTTTCCTATGCGTAAATCATGCTGAAAGTGCCCCAAACGCCTTTTCTCGACCTGAAAAGCTCAAAAACACACAGAAATCAAAAAAATTATGGATCTACACAACATACCCAAAACTCATTATATGATGTTAAATCATGACGTTTCTACCCAAATCTAACAAGAATAAGCAATATTTTGTGGAAAAAATCATTCTGAATGATGAATGAAGGTAAACCAGCTTTCCTATGCTTAAATCATGCTGAAAATGCCCCAAACGCCTTTTCTCGACCTGAAAAGCTCAAAAACACACAGAAATCAAACAAATTATGGATCTACAGAACATACCCAAAACTCATTATATGATGTTAAATCATGATGTTTCTACTCAAATCTAACAAGAATAAGCAATATTTTGTGGAAAAAATCATTCTGAATGATGAATGAAGGTAAACCAGCTTTCCTATGCTTAAATCATGCTGAAAATGCCCCAAACGCCTTTTCTCGACCTGAAAAGCTCAAAAACACACAGAAATCAAACAAATTATGGATCTACAGAACATACCCAAAACTCATTATATGATGTTGAATCATGATGTTTCTACTCAAATCTAACAAGAATAAGCAATATTTTGTGGAAAAAATCATTCTGAATGATGAATGAAGGTAAACCAGCTTTCTTTTGCTTAAATCATGCTGAAAATGCCCCAAACGCCTTTTCTCGACCTGAAAAGCTCTAAAACACACAGAAATCAAACAAATTATGGATCTACAGAACATACCCAAAACTTATTATATGATGTTACATCATGATGTTTCTACTCAAATCTGACAAGAATAAGCAATATTTTGTGGAAAAAATCATTCTGAATGATGAATGAAGGTAAACCAGCTTTCCTATGCGTAAATCATGCTGAAAGTGCCCCAAACGCCTTTTCGCGACCTGAAAAGCTCAAAAACACACAGAAATCAAACAAATTATGGATCTACAGAACATACCCAGAACTCATTATATGATGTTAAATCATGATGTTGCTACTCACATCTGACAAGAATAAGCAATATTTTGTGGAAAAAATCATTCTGAATGATGAATGAAGGTAAACCAGCTTTCCTATGTGTAAATCATGCTGAAAATGCCCCAAACGCCTGTTCTCGACCTGAAAAGCTCAAAAACACACAGAAATCAAACAAATTATGGATCTACAGAACATACCCAAAACTTATTATATGGGGTTGAAACATGATGTTTCTACTCAAATCTAACAAGAATAAGCAATATTTTGTGGAAAAAATCATTCTGAATGATGAATGAAGGTAAACCAGCTTTCCTATGCGTAAATCATGCTGAAAGTGCCCCAAACGCCTTTTCTCGACCTGAAAAGCTCAAAAACACACAGAAATCAAACAAATTATGGATCTACAGAACATACCCAAAACTCATTATATGATGTTAAATCATGATGTTTCTACTCATATCTAACAAGAATAAGCAATATTTTGTGGAAAAAATCATTCTGAATGATGAATGAAGGTAAACCAGCTTTCCTATGCTTAAATCATGCTGAAAATGCCCCAAACGCCTTTTCTCGACCTGAAAAGCTCAAAAACACACAGAAATCAAACTAATTATGGATCTACAGAACATACCCAAAACTCATTATATGATGTTGAATCATGATGTTTCTACTCAAATCTAACAAGAATAAGCAATATTTTGTGGAAAAAATCATTCTGAATGATGAATGAAGGTAAACCAGCTTTCCTATGTGTAAATCATGCTGAAAATGCCCCAAACGCCTTTTCTCGACCTGAAAAGCTCAAAAACACACAGAAATCAAACAAATTATGGATCTACAGAACATACCCAAAACTCATTAATCATGCTGAAAGTGCCCCAAACGCCTTTTCTCGACCTGAAAAGCTCAAAAACACACAGAAATCAAACAAATTATGGATCTACAGAACATACCCAAAACTTATTATATGGGGTTGAAACATGATGTTTCTACTCAAATCTAACAAGAATAAGCAATATTTTGTGGAAAAAATCATTCTGAATGATGAATGAAGGTAAACCAGCTTTCCTATGCTTAAATCATGCTGAAAATGCCCCAAACGCCTTTTCTCGACCTGAAAAGCTCAAAAACACACAGAAATCAAACAAATTATGGATCTACAGAACATACCCAAAACTCATTATATGATGTTAAATCATGATGTTTCTACTCAAATCTAACAAGAATAAGCAATATTTTGTGGAAAAAATAATTCTGAATGATGAATGAAGGTAAACCAGCTTTCCTATGCTTAAATCATGCTGAAAATGCCCCAAACGCCTTTTCTCGACCTGAAAAGCTCAAAAACACACAGAAATCAAACAAATTATGGATCTACACAACATACCCAAAACTCATTAATCATGCTGAAAGTGCCCCAAACGCCTTTTCTCGACCTGAAAAGCTCAAAAACACACAGAAATCAAACAAAGTATGGATCTACGGAATACCCAAAACTTATTATATGGTGTTGAATCATGATGTTTCTACTCAAATCTAACAGGAATAAGCAATATTTTGTGGAAAAAATCAATCTGAATGATGAATGAAGGTAAACCAGCTTTCCTATGCTTAAATCATGCTGAAAATGCCCCAAACGCCTTTTCTCGACCTGAAAAGCTCAAAAACACACAGAAATCAAACAAATTATGGATCTGCAGAACATACCCAAAACTCATTATATGATGTTAAAACATGTTTCTACTCAAATCTGACAAGAATAAGCAATATTTTGTTGAAAAAATCATTCTGAATGATGAATGAAGGTAAACCAGCTTTCCTATGCTTAAATCATGCTGAAAATGCCCCAAACGCCTTTTCTCGACCTGAAAAGCTCAAAAACACACAGAAATCAAACAAATTATGGATCTACAGAACATACCCAAAACTCATTATATGATGTTAAATCATGATGTTGCTACTCAAATCTAACAAGAATAAGCAATATTTTGTGGAAAAAATCATTCTGAATGATGAATGAAGGTAAACCAGCTTTCCTATGTGTAAATCATGCTGAAAATGCCCCAAACGCCTTTTCTCGACCTGAAAAGCTCAAAAACACACAGAAATCAAACAAATTATGGATCTACAGAACATACCCAAAACTCATTATATGTTGAATCATGATGTTTCTACTCAAATCTAACAAGAATAAGCAATATTTTGTGGAAAAAATCATTCTGAATGATGAATGAAGGTAAACCAGCTTTCCTATGTGTAAATCATGCTGAAAATGCCCCAAACGCCTTTTCTCGACCTGAAAAGCTCAAAAACACACAGAAATCAAACAAATTATGGATCTACAGAACATACCCAAAACTCATTATATGATGTTCATGATGTTTCTACTCAAATCTAACAAGAATAAGCAATATTTTGTGGAAAAAATCATTCTGAATGATGAATGAAGGTAAACCAGCTTTCCTATGCGTAAATCATGCTGAAAGTGCCCCAAACGCCTTTTCTCGACCTGAAAAGCTCAAAAACACACAGAAATCAAACAAATTATGGATCTACAGAACATACCCAAAACTCATTATATGTTGCTGAATCATGATGTTTCTACTCAAATCTAACAAGAATAAGCAATATTTTGTGGAAAAAATCATTCTGAATGATGAATGAAGGTAAACCAGCTTTCCTATGCGTAAATCATGCTGAAAGTGCCCCAAACGCCTTTTCTCGACCTGAAAAGCTCAAAAACACAAAGAAATCAAACAAATTATGGATCTACAGAACATACCCAGAACTCATTATATGATGTTAAATCATGATGTTTCTACTCAAATCTGACAAGAATAAGCAATATTTTGTGGAAAAAATCATTCTGAATGATGAATGAAGGTAAACCAGCTTTCTTTTGCTTAAATCATGCTGAAAATGCCCCAAACGCCTTTTCTCGACCTGAAAAGCTCAAAAACACACAGAAATCAAACAAATTATGGATCTACAGAACATACCCAGAACTCATTATATGATGTTGAATCATGATGTTTCTACTCAAATCTAACAAGAATAAGCAATATTTTGTGGAAAAAATCATTCTGAATGATGAATGAAGGTAAACCAGCTTTCCTATGCGTAAATCATGCTGAAAATGCCCCAAACGCCTTTTCTCGACCTGAAAAGCTCAAAAACACACAGAAATCAAACAAATTATGGATCTACAGAACATACCCAAAACTCATTATATGATGTTACATCATGATGTTTCTACTCAAATCTGACAAGAATAAGCAATATTTTGTGGAAAAAATCATTCTGAATGATGAATGAAGGTAAACCAGCTTTCTTTTGCTTAAATCATGCTGAAAATGCCCCAAACGCCTTTTCTCGACCTGAAAAGCTCAAAAACACACAGGAATCAAATACATTATGGATCTACAGAACATACCCAAAACTCATTATATGGTGTTGAATCATGATGTTTCTACTCAAATCTAACAAGAATAAGCAATATTTTGTGGAAAAAATCATTCTGAATGATGAATGAAGGTAAACCAGCTTTCCTATGTGTAAATCATGCTGAAAATGCCCCAAACGCCTTTTCTCGACCTGAAAAGCTCAAAAACACACAGAAATCAAACAAATTATGGATCTACAGAACATACCCAAAACTCATTAATCATGCTGAAAGTGCCCCAAACGCCTTTTCTCGACCTGAAAAGCTCAAAAACACACAGAAATCAAACAAATTATGGATCTACAGAACATACCCAAAACTCATTATATGATGTTAAATCATGATGTTTCTACTCAAATCTAACAAGAATAAGCAATATTTTGTGGAAAAAATCATTCTGAATGATGAATGAAGGTAAACCAGCTTTCCTATGCTTAAATCATGCTGAAAATGCCCCAAACGCCTTTTCTCGACCTGAAAAGCTCAAAAACACACAGAAATCAAACAAATTATGGATCTACAGAACATACCCAAAACTCATTATATGATGTTAAATCATGATGTTTCTACCCAAATCTAACAAGAATAAGCAATATTTTGTGGAAAAAATAATTCTGAATGATGAATGAAGGTAAACCAGCTTTCCTATGCTTAAATCATGCTGAAAATGCCCCAAACGCCTTTTCTCGACCTGAAAAGCTCAAAAACACACAGAAATCAAACAAATTATGGATCTACAGAACATACCCAAAACTCATTAATCATGCTGAAAGTGCCCCAAACGCCTTTTCTCGACCTGAAAAGCTCAAAAACACACAGAAATCAAACAAATTATGGATCTACAGAACATACCCAAAACTTATTATATGGGGTTGAATCATGATGTTTCTACTCAAATCTAACAAGAATAAGCAATATTTTGTGGAAAAAATCATTCTGAATCATGAATGAAGGTAAACCAGCTTTCCTATGCTTAAATCATGCTGAAAATGCCCCAAACGCCTTTTCTCGACCTGAAAAGCTCAAAAACACACAGAAATCAAACAAATTATGGATCTGCAGAACATACCCAAAACTCATTATATGATGTTAAAACATGTTTCTACTCAAATCTGACAAGAATAAGCAATATTTTGTTGAAAAAATCATTCTGAATGATGAATGAAGGTAAACCAGCTTTCCTATGTGTAAATCATGCTGAAAATGCCCCAAACGCCTTTTCTCGACCTGAAAAGCTCAAAAACACACAGAAATCAAACAAATTATGTGTCTACAGAACATACCCAAAACTCATTATATGATGTTAAATCATGATGTTGCTACTCAAATCTGACAAGAATAAGCAATATTTTGTGGAAAAAATCATTCTGAATGATGAATGAAGGTAAACCAGCTTTCCTATGCGTAAATCATGCTGAAAGTGCCCCAAACGCCTTTTCTCGACCTGAAAAGCTCAAAAACACACAGAAATCAAACAAATTATGGATCTACAGAACATACCCAAAACTCATTATATGATGTTAAATCATGATGTTTCTACTCAAATCTAACAAGAATAAGCAATATTTTGTGGAAAAAATCATTCTGAATGATGAATGAAGGTAAACCAGCTTTCCTATGTGTAAATCATGCTGAAAATGCCCCAAACGCCTTTTCTCGACCTGAAAAGCTCAAAAACACACAGAAATCAAACAAATTATGGATCTACAGAACATACCCAAAACTCATTATATGGTGTTGAATCATGATGTTTCTACTCAAATCTAACAAGAATAAGCAATATTTTGTGGAAAAAAATAATTCTGAATGATGAATGAAGGTAAACCAGCTTTCTTTTGCTTAAATCATGCTGAAAATGCCCCAAACGCCTTTTCTCGACCTGAAAAGCTCAAAAACACACAGAAATCAAACAAATTATGGATCTACAGAACATACCCAAAACTCATTATATGATGTTAAATCATGATGTTTCTACTCAAATCTAACAAGAATAAGCAATATTTTGTGGAAAAAATCATTCTGAATGATGAATGAAGGTAAACCAGCTTTCCTATGCGTAAATCATGCTGAAAATGCCCCAAACGCCTTTTCTCGACCTGAAAAGCTCAAAAACACACAGAAATCAAACAAATTATGGATCTACAGAACATACCCAAAACTCATTATATGATGTTAAATCATGATGTTTCTACTCAAATCTAACAAGAATAAGCAATAATTTGTGGAAAAAATCATTCTGAATGATGAATGAAGGTAAACCAGCTTTCATATCGTAAATCATGCTGAAAGTGCCCCAAACGCCTTTTCTCGACCTGAAAAGCTCAAAAACACACAGAAATCAAACAAATTATGGATCTACAGAACATACCCAAAACTTATTATATGGTGTTGAATCATGATGTTTCTACTCAAATCTAACAAGAATAAGCAATATTTTGTGGAAAAAATCATTCTGAATGATGAATGAAGGTAAACCAGCTTTCCTATGCGTAAATCATGCTGAAAGTGCCCCAAACGCCTTTTCTCGACCTGAAAAGCTCAAAAACACACAGAAATCAAACAAATTATGGATCTACAGAACATACCCAAAACTTATTATATGTGGTTGAAACATGATGTTTCTACTCGAATCTAACAAGAATAAGCAATATTTTGTGGAAAAAATCATTCTGAATCATGAATGAAGGTAAACCAGCTTTCCTATGCGTAAATCATGCTGAAAGTGCCCCAAACGCCTTTTCTCGACCTGAAAAGCTCAAAAACACAAAGAAATCAAACAAATTATGGATCTACAGAACATACCCAGAACTCATTATATGATGTTAAATCATGATGTTTCTACTCAAATCTGACAAGAATAAGCAATATTTTGTGGAAAAAAATAATTCTGAATGATGAATGAAGGTAAACCAGCTTTCCTATGTGTAAATCATGCTGAAAATGCCCCAAACGCAATTTCTCGACCTGAAAAGCTCAAAAACACACAGAAATCAAACAAATTATGGATCTACAGAACATACCCAAAACTCATTAATCATGCTGAAAGTGCCCCAAACGCCTTTTCTCGACCTGAAAAGCTCAAAAACACACAGAAATCAAACAAATTATGGATCTACAGAACATACCCAAAACTCATTATATGATGTTAAATCATGATGTTGCTACTCACATCTGACAAGAATAAGCAATATTTTGTGGAAAAAATCATTCTGAATGATGAATGAAGGTAAACCAGCTTTCCTATGCTTAAATCATGCTGAAAATGCCCCAAACGCCTTTTCTCGACCTGAAAAGCTCAAAAACACACAGAAATCAAACAAATTATGGATCTACAGAACATACCCAAAACTCATTATATGGTGTTGAATCATGATGTTTCTACTCAAATCTAACAAGAATAAGCAATATTTTGTGGAAAAAATCATTCTGAATGATGAATGAAGGTAAACCAGCTTTCCTATGTGTAAATCATGCTGAAAATGCCCCAAACGCCTTTTCTCGACCTGAAAAGCTCAAAAACACACAGAAATCAAACAAATTATGGATCTACAGAACATACCCAAAACTCATTATATGATGTTACATCATGATGTTTCTACTCAAATCTGACAAGAATAAGCAATATTTTGTGGGAAAAAAATAATTCTGAATGATGAATGAAGGTAAACCAGCTTTCTTTTGCTTAAATCATGCTGAAAATGCCCCAAACGCCTTTTCTCGACCTGAAAAGCTCAAAAACACACAGAAATCAAACAAATTATGGATCTACAGAACATACCCAAAACTCATTATATGATGTTAAATCATGATGTTTCTACTCAAATCTGACAAGAATAAGCAATATTTTGTGGAAAAAAATAATTCTGAATGATGAATGAAGGTAAACCAGCTTTCCTATGCGTAAATCATGCTGAAAATGCCCCAAACGCCTTTTCTCGACCTGAAAAGCTCAAAAACACACAGAAATCAAACAAATTATGGATCTACAGAACATACCCAAAACTCATTAATCATGCTGAAAGTGCCCCAAACGCCTTTTCTCGACCTGAAAAGCTCAAAAACACACAGAAATCAAACAAATTATGGATCTACAGAACATACCCAAAACTCATTATATGGTGTTAAATCATGATGTTTCTACCCAAATCTAACAAGAATAAGCAATATTTTGTGGAAAAAATCATTCTGAATGATGAATGAAATCAAACAAATTATGGATCTACAGAACATACCCAAAACTCATTAATCATGCTGAAAGTGCCCCAAACGCCTTTTCTCGACCTGAAAAGCTCAAAAACACACAGAAATCAAACAAATTATGGATCTACAGAACATACCCAAAACTTATTATATGATGTTACATCATGATGTTTCTACTCAAATCTGACAAGAATAAGCAATATTTTGTGGAAAAAATCATTCTGAATGATGAATGAAGGTAAACCAGCTTTCCTATGCGTAAATCATGCTGAAAGTGCCCCAAACGCCTTTTCTCGACCTGAAAAGCTCAAAAACACACAGAAATCAAACAAATTATGGATCTACAGAACATACCCAAAACTCATTATATGATGTTAAATCATGATGTTTCTACTCAAATCTTACAAGAATAAGCAATATTTTGTGGAAAAAATCATTCTGAATGATGAATGAAGGTAAACCAGCTTTCCTATGCGTAAATCATGCTGAAAGTGCCCCAAACGCCTTTTCTCGACCTGAAAAGCTCAAAAACACACAGAAATCAAACAAATTATGGATCTACAGAACATACCCAAAACGTATTATATGGTGTTGAATCATGATGTTTCTACTCAAATCTAACAAGAATAAGCAATATTTTGTGGAAAAAATCATTCTGAATGATGAATGAAGGTAAACCAGCTTTCCTATGCTTAAATCATGCTGAAAATGCCCCAAACGCCTTTTCTCGACCTGAAAAGCTCAAAAACACACAGAAATCAAACAAATTATGGATCTACAGAACATACCCAAAACTCATTATATGGTGTTGAATCATGATGTTTCTACTCAAATCTAACAAGAATAAGCAATATTTTGTGGAAAAAAATAATTCTGAATGATGAATGAAGGTAAACCAGCTTTCTTTTGCTTAAATCATGCTGAAAATGCCCCAAACGCCTTTTCTCGACCTGAAAAGCTCAAAAACACACAGAAATCAAACAAATTATGGATCTACAGAACATACCCAAAACTCATTAATCATGCTGAAAGTGCCCCAAACGCCTTTTCTCGACCTGAAAAGCTCAAAAACACACAGAAATCAAACAAATTATGGATCTACAGAACATACCCAAAACTCATTATATGATGTTAAATCATGATGTTGCTACTCAAATC
This sequence comes from Synanceia verrucosa, assembly GCA_029721515.1. Lineage (NCBI taxonomy): Eukaryota > Metazoa > Chordata > Actinopteri > Perciformes > Synanceiidae > Synanceia > Synanceia verrucosa. The sequence continues at coordinate 35,721,939 of CM056549.1, forward strand.
TGACAAGAATAAGCAATATTTTGTGGAAAAAAATAATTCTGAATGATGAATGAAGGTAAACCAGCTTTCCTATGCTTAAATCATGCTGAAAATGCCCCAAACGCCTTTTCTCGACCTGAAAAGCTCAAAAACACACAGAAATCAAACAAATTATGGATCTACAGAACATACCCAAAACTCATTATATGATGTTGAATCATGATGTTTCTACTCAAATCTAACAAGAATAAGCAATATTTTGTGGAAAAAATCATTCTGAATGATGAATGAAGGTAAACCAGCTTTCCTATGCGTAAATCATGCTGAAAGTGCCCCAAACGCCTTTTCTCGACCTGAAAAGCTCAAAAACACACAGAAATCAAACAAATTATGGATCTACAGAACATACCCAAAACTCATTATATGATGTTAAATCATGATGTTTCTACTCAAATCTAACAAGAATAAGCAATATTTTGTGGAAAAAATCATTCTGAATCATGAATGAAGGTAAACCAGCTTTCCTATGCGTAAATCATGCTGAAAGTGCCCCAAACGCCTTTTCTCGACCTGAAAAGCTCAAAAACACACAGAAATCAAACAAATTATGGATCTACAGAACATACCCAAAACTCATTATATGGTGTTGAATCATGATGTTTCTACTCAAATCTAACAAGAATAAGCAATATTTTGTGGAAAAAATCATTCTGAATGATGAATGAAGGTAAACCAGCTTTCCTATGTGTAAATCATGCTGAAAATGCCCCAAACGCCTTTTCTCGACCTGAAAAGCTCAAAAACACACAGAAATCAAACAAATTATGGATCTACAGAACATACCCAAAACTCATTATATGATGTTAAATCATGATGTTGCTACTCAAATCTAACAAGAATAAGCAATATTTTGTGGAAAAAATCATTCTGAATGATGAATGAAGGTAAACCAGCTTTCCTATGCGTAAATCATGCTGAAAGTGCCCCAAACGCCTTTTCTCGACCTGAAAAGCTCAAAAACACACAGGAATCAAACTAATTATGGATCTACAGAACATACCCAAAACTCATTATATGGTGTTGAATCATGATGTTTCTACTCAAATCTGACAAGAATAAGCAATATTTTGTGGAAAAAATCATTCTGAATGATGAATGAAGGTAAACCAGCTTTCCTATGCTTAAATCATGCTGAAAATGCCCCAAACGCCTTTTCTCGACCTGAAAAGCTCAAAAACACACAGAAATCAAACAAATTATGGATCTACAGAACATACCCAAAACTCATTATATGATGTTAAATCATGATGTTTCTACTCAAATCTAACAAGAATAAGCAATATTTTGTGGGAAAAAAATAATTCTGAATGATGAATGAAGGTAAACCAGCTTTCTTTTGCTTAAATCATGCTGAAAATGCCCCAAACGCCTTTTCTCGACCTGAAAAGCTCAAAAACACACAGAAATCAAACTAATTATGGATCTACAGAACATACCCAAAACTCATTATATGATGTTAAATCATGATGTTGCTACTCAAATCTAACAAGAATAAGCAATATTTTGTGGAAAAAATCATTCTGAATGATGAATGAAGATAAACCAGCTTTCCTATGTGTAAATCATGCTGAAAATGCCCCAAACGCCTTTTCTCGACCTGAAAAGCTCAAAAACACACAGAAATCAAACAAATTATGGATCTACAGAACATACCCAAAACTCATTAATCATGCTGAAAGTGCCCCAAACGCCTTTTCTCGACCTGAAAAGCTCAAAAACACACAGAAATCAAACAAATTATGGATCTACAGAACATACCCAAAACTTATTATATGGGGTTGAAACATTATGTTTCTACTCAAATCTAACAAGAATAAGCAATATTTTGTGGAAAAAATCATTCTGAATCATGAATGAAGGTAAACCAGCTTTCCTATGCGTAAATCATGCTGAAAGTGCCCCAAACGCCTTTTCTCGACCTGAAAAGCTCAAAAACACACAGAAATCAAACAAATTATGGATCTACAGAACATACCCAAAACTCATTATATGATGTTAAATCATGATGTTTCTACTCAAATCTAACAAGAATAAGCAATATTTTGTGGAAAAAATCATTCTGAATGATGAATGAAGGTAAACCAGCTTTCCTATGCTTAAATCATGCTGAAAATGCCCCAAACGCCTTTTCTCGACCTGAAAAGCTCAAAAACACACAGAAATCAAACTAATTATGGATCTACAGAACATACCCAAAACTCATTATATGATGTTGAATCATGATGTTTCTACTCAAATCTAACAAGAATAAGCAATATTTTGTGGAAAAAATCATTCTGAATGATGAATGAAGGTAAACCAGCTTTCCTATGTGTAAATCATGCTGAAAATGCCCCAAACGCCTTTTCTCGACCTGAAAAGCTCAAAAACACACAGAAATCAAACAAATTATGGATCTACAGAACATACCCAAAACTCATTAATCATGCTGAAAGTGCCCCAAACGCCTTTTCTCGACCTGAAAAGCTCAAAAACACACAGAAATCAAACAAATTATGGATCTACAGAACATACCCAAAACTTATTATATGATGTTACATCATGATGTTTCTACTCAAATCTGACAAGAATAAGCAATATTTTGTGGAAAAAATCATTCTGAATGATGAATGAAGGTAAACCAGCTTTCCTATGCGTAAATCATGCTGAAAGTGCCCCAAACGCCTTTTCTCGACCTGAAAAGCTCAAAAACACACAGAAATCAAACAAATTATGGATCTACAGAACATACCCAAAACTCATTATATGGTGTTGAATCATGATGTTTCTACTCAAATCTAACAAGAATAAGCAATATTTTGTGGAAAAAATCATTCTGAATGATGAATGAAGGTAAACCAGCTTTCCTATGTGTAAATCATGCTGAAAATGCCCCAAACGCCTTTTCTCGACCTGAAAAGCTCAAAAACACACAGAAATCAAATACATTATGGATCTACAGAACATACCCAAAACTCATTATATGATGTTGAATCATGATGTTTCTACTCAAATCTAACAAGAATAAGCAATATTTTGTGGAAAAAAATCATTCTAAATAATGAATGAAGGTAAACCAGCTTTCCTATGCTTAAATCATGCTGAAAGTGCCCCAAACGCCTTTTCTCGACCTGAAAAGCTCAAAAACACACAGAAATCAAACAAATTATGGATCTACAGAACATACCCAAAACTCATTATATGATGTTGAATCATGATGTTTCTACTCAAATCTAACAAGAATAAGCAATATTTTGTGGAAAAAATCATTCTGAATGATGAATGAAGGTAAACCAGCTTTCCTATGCGTAAATCATGCTGAAAATGCCCCAAACGCCTTTTCTCGACCTGAAAAGCTCAAAAACACACAGAAATCAAACAAATTATGGATCTACAGAACATACCCAAAACTCATTATATGATGTTAAATCATGATGTTTCTACTCAAATCTAACAGGAATAAGCAATATTTTGTGGAAAAAATCAATCTGAATGATGAATGAAGGTAAACCAGCTTTCCTATGCTTAAATCATGCTGAAAATGCCCCAAACGCCTTTTCTCGACCTGAAAAGCTCAAAAACACACAGAAATCAAACAAATTATGGATCTGCAGAACATACCCAAAACTCATTATATGATGTTAAAACATGTTTCTACTCAAATCTGACAAGAATAAGCAATATTTTGTGGAAAAAAATAATTCTGAATGATGAATGAAGGTAAACCAGCTTTCCTATGCGTAAATCATGCTGAAAGTGCCCCAAACGCCTTTTCTCGACCTGAAAAGCTCAAAAACACACAGAAATCAAACAAATTATGGATCTACACAACATACCCAGTGCTCATTATATGATGTTAAATCATGATGTTTCTACTCAAATCTAACAAGAATAAGCAATATTTTGTGGAAAAAAATATTTCTGAATGATGAATGAAGGTAAACCAGCTTTCTTTTGCTTAAATCATGCTGAAAATGCCCCAAACGCCTTTTCTCGACCTGAAAAGCTCAAAAACACACAGAAATCAAACAAATTATGTGTCTACAGAACATACCCAGAACTCATTATATGATGTTAAATCATGATGTTTCTACCCAAATCTAACAAGAATAAGCAATATTTTGTGGAAAAAAATAATTCTGACTGATGAATGAAGGTAAACCAGCTTTCCTATGTGTAAATCATGCTGAAAATGCCCCAAACGCCTTTTCTCGAACTGAAAAGCTCAAAAACACACAGAAATCAAACTAATTATGGATCTACAGAACATACCCAAAACTCATTATATGATGTTAAATCATGATGTTGCTACTCAAATCTGACAAGAATAAGCAATATTTTGTGGAAAAAATCATTCTGAATGATGAATGAAGGTAAACCAGCTTTCCTATGCGTAAATCATGCTGAAAGTGCCCCCAAACGCTTTTTCTCGACCTGAAAAGCTCAAAAACACACAGAAATCAAACAAATTATGGATCTACAGAACATTCCCAAAACTCATTATATGATGTTGAATCATGATGTTTCTACTCAAATCTAACAAGAATAAGCAATATTTTGTGGAAAAAATCATTCTGAATGATGAATGAAGGTAAACCAGCTTTCCTATGCGTAAATCATGCTGAAAGTGCCCCAAACGCCTTTTCTCGACCTGAAAAGCTCAAAAACACACAGAAATCAAACAAATTATGGATCTACAGAACATACCCAAAACTCATTATATGATGTTAAATCATGATGTTTCTACTCAAATCTAACAAGAATAAGCAATATTTTGTGGAAAAAATCATTCTGAATCATGAATGAAGGTAAACCAGCTTTCCTATGCGTAAATCGTGCTGAAAGTGCCCCAAACGCCTTTTCTCGACCTGAAAAGCTCAAAAACACACAGGAATCAAATACATTATGGATCTATAGAACATACCCAAAACTCATTATATGGTGTTGAATCATGATGTTTCTACTCAAATCTAACAAGAATAAGCAATATTTTGTGGAAAAAATCATTCTGAATGATGAATGAAGGTAAACCAGCTTTCCTATGTGTAAATCATGCTGAAAATGCCCCAAACGCCTGTTCTCGACCTGAAAAGCTCAAAAACACACAGAAATCAAACAAATTATGGATCTACAGAACATACCCAAAACTTATTATATGGGGTTGAAACATGATGTTTCTACTCGAATCTAACAAGAATAAGCAATATTTTGTGGAAAAAATCATTCTGAATGATGAATGAAGGTAAACCAGCTTTCTTTTGCTTAAATCATGCTGAAAGTGCCCCAAACGCCTTTTCTCGACCTGAAAAGCTCAAAAACACACAGGAATCAAATACATTATGGATCTACAGAACATACCCAAAACTCATTATATGCTGTTGAATCATGATGTTTCTACTCAAATCTAACAAGAATAAGCAATATTTTGTGGAAAAAATCATTCTGAATGATGAATGAAGATACACCAGCTTTCCTATGCTTAAATCATGCTGAAAATGCCCCAAACGCCTTTTCTCGACCTGAAAAGCTCAAAAACACACAGAAATCAAACAAATTATGGATCTACAGAACATACCCAAAACTCATTAATCATGCTGAAATCATGATGTTACCCAAATCAAATTATGGATAAGTTCCTATCATGCTGAAATCAAAAATCTAACAAGAATAAGCAATATTTTGTGGAAAAAATCATTCTGAATGATGAATGAAGGTAAACCAGCTTTCCTATTAAATCATGCTGAAAGTGCCCCAAACGCCTTTTCTCGACCTGAAAAGCTCAAAAACACACAGAAATCAAACAAAATATGGATCTACAGAACATACCCAAAACTAATTATATGTTGTTGAATAATGATGTTTCTACTCAAATCTAACAAGAATAAGCAATATTTTGTGGAAAAAATCATTCTGAATGATGAATGAAGGTAAACCAGCTTTCCTATGCTTAAATCATGCTGAAAATGCCCCAAACGCCTTTTCTCGACCTGAAAAGCTCAAAAACACACAGAAATCAAACAAATTATGTGTCTACAGAACATACCCAAAACTCATTATATGATGTTAAATCATGATGTTGCTACTCAAATCTGACAAGAATAAGCAATATTTTGTGGAAAAAAATAATTCTGAATGATGAATGAAGGTAAACCAGCTTTCCTATGCTTAAATCATGCTGAAAATGCCCCAAACGCCTTTTCTCGACCTGAAAAGCTCAAAAACACACAGAAATCAAACAAATTATGGATCTACAGAACATACCCAAAACTCATTATATGATGTTAAATCATGATGTTTCTACTCAAATCTAACAAGAATAAGCAATATTTTGTGGAAAAAATCATTCTGAATGATGAATGAAGGTAAACCAGCTTTCCTATGCTTAAATCATGCTGAAAATGCCCCAAACGCCTTTTCTCGACCTGAAAAGCTCAAAAACACACAGAAATCAAACAAATTATGGATCTACAGAACATACCTAAAACTCATTATATGATGTTGAATCATGATGTTTCTACTCAAATCTAACAAGAATAAGCAATATTTTGTGGAAAAAATCATTCTGAATGATGAATGAAGGTAAACCAGCTTTCCTATGCTTAAATCATGCTGAAAGTGCCCCAAACGCCTTTTCTCGACCTGAAAAGCTCAAAAACACACAGAAATCAAACAAATTATGGATCTACAGAACATACCCAAAACTTATTATATGGTGTTGAATCATGATGTTTCTACTCAAATCTGACAAGAATAAGCAATATTTTGTGGAAAAAATCATTCTGAATGATGAATGAAGGTAAACCAGCTTTCCTATGCGTAAATCATGCTGAAAGTGCCCCAAACGCCTTTTCTCGACCTGAAAAGCTCAAAAACACACAGAAATCAAACAAATTATGGATCTACAGAACATACCCAGAACTCATTATATGATGTTAAATCATGATGTTGCTACTCACATCTGACAAGAATAAGCAATATTTTGTGGAAAAAATCATTCTGAATGATGAATGAAGGTAAACCAGCTTTCCTATGTGTAAATCATGCTGAAAATGCCCCAAACGCCTGTTCTCGACCTGAAAAGCTCAAAAACACACAGAAATCAAACAAATTATGGATCTACAGAACATACCCAAAACTCATTATATGATGTTAAATCATGATGTTTCTACTCAAATCTAACAAGAATAAGCAATATTTTGTGGAAAAAATCATTCTGAATGATGAATGAAGGTAAACCAGCTTTCCTATGCTTAAATCATGCTGAAAATGCCCCAAACGCCTTTTCTCGACCTGAAAAGCTCAAAAACACACAGAAATCAAACAAATTATGGATCTACAGAACATACCCAAAACTCATTATATGATGTTAAATCATGATGTTTCTACTCAAATCTAACAAGAATAAGCAATATTTTATGGAAAAAAAATATTCTGAATGATGAATGAAGGTAAACCAGCTTTCCTATGCTTAAATCATGCTGAAAATGCCCCAAACGCCTTTTCTCGACCTGAAAAGCTCAAAAACACACAGAAATCAAACAAATTATGGATCTACAGAACATACCCAAAACTCATTATATGATGTTAAATCATGATGTTTCTACTCAAATCTAACAAGAATAAGCAATATTTTGTGGAAAAAATCATTCTGAATGATGAATGAAGGTAAACCAGCTTTCCTATGCTTAAATCATGCTGAAAGTGCCCCAAACGCCTTTTCTCGACCTGAAAAGCTCAAAAACACACAGAAATCAAACAAATTATGGATCTACAGAACATACCCAAAACTTATTATATGGTGTTGAATCATGATGTTTCTACTCAAATCTAACAAGAATAAGCAATATTTTGTGGAAAAAATCATTCTGAATGATGAATGAAGGTAAACCAGCTTTCCTATGCTTAAATCATGCTGAAAATGCCCCAAACGCCTTTTCTCGACCTGAAAAGCTCAAAAACACACAGAAATCAAACAAATTATGGATCTACAGAACATACCCAAAACTCATTATATGATGTTAAATCATGATGTTTCTACTCAAATCTAACAAGAATAAGCAATATTTTGTGGAAAAAATCATTCTGAATGATGAATGAAGGTAAACCAGCTTTCCTATGCTTAAATCATGCTGAAAATGCCCCAAACGCCTTTTCTCGACCTGAAAAGCTCAAAACACACAGAAATCAAACAAATTATGGATCTACAGAAAATACCCAAAACTAATTATATGATGTTCCATCATGATGTTTCTACTCAAATCTAACAAGAATAAGCAATATTTTGTGGAAAAAATCATTCTGAATGATGAATGAAGGTAAACCAGCTTTCCTATGCTTAAATCATGCTGAAAATGCCCCAAACGCCTTTTCTCGACCTGAAAAGCTCAAAAACACACAGAAATCAAACAAATTATGGATCTACAGAACATACCCAAAACTCATTATATGATGTTGAATCATGATGTTTCTACTCAAATCTAACAAGAATAAGCAATATTTTGTGGAAAAAAATAATTCTGAATGATGAATGAAGGTAAACCAGCTTTCCTATGTGTAAATCATGCTGAAAATGCCCCAAACGCCTTTTCTCGACCTGAAAAGCTCAAAAACACACAGAAATCAAACTAATTATGGGTCTACAGAACATACCCAAAACTCATTATATGATGTTGAAATCATGTTGTTTCTACTAAAAACTAACAGTAATAAGAAATATTTTGTGTAAAAAATCATTCTGAATGATGAATGAAGGTAAACCAGCTTTCCTATGCTTAAATCATGCTGAAAATGCCCCAAACGCCTTTTCTCGACCTGAAAAGCTCAAAAACACACAGAAATCAAACAAATTATGGATATACAGAACATACCCAAAACTCATTATATGATTGTAAATCATGATGTTTCTACTCAAATCTAACAAGAATAAGCAATATTCTGTGGAAAAAATCATTCTGAATGATGAATGAAGGTAAGCCAGCTTTCCTATGCTTAAATCATGCTGAAAATGCCCCAAACGCCTTTTCTCGACCTGAAAAGCTCAAAAACACACAGAAATCAAACAAATTATGGATCTACAGAACATACCCAAAACTCATTATATGATGTTGAATCATGATGTTTCTACTCAAATCTAACAAGAATAAGCAATATTTTGTGGAAAAAATCATTCTGAATGATGAATGAAGGTAAACCAGCTTTCCTATGCTTAAATCATGCTGAAAATGCCCCAAACGCCTTTTCTCGACCTGAAAAGCTCAAAACACATAGAAATCAAACAAATTATGGATCTACAGAACATACCCAAAACTCATTATATGATGTTGAATCATGATGTTTCTACTCAAATCTAACAAGAATAAGCAATATTTTGTGGAAAAAATCATTCTGAATGATGAATGAAGGTAAACCAGCTTTCCTATGCTTAAATCATGCTGAAAATGCCCCAAACGCCTTTTCTCGACCTGAAAAGCTCAAAAACACACAGAAATCAAACAAATTATGGATCTACAGAACATACCCAAAACTCATTATATGGTGTTGAATCATGATGTTTCTACCCAAATCTAACAAGAATAAGCAATATTTTGTGGAAAAAATCATTCTGAATGATGAATGAAGGTAAACCAGCTTTCCTATGCTTAAATCATGCTGAAAATGCCCCAAACGCCTTTTCTCGACCTGAAAAGCTCAAAAACACACAGAAATCAAACAAATTATGGATCTACAGAACATACCCAAAACTCATTAATCATGCTGAAAGTGCCCCAAACGCCTTTTCTCGACCTGAAAAGCTCAAAAACACACAGAAATCAAACAAATTATGGATCTACAGAACATACCCAAAACTCATTATATGATGTTAAATCATGATGTTTCTACTCAAATCTAACAAGAATAAGCAATATTTTGTGGAAAAAATAATTCTGAATGATGAATGAAGGTAAACCAGCTTTCCTATGCTTAAATCATGCTGAAAATGCCCCAAACGCCTTTTCTCGACCTGAAAAGCTCAAAAACACACAGAAATCAAACAAATTATGGATCTACAGAACATACCCAAAACTCATTATATGATGTTAAATCATGATGTTTCTACTCAAATCTAACAAGAATAAGCAATATTTTGTGGAAAAAAATAATTCTGAATGATGAATGAAGGTAAACCAGCTTTCCTATGCTTAAATCATGCTGAAAATGCCCCAAACGCCTTTTCTCGACCTGAAAAGCTCAAAAACACACAGAAATCAAACAAATTATGGATCTACAGAACATACCCAAAACTCATTATATGATGTTAAATCATGATGTTTCTACTCAAATCTAACAAGAATAAGCAATATTTTGTGGAAAAAATCATTCTGAATGATGAATGAAGGTAAACCAGCTTTCCTATGCTTAAATCATGCTGAAAATGCCCCAAACGCCTTTTCTCGACCTGAAAAGCTCAAAAACACACAGAAATCAACTACATTATGGATCTACAGAACATACCAAAACTCATTATATGATGTTGAATCATGATGTTTCTAATCAAATCTAACAATAATAAGTAATATTTTGTGGAAAAAAATATTTCTGAATGATGAATGAAGGTAAACCAGCTTTCCTATGCTTAAATCATGCTGAAAGTGCCCCAAACGCCTTTTCTCGACCTGAAAAGCTCCAAAACACACAGAAATCAAACAAATTATGGATCTACAGAACATACCCAAAACTCATTATATGATGTTACATCATGATGTTTCTACTCAAATCTGACAAGAATAAGCAATATTTTGTGGAAAAAATAATTCTGAATGATGAATGAAGGTAAACCAGCTTTCCTATGCGTAAATCATGCTGAAAGTGCCCCAAACGCCTTTTCTCGACCTGAAAAGCTCAAAAACACACAGAAATCAAACAAATTATGGATCTACAGAACATACCCAAAACTCATTATATGATGTTAAATCATGATGTTTCTACTCAAATCTAACAAGAATAAGCAATATTTTGTGGAAAAAATAATTCTGAATGATGAATGAAGGTAAACCAGCTTTCCTATGCTTAAATCATGCTGAAAATGCCCCAAACGCCTTTTCTCGACCTGAAAAGCTCAAAAACACACAGAAATCAAACAAATTATGGATCTACAGAACATAACCAAAACTCATTATATGATGTTGAATCATGATGTTTCTACTCAAATCTGACAAGAATAAGCAATATTGTGTGTAAAAAATAATTCTGAATGATGAATGAAGGTAAACCAGCTTTCCTATGCTTAAATCATGCTGAAAGTGCCCCAAACGCCTTTTCTCGACCTGAAAAGCTCAAAAACACACAGAAATCAAACAAATTATGGATCTACAGAACATACCCAAAACTCATTATATGATGTTAAATCATGATGTTTCTACTCAAATCTGACAAGAATAAGCAATATTTTGTGGAAAAAAATAATTCTGAATGATGAATGAAGGTAAACCAGCTTTCCTATGCGTAAATCATGCTGAAAGTGCCCCAAACGCCTTTTCTCGACCTGAAAAGCTCAAAAACACAGAAATAAAACAAATTTTGGATCTACAGAACATACCCAAAACTCATTATATGATGTTAAATCATGATGTTTCTACTCAAATCTGACAAGAATAAGCAATATTTTGTGGAAAAAAATAATTCTGAATGATGAATGAAGGTAAACCAGCTTTCCTATGTGTAAATCATGCTGAAAATGCCCCAAACGCCTTTTCTCGACCTGAAAAGCTCAAAAACACACAGAAATCAAACAAATTATGGATCTACAGAACATACCCAAAACTCATTATATGATGTTACATCATGATGTTTCTACTCAAATCTGACAAGAATAAGCAATATTTTGTGGAAAAAATCATTCTGAATGATGAATGAAGGTAAACCAGCTTTCTTTTGCTTAAATCATGCTGAAAGTGCCCCAAACGCCTTTTCTCGACCTGAAAAGCTCCAAAACACACAGAAATCAAACAAATTATGGATCTACAGAACATACCCAAAACTCATTATATGATGTTGAATCATGATGTTTCTACTCAAATCTAACAAGAATAAGCAATATTTTGTGGAAAAAATAATTCTGAATGATGAATGAAGGTAAACCAGCTTTCCTATGCTTAAATCATGCTGAAAATGCCCCAAACGCCTTTTCTCGACCTGAAAAGCTCAAAAACACACAGAAATCAAACAAATTATGGATCTACAGAACATACCCAAAACTCATTATATGATGTTAAATCATGATGTTTCTACTCAAATCTAACAAGAATAAGCAATATTTTGTGGAAAAAATCATTCTGAATGATGAATGAAGGTAAACCAGCTTTCCTATGCTTAAATCATGCTGAAAGTGCCCCAAACGCCTTTTCTCGACCTGAAAAGCTCAAAAACACACAGAAATCAAACAAATTATGGATCTACAGAACATACCCAAAACTCACTGTATGATGTTGAATCATGATGTTTCTACTCAAATCTAACAAGAACAAGCAATATTTTGTGGAAAAAATCATTCTGAATGATGAATGAAGGTAAACCAGCTTTCCTATGCTTAAATCATGCTGAAAGTGCCCCAAACGCCTTTTCTCGACCTGAAAAGCTCAAAAACACACAGAAATCAAACAAATTATGGATCTACAGAACATACCCAAAACTCATTATATGATGTTAAATCATGATGTTTCTACTCAAATCTAACAAGAATAAGCAATATTTTGTGGAAAAAATCATTCTGAATGATGAATGAAGGTAAACCAGCTTTCCTATGCTTAAATCATGCTGAAAATGCCCCAAACGCCTTTTCTCGACCTGAAAAGCTCAAAAACACACAGAAATCAAACAAATTATGGATCTACAGAACATACCCAAAACTCATTATATGATGTTGAATCATGATGTTTCTACTCAAATCTAACAAGAATAAGCAATATTTTGTGGAAAAAATCATTCTGAATGATGAATGAAGGTAAACCAGCTTTCCTATGCTTAAATCATGCTGAAAATGCCCCAAACGCCTTTTCTCGACCTGAAAAGCTCAAAAACACACAGAAATCAAACAAATTATGGAACTACAGAAAATACCCACAACTGCTTAGAATGAGTTTAATCATGATGTTTCTACTCAAATCTAACAAGAATAAGCAATATTTTGTGGAAAAAATAATTCTGAATGATGAATGAAGGTAAACCAGCTTTCCTATGCTTAAATCATGCTGAAAATGCCCCAAACGCCTTTTCTCGACCTGAAAAGCTCAAAAACACACAGAAATCAAACAAATTATGGATCTACACAACATACCCAAAACTCATTATATGATGTTGAATCATGATGTTTCTACTCAAATCTAACAAGAATAAGCAATATTTTGTGGAAAAAATAATTCTGAATGATGAATGAAGGTAAACCAGCTTTCCTATGCTTAAATCATGCTGAAAATGCCCCAAACGCCTTTTCTCGACCTGAAAAGCTCAAAAACACACAGAAATCAAACAAATTATGGATCTACAGAACATACCCAAAACTCATTATATGATGTTAAATCATGATGTTTCTACTCAAATCTAACAAGAATAAGCAATATTTTGTGGAAAAAAATAATTCTGAATGATGAATGAAGGTAAACCAGCTTTCCTTTGCTTAAATCATGCTGAAAATGCCCCAAACGCCTTTTCTCGACCTGAAAAGCTCAAAAACACACAGAAATCAAACAAATTATGGATCTACAGAACATACCCAAAACTCATTATATGGTGTTGAATCATGATGTTTCTACTCAAATCTAACAAGAATAAGCAATATTTTGTGGAAAAAATCATTCTGAATGATGAATGAAGGTAAACCAGCTTTCCTATGCTTAAATCATGCTGAAAATGCCCCAAACGCCTTTTCTCGACCTGAAAAGCTCAAAAACACACAGAAATCAAACAAATTATGGATCTACAGAACATACCCAAAACTCATTATATGATGTTAAATCATGATGTTTCTACTCAAATCTAACAAGAATAAGCAATATTTTGTGGAAAAAATCATTCTGAATGATGAATGAAGGTAAACCAGCTTTCCTATGCTTAAATCATGCTGAAAATGCCCCAAACGCCTTTTCTCGACCTGAAAAGCTCAAAAACACACAGAAATCAAACAAATTATGGATCTACAGAACATACCCAAAACTCATTATATGTTGTTGAATCATGATGTTTCTACTCAAATCTAACAAGAATAAGCAATATTTTGTGGAAAAAATCATTCTGAATGATGAATGAAGGTAAACCAGCTTTCCTATGCTTAAATCATGCTGAAAATGCCCCAAACGCCTTTTCTCGACCTGAAAAGCTCAAAAACACACAGAAATCAAACAAATTATGGATCTACAGAACATACCCAAAACTCATTATATGATGTTGAAATCATGATGTTTCTACTCAAATCTAACAAGAATAAGCAATATTTTGTGGAAAAAATCATTCTGAATGATGAATGAAGGTAAACCAGCTTTCCTATGCTTAAATCATGCTGAAAATGCCCCAAACGCCTTTTCTCGACCTGAAAAGCTCAAAAACACACAGAAATCAAACAAATTATGGATCTACAGAACATACCCAAAACTCATTATATGATGTTAAATCATGATGTTTCTACCCAAATCTAACAAGAACAAGCAATATTTTGTGGAAAAAATAATTCTGAATGATGAATGAAGGTAAACCAGCTTTCCTATGCTTAAATCATGCTGAAAATGCCCCAAACGCCTTTTCTCAACCTGAAAAGCTCAAAAACACACAGAAATCAAACAAATTATGGATCTACAGAACATACCTAAAACTCATTATATGATGTTGAATCATGATGTTTCTACTCAAATCTAACAAGAATAAGCAATATTTTGTGGAAAAAATCATTCTGAATGATGAATGAAGGTAAACCAGCTTTCCTATGCTTAAATCATGCTGAAAGTGCCCCAAACGCCTTTTCTCGACCTGAAAAGCTCAAAAACACACAGAAATCAAACAAATTATGGATCTACACAACATACCCAGTGCTCATTATATGATGTTAAATCATGATGTTTCTACTCAAATCTAACAAGAATAAGCAATATTTTGTGGAAAAAAATATTTCTGAATGATGAATGAAGGTAAACCAGCTTTCTTTTGCTTAAATCATGCTGAAAGTGCCCCAAACGCCTTTTCTCGACCTGAAAAGCTCAAAAACACACAGGAATCAAATACATTATGGATCTACAGAACATACCCAAAACTCATTATATGGTGTTGAATCATGATGTTTCTACTCAAATCTAACAAGTATAAGCAATATTTTGTGGAAAAAATCATTCTGAATGATGAATGAAGGTAAACCAGCTTTCCTATGTGTAAATCATGCTGAAAATGCCCCAAACGCCTTTTCTCGACCTGAAAAGCTCAAAAACACACAGAAATCAAACTAATTATGGATCTACAGAACATACCCAAAACTCATTATATGATGTTAAATCATGATGTTGCTACTCAAATCTGACAAGAATAAGCAATATTTTGTGGAAAAAATCATTCTGAATGATGAATGAAGATAAACCAGCTTTCCTATGCTTAAATCATGCTGAAAGTGCCCCAAACGCCTTTTCTCGACCTGAAAAGCTCAAAAACACACAGAAATCAAACAAATTATGGATCTACAGAACATACCCAAAAATCATTATATGTTGTTTAATCATGATGTTTCTACTCAAATCTAACAAGAATAAGCAATATTTTGTGGAAAAAATCATTCTGAATGATGAATGAAGGTAAACCAGCTTTCCTATGCTTAAATCATGCTGAAAGTGCCCCAAACGCCTTTTCTCGACCTGAAAAGCTCAAAAACACACAGAAATCAAACAAATTATGGATCTACAGAACATACCCAAAACTCATTATATGATGTTAAATCATGATGTTTCTACTCAAATCTGACAAGAATAAGCAATATTTTGTGGAAAAAAATAATTCTGAATGATGAATGAAGGTAAACCAGCTTTCTTTTGCTTAAATCATGCTGAAAATGCCCCAAACGCCTTTTCTCGACCTGAAAAGCTCAAAAACACACAGAAATCAAACAAATTATGGATCTACAGAACATACCCAAAACTTATTATATGGTGTTGAATCATGATGTTTCTACTCAAATCTAACAGGAATAAGCAATATTTTGTGGAAAAAATCAATCTGAATGATGAATGAAGGTAAACCAGCTTTCCTATGCTTAAATCATGCTGAAAATGCCCCAAACGCCTTTTCTCGACCTGAAAAGCTCCAAAACACACAGAAATCAAACAAATTATGGATCTACAGAACATACCCAAAACTCATTATATGATGTTACATCATGATGTTTCTACTCAAATCTGACAAGAATAAGCAATATTTTGTGGGAAAAAAATAATTCTGAATGATGAATGAAGGTAAACCAGCTTTCCTATGCTTAAATCATGCTGAAAATGCCCCAAACGCCTTTTCTCGACCTGAAAAGCTCAAAAACACACAGAAATCAAACAAATTATGGATCTACAGAACATACCCAAAACTTATTATATGGGGTTGAATCATGATGTTGCTACTCAAATCTGACAAGAATAAGCAATATTTTGTGGAAAAAAATAATTCTGAATGATGAATGAAGGTAAACCAGCTTTCCTATGCGTAAATCATGCTGAAAGTGCCCCAAACGCCTTTTCTCGACCTGAAAAGCTCAAAAACACACAGAAATCAAACAAATTATGGATCTACAGAACATACCCAAAACTAATTATATGATGTTACATCATGATGTTTCTACTCAAATCTGACAAGAATAAGCAATATTTTGTGGGAAAAAAATCATTCTGAATGATGAATGAAGGTAAACCAGCTTTCTTTTGCTTAAATCATGCTGAACATGCCCCAAACGCCTTTTCTCGACCTGAAAAGCTCAAAAACACACAGAAATCAAACTAATTATGGATCTACAGAACATACCCAAAACTCATTATATGATGTTGAATCATGATGTTTCTACTCAAATCTAACAAGAATAAGCAATATTTTGTGGAAAAAATCATTCTGAATGATGAATGAAGGTAAACCAGCTTTCCTATGCTTAAATCATGCTGAAAATGCCCCAAACGCAATTTCTCGACCTGAAAAGCTCAAAAACACACAGAAATCAAACAAATTATGGATCTACAGAACATACCCAAAACTCATTATATGATGTTGAATCATGATGTTTCTACTCAAATCTAACAAGAATAAGCAATATTTTGTGGAAAAAATCATTCTGAATGATGAATGAAGGTAAACCAGCTTTCCTATGCTTAAATCATGCTGAAAATGCCCCAAACGCCTTTTCTCGACCTGAAAAGCTCAAAAACACACAGAAATCAAACAAATTATGGATCGACAGAACATACCCAAAACTCATTATATGGTGTTGAATCATGATGTTTCTACTTAAATCTAACAAGAATAAGCAATATTTTTGGAAAAAATCATTCTGAATGATGAATGAAGGTAAACCAGCTTTCCTATGCTTAAATCATGCTGAAAATGCCCCAAACGCCTTTTCTCGACCTGAAAAGCTCAAAAACACACAGAAATCAAACAAATTATGGATCTACAGAACATACCCAAAACTCATTATATGATGTTAAATCATGATGTTTCTACTCAAATCTAACAAGAATAAGCAATATTTTGTGGAAAAAATCATTCTGAATGATGAATGAAGGTAAACCAGCTTTCCTATGCTTAAATCATGCTGAAAATGCCCCAAACGCCTTTTCTCGACCTGAAAAGCTCAAAAACACACAGAAATCAAACAAATTATGGATATACAGAACATACCCAAAACTCATTATATGATGTTAAATCATGATGTTTCTACTCAAATCTAACAAGAATAAGCAATATTTTGTGGAAAAAATCATTCTGAATGATGAATGAAGGTAAACCAGCTTTCCTATGCTTAAATCATGCTGAAAATGCCCCAAACGCCTTTTCTCGACCTGAAAAGCTCAAAAACACACAGAAATCAAACAAATTATGGATCTACAGAACATACCCAAAACTCATTATATGATGTTGAAATCATGATGTTTCTACTCAAATCTAACAAGAATAAGCAATATTTCGTGGAAAAAAATCATTCTGAATGATGAATGAAGGTAAACCAGCTTTCCTATGCTTAAATCATGCTGAAAGTGCCCCAAACGCCTTTTCTCGACCTGAAAAGCTCAAAAACACACAGAAATCAAACTAATTATGGATCTACAGAACATACCCAAAACTCATTATATGATGTTGAATCATGATGTTTCTACTCAAATCTAACAAGAATAAGCAATATTTTGTGGAAAAAATCATTCTGAATGATGAATGAAGGTAAACCAGCTTTCCTATGCTTAAATCATGCTGAAAATGCCCCAAACGCCTTTTCTCGACCTGAAAAGCTCAAAAACACACAGAGATCAAACAATTTATGGATCTACAGAACATACCCAAAACTCATTATATGATGTTGAAATCATGATGTTTCTACTCAAATCTAACAAGATTAAGCAATATTTTGTGGAAAAAATCATTCTGAATGATGAATGAAGGTAAACCAGCTTTCCTATGCTTAAATCATGCTGAAAGTGCCCCAAACGCCTTTTCTCGACCTGAAAAGCTCAAAAACACACAGAAATCAAACAAATTATGGATCTACAGAACATACCCAAAACTCATTATATGATGTTGAATCATGATGTTTCTACTCAAATCTAACAAGAATAAGCAATATTTTGTGGAAAAAATCATTCTGAATCATGAATGAAGGTAAACCAGCTTTCCTATGCTTAAATCATGCTGAAAATGCCCCAAACGCCTTTTCTCGACCTGAAAAGCTCAAAAACACACAGAAATCAAACAAATTATGGATCTACAGAACATACCCAAAACTCATTATATGATGTTGAATCATGATGTTTCTACTCAAATCTAACAAGAATAAGCAATATTTTGTGGAAAAAATCATTCTGAATGATGAATGAAGGTAAACCAGCTTTCTTTTGCTTAAATCATGCTGAAAATGCCCCAAACGCCTTTTCTCGACCTGAAAAGCTCAAAAACACACAGAAATCAAACAAATTATGGATCTACAGAACATACCCAAAACTCATTATATGATGTTAAATCATGATGTTGCTACTCAAATCTAACAAGAATAAGCAATATTTTGTGGAAAAAATCATTCTGAATGATGAATGAAGATAAACCAGCTTTCCTATGTGTAAATCATGCTGAAAATGCCCCAAACGCCTTTTCTCGACCTGAAAAGCTCAAAAACACACAGAAATCAAACAAATTATGGATCTACAGAACATACCCAAAACTCATTATATGATGTTAAATCATGATGTTTCTACTCAAATCTAACAAGAATAAGCAATATTTTGTGGAAAAAATCATTCTGAATGATGAATGAAGGTAAACCAGCTTTCCTATGCTTAAATCATGCTGAAAATGCCCCAAACGCCTTTTCTCGACCTGAAAAGCTCAAAAACACACAGAAATCAAACAAATTATGGATCTACAGAACATACCCAAAACTCATTATATGATGTTAAATCATGATGTTTCTACTCAAATCTAACAAGAATAAGCAATATTTTGTGGAAAAAATCATTCTGAATGATGAATGAAGGTAAACCAGCTTTCCTATGCTTAAATCATGCTGAAAATGCCCCAAACGCCTTTTCTCGACCTGAAAAGCTCAAAAACACACAGAAATCAAACAAATTATGGATCTACAGAACATACCAAAACTAACTAAATGATGTGGAATCATGATTTATCTACTCAAATCTAACAAGAATAAGCAATATTTTGTGGAAAAAATCATTCTGAATGATGAATGAAGGTAAACCAGCTTTCCTATGCGTAAATCATGCTGAAAATGCCCCAAACGCCTTTTCTCGACCTGAAAAGCTCAAAAACACACAGAAATCAAACAAATTATGTGTCTACAGAACATACCCAGAACTCATTATATGATGTTAAATCATGATGTTTCTACTCAAATCTAACAAGAATAAGCAATATTTTGTGGAAAAAATCATTCTGAATGATGAATGAAGGTAAACCAGCTTTCCTATGTGTAAATCATGCTGAAAATGCCCCAAACGCCTTTTCTCGAACTGAAAAGCTCAAAAACACACAGAAATCAAACTAATTATGGATCTACAGAACATACCCAAAACTCATTATATGATGTTAAATCATGATGTTGCTACTCAAATCTGACAAGAATAAGCAATATTTTGTGGTAAAAATCATTCTGAATGATGAATGAAGGTAAACCAGCTTTCCTATGCTTAAATCATGCTGAAAATGCCCCAAACGCCTTTTCTCGACCTGAAAAGCTCAAAAACACACAGAAATCAAACAAATTATGGATCTACAGAACATACCCAAAACTCATTATATGATGTTAAATCATGATGTTTCTACCCAAATCTAACAAGAACAAGCAATATTTTGTGGAAAAAATCATTCTGAATGATGAATGAAGGTAAACCAGCTTTCCTATGCTTAAATCATGCTGAAAGTGCCCCAAACGCCTTTTCTCGACCTGAAAAGCTCAAAAACACATAGAAATAAAACAAATTATGGATCTACAGAACATACCCAAAACGTATTATATGGTGTTGAATCATGATGTTTCTACTCAAATCTAACAAGAACAAGCAATATTTTGTGGAAAAAATCATTCTGAATGATGAATGAAGGTAAACCAGCTTTCCTATGCTTAAATCATGCTGAAAATGCCCCAAACGCCTTTTCTCGACCTGAAAAGCTCAAAAACACACAGAAATCAAACAAATTATGGATCTACAGAACATACCCAAAACTCATTATATGATGTTAAATCATGATGTTTCTACTCAAATCTAACAAGAATAAGCAATATTTTATGGAAAAAATCATTCTGAATGATGAATGAAGGTAAACCAGCTTTCCTATGCTTAAATCATGCTGAAAATGCCCCAAACGCCTTTTCTCGACCTGAAAAGCTCAAAAACACACAGAAATCAAATACATTATGGATCTACAGAACATACCCAAAACTCATTATATAATGTTGAATCATGATGTCTCTACTCAAATCTGACAAGAATAAGCAATATTTTGTGGGAAAAAAATAATTCTGAATGATGAATGAAGGTAAACCAGCTTTCTTTTGCTTAAATGATGCTGAAAATGCCCCAAACGCCTTTTCTCGACCTGAAAAGCTCAAAAACACACAGAAATCAAACAAATTATGGATCTACAGAACATACCCAAAACTTATTATATGGGGTTGAAACATGATGTTTCTACTCAAATCTAACAAGAATAAGCAATATTTTGTGGAAAAAATCATTCTGAATCATGAATGAAGGTAAACCAGCTTTCCTATGCTTAAATCATGCTGAAAATGCCCCAAACGCCTTTTCTCGACCTGAAAAGCTCAAAAACACACAGA
Source organism: Synanceia verrucosa (assembly GCA_029721515.1). Taxonomy (NCBI): domain Eukaryota; kingdom Metazoa; phylum Chordata; class Actinopteri; order Perciformes; family Synanceiidae; genus Synanceia; species Synanceia verrucosa. The sequence continues at coordinate 35,743,495 of CM056549.1, forward strand.
AATCAAACAAATTATGGATCTACAGAACATACCCAAAACTCATTATATGATGTTAAATCATGATGTTTCTACTCAAATCTAACAAGAATAAGCAATATTTTGTGGAAAAAATCATTCTGAATCATGAATGAAGGTAAACCAGCTTTCCTATGCTTAAATCATGCTGAAAATGCCCCAAACGCCTTTTCTCGACCTGAAAAGCTCAAAAACACACAGAAATCAAACAAATTATGGATCTACAGAACATACCCAAAACTCATTATATGATGTTGAATCATGATGTTTCTACTCAAATCTAACAAGAATAAGCAATATTTTGTGGAAAAAATCATTCTGAATGATGAATGAAGGTAAACCAGCTTTCCTATGCGTAAATCATGCTGAAAGTGCCCCAAACGCCTTTTCTCGACCTGAAAAGCTCAAAAACACACAGAAATCAAACAAATTATGGATCTACAGAACATACCCAAAACTCATTATATGATGTTAAATCATGATGTTTCTACTCAAATCTAACAAGAATAAGCAATATTTTGTGGAAAAAATCATTCTGAATGATGAATGAAGGTAAACCAGCTTTCCTATGCTTAAATCATGCTGAAAATGCCCCAAACGCCTTTTCTCGACCTGAAAAGCTCAAAAACACACAGAAATCAAACAAATTATGGATCTACAGAACATACCAAAACTCATTATATGATGTTGAATCATGATGTTTCTACTCAAATCTAACAAGAATAAGCAATATTTTGTGGAAAAAATCATTCTGAATGATGAATGAAGGTAAACCAGCTTTCCTATGCTTAAATCATGCTGAAAATGCCCCAAACGCCTTTTCTCGACCTGAAAAGCTCAAAAACACACAGAAATCAAACAAATTATGGATCTACAGAACATACCCAAAACTCATTATATGATGTTGAATCATGATGTTTCTACTCAAATCTAACAAGTATAAGCAATATTTTGTGGAAAAAATCATTCTGAATGATGAATGAAGGTAAACCAGCTTTCCTATGTGTAAATCATGCTGAAAATGCCCCAAACGCCTTTTCTCGACCTGAAAAGCTCAAAAACACACAGAAATCAAACAAATTATGGATCTACAGAACATACCCAAAACTCATTATATGATGTTTAATCATGATGTTTCTACCCAAATCTAACAAGAACAAGCAATATTTTGTGGAAAAAATCATTCTGAATGATGAATGAAGGTAAACCAGCTTTCCTATGCTTAAATCATGCTGAAAGTGCCCCAAACGCCTTTTCTCGACCTGAAAAGCTCAAAAACACATAGAAATCAAACAAATTATGGATCTACAGAACATACCCAAAACTCATTATATGATGTTGAATCATGATGTTTCTACTCAAATCTAACAAGAATAAGCAATATTTTGTGGAAAAAATCATTCTGAATGATGAATGAAGGTAAACCAGCTTTCCTATGCTTAAATCATGCTGAAAATGCCCCAAACGCCTTTTCTCGACCTGAAAAGCTCAAAAACACACAGAAATCAAACAAATTATGGATCTGCAGAACATACCCAAAACTCATTATATGATGTTAAAACATGTGCTACCCAAATCTCGACCTGAAAAGCTCAAAAACACAGAAATAAAACAAATTATGGATCTACAGAACATACCCTAAACTCATTAATCATGCTGAAAGTGCCCCAAACGCCTTTTCTCGACCTGAAAAGCTCAAAAACACACAGAAATCAAACAAATTATGGATCTACAGAACATACCCAAAACTTATTATATGGTGTTGAATCATGATGTTTCTACTCAAATCTAACAGGAATAAGCAATATTTTGTGGAAAAAATCAATCTGAATGATGAATGAAGGTAAACCAGCTTTCCTATGCTTAAATCATGCTGAAAATGCCCCAAACGCCTTTTCTCGACCTGAAAAGCTCCAAAACACACAGAAATCAAACAAATTATGGATCTACAGAACATACCCAAAACTCATTATATGATGTTACATCATGATGTTTCTACTCAAATCTGACAAGAATAAGCAATATTTTGTGGAAAAAATCATTCTGAATGATGAATGAAGGTAAACCAGCTTTCTTTTGCTTAAATCATGCTGAAAATGCCCCAAACGCCTTTTCTCGACCTGAAAAGCTCAAAAACACACAGAAATCAAACAAATTATGGATCTACAGAACATACCCAAAACTCATTATATGGTGTTGAATCATGATGTTTCTACTCAAATCTAACAAGAATAAGCAATATTTTGTGGAAAAAAATAATTCTGAATGATGAATGAAGGTAAACCAGCTTTCTTTTGCTTAAATCATGCTGAAAATGCCCCAAACGCCTTTTCTCGACCTGAAAAGCTCAAAAACACACAGAAATCAAACAAATTATGGATCTACAGAACATACCCAGAACGTATTATATGGTGTTGAATCATGATGTTTCTACTCAAATCTAACAAGAATAAGCAATATTTTGTGGAAAAAAATAATTCTGAATGATGAATGAAGGTAAACCAGCTTTCCTATGCTTAAATCATGCTGAAAGTGCCCCAAACGCCTTTTCTCGACCTGAAAAGCTCAAAAACACACAGAAATCAAACAAATTATGGATCTACAGAACATACCCAAAACTCATTATATGATGTTAAATCATGATGTTTCTACTCAAATCTAACAAGAATAAGCAATATTTTGTGGAAAAAATCATTCTGAATGATGAATGAAGGTAAACCAGCTTTCCTATGCTTAAATCATGCTGAAAATGCCCCAAACGCCTTTTCTCGACCTGAAAAGCTCAAAAACACACAGAAATCAAACAAATAATGGATCAACAGAACAAACCCAAAACTCATAATATGATGTTGAAAATCATGATGTATATACTCAAATGTTAAAAGAATATGTAATTTTTTGTGGAACTAATGATTCTGAATGTTGAATGAAGGTAAACCAGCTTTCCTATGCTTAAATCATGCTGAAAATGCCCCAAACGCCTTTTCTCGACCTGAAAAGCTCAAAACACACAGAAATCAAACAAATTATGGATCTACAGAACATACCCAAAACTTATTATATGGTGTTGAATCATGATGTTTCTACTCAAATCTAACAGGAATAAGCAATATTTTGTGGAAAAAATCAATCTGAATGATGAATGAAGGTAAACCAGCTTTCCTATGCTTAAATCATGCTGAAAGTGCCCCAAACGCCTTTTCTCGACCTGAAAAGCTCAAAAACACACAGAAATCAAACAAATTATGGATCTACACAACATACCCAGTGCTCATTATATGATGTTAAATCATGATGTTTCTACTCAAATCTAACAAGAATAAGCAATATTTTGTGGAAAAAATCATTCTGAATGATGAATGAAGGTAAACCAGCTTTCCTATGCTTAAATCATGCTGAAAGTGCCCCAAACGCCTTTTCTCGACCTGAAAAGCTCAAAAACACACAGAAATCAAACAAATTATGGATCTACAGAACATACCCAAAACTTATTATATGGTGTTGGATCATGATGTTTCTACTCAAATCTAACAAGAATAAGCAATATTTTGTGGAAAAAATCATTCTGAATGATGAATGAAGGTAAACCAGCTTTCTTTTGCTTAAATCATGCTGAAAATGCCCCAAACGCCTTTTCTCGACCTGAAAAGCTCAAAAACACACAGAAATCAAACAAATTATGGATCTACAGAACATACCCAAAACTCATTATATGATGTTGAATCATGATGTTTCTACTCAAATCTAACAAGAATAAGCAATATTTTGTGGAAAAAAATAATTCTGAATGATGAATGAAGGTAAACCAGCTTTCCTATGTGTAAATCATGCTGAAAATGCCCCAAACGCCTTTTCTCGACCTGAAAAGCTCAAAAACACACAGAAATCAAACTAATTATGGATCTACAGAACATACCCAAAACTCATTATATGATGTTGAAATCATGATGTTTCTACCTGAAATCAAACAAGAATAAGCAATATTTTGTGGAAAAAATCATTCTGAATGATGAATGAAGGTAAACCAGCTTTCCTATGTTTAAATCATGCTGAAAGTGCCCCAAACGCCTTTTCTCGACCTGAAAAGCTCCAAAACACACAGAAATCAAACAAATTATGGATCTACAGAACATACCCAAAACTCACTGTATGATGTTAAATCATGATGTTTCTACTCAAATCTAACAAAAATACGCAATATTTTGTGGAAAAAATCATTCTGAATCATGAATGAAGGTAAACCAGCTTTCCTATGCTTAAATCATGCTGAAAGTGCCCCAAACGCCTTTTCTCGGCCTGAAAAGCTCAAAAACACACAGAAATCAAACAAATTATGGATCTACAGAACATACCCAAAACTCATTATATGATGTTAAATCATGATGTTTCTACCTAAATCTAACAAGAATTAGCAATATTTTGTGGAAAAAATCATTCTGAATGCTGAATGAAGGTAAACCAGCTTTCCTATGCTTAAATCATGCTGAAAATGCCCCAAACGCCTTTTCTCGACCTGAAAAGCTCAAAAACACACAGAAATCAAACAAATTATGGATCTACAGAACATACCCAAAACTCATTATATGATGTTAAATCTTGATGTTTCTACCCAAATCTAACAAGAATAAGCAATATTTTGTGGAAAAAATCATTCTGAATGATGAATGAAGGTAAACCAGCTTTCCTATGCTTAAATCATGCTGAAAATGCCCCAAACGCCTTTTCTCGACCTGAAAAGCTCAAAAACACACAGAAATCAAACAAATTATGGATCTACAGAACATACCCAAAACTCATTAATCATGCTGAAAGTGCCCCAAACGCCTTTTCTCGACCTGAAAAGCTCAAAAACACAGAAATAAAACAAATTTTGGATGATGAATGAAGGTAAACCAGCTTTCCTATGTGTAAATCATGCTGAAAGTGCCCCAAACGCCTTTTCTCGACCTGAAAAGCTCAAAAACACACAGAAATCAAACAAATTATGGATCTACAGAACATACCCAAAACTTATTATATGGGGTTGAATCATGATGTTTCTACTCAAATCTAACAAGAATAAGCAATATTTTGTGGAAAAAATCATTCTGAATCATGAATGAAGGTAAACCAGCTTTCCTATGCGTAAATCATGCTGAAAGTGCCCCAAACGCCTTTTCTCGACCTGAAAAGCTCAAAAACACAGAAATAAAACAAATTTTGGATCTACAGAACATACCCAAAACTCATTATATGATGTTACATCATGATGTTTCTACTCAAATCTGACAAGAATAAGCAATATTTTGTGGAAAAAATCATTCTGAATGATGAATGAAGGTAAACCAGCTTTCCTATGCGTAAATCATGCTGAAAGTGCCCCAAACGCCTTTTCTCGACCTGAAAAGCTCAAAAACACACAGAAATCAAACAAATTATGGATCTACAGAACATACCCAGAACTCATTATATGATGTTAAATCATGATGTTTCTACCCAAATCTAACAAGAATAAGCAATATTTTGTGGAAAAAATCATTCTGAATGATGAATGAAGGTAAACCAGCTTTCCTATGCTTAAATCATGCTGAAAATGCCCCAAACGCCTTTTCTCGACCTGAAAAGCTCAAAAACACACAGGAATCAAATACATTATGGATCTACAGAACATACCCAGAACTCATTATATGATGTTAAATCATGATGTTTCTACTCAAATCTGACAAGAATAAGCAATATTTTGTGGAAAAAAATAATTCTGAATGATGAATGAAGGTAAACCAGCTTTCCTATGCTTAAATCATGCTGAAAATGCCCCAAACGCCTTTTCTCGACCTGAAAAGCTCAAAAACACACAGAAATCAAACAAATTATGGATCTACAGAACATACCCAAAACTCATTATATGATGTTAAATCATGATGTTTCTACTCAAATCTAACAAGAATAAGCAATATTTTGTGGAAAAAATCATTCTGAATGATGAATGAAGGTAAACCAGCTTTCCTATGTGTAAATCATGCTGAAAATGCCCCAAACGCCTTTTCTCGACCTGAAAAGCTCAAAAACACAGAAATAAAACAAATTTTGGATCTACAGAACATACCCAAAACTCATTATATGATGTTACATCATGATGTTTCTACTCAAATCTGACAAGAATAAGCAATATTTTGTGGAAAAAATCATTCTGAATGATGAATGAAGGTAAACCAGCTTTCCTATGCTTAAATCATGCTGAAAGTGCCCCAAACGCCTTTTCTCGACCTGAAAAGCTCAAAAACACACAGAAATCAAACAAATTATGGATCTACAGAACATACCCAAAACTCATTATATGATGTTAAATCATGATGTTTCTACTCAAATCTAACAAGAATAAGCAATATTTTGTGGAAAAAAATATTTCTGAATGATGAATGAAGGTAAACCAGCTTTCTTTTGCTTAAATCATGCTGAAAGTGCCCCAAACGCCTTTTCTCGACCTGAAAAGCTCAAAAACACACAGAAATCAACTACATTATGGATCTACAGAACATACCCAAAACTCACTGTATGATGTTAAATCATGATGTTTCTACTCAAATCTAACAAAAATACGCAATATTTTGTGGAAAAAATCATTCTGAATCATGAATGAAGGTAAACCAGCTTTCCTATGCTTAAATCATGCTGAAAGTGCCCCAAACGCCTTCTCGACCTGAAAAGCTCAAAAACACACAGAAATCAAACAAATTATGGATCTACAGAACATACCCAAAACTCATTATATGATGTTAAATCATGATGTTTCTACCCAAATCTAACAAGAATAAGCAATATTTTGTGAAAAAAATCATTCTGAATGATGAATGAAGGTAAACCAGCTTTCCTATGCTTAAATCATGCTGAAAATGCCCCAAACGCCTTTTCTCGACCTGAAAAGCTCAAAAACACACAGAAATCAAACAAATTATGGATCTACAGAACATACCCAAAACTCATTATATGATGTTAAATCATGATGTTTCTACTCAAATCTAACAAGAATAAGCAATATTTTGTGGAAAAAATCATTCTGAATGATGAATGAAGGTAAACCAGCTTTCCTATGTGTAAATCATGCTGAAAATGCCCCAAACGCCTTTTCTCGAACTGAAAAGCTCAAAAACACACAGAAATCAAACTAATTATGGATCTACAGAACATACCCAAAACTCATTATATGATGTTAAATCATGATGTTGCTACTCAAATCTAACAAGAATAAGCAATATTTTGTGGAAAAAATCATTCTGAATGATGAATGAAGATAAACCAGCTTTCCTATGTGTAAATCATGCTGAAAATGCCCCAAACGCCTTTTCTCGACCTGAAAAGCTCAAAAACACACAGAAATCAAACAAATTATGGATCTACAGAACATACCCAAAACTCATTATATATGCTGAAAAATGATAAACGTTTCTACTCAAATCTAACAATAATAAGCAATATTTTTTGGAAAAAATCATTCTGAATGATGAATGAAGGTAAACCAGCTTTCCAATACTTAAATCATGCTGAAAATGCCCCAAACGCCTTTTCTCGACCTGAAAAGCCCAAAAAGACACAGAAAACAGATGCATTGTGAATCTACAGAACATAACCAAAACTCATTATATCGTGTTGAAACATCATGTTTCTACCAAATCTAACAAGAATAAGCAATATTGTGTGGAAATATTCATTCTGAATGTTGAATGAAGGTTAACGAGCTTTCCAAATCTTAAATCATGCTGAAAATGCCCCAAACGCCTGTTCTCGAACTGAAAAGCTCAAAAACACACAGAAATCAAACAAATTATGGATCTACAGAAAATAACCAAAACTCATTATATGATGTTGAATCATGATGTTTCTACTCAAATCTAACAAGAATAAGCAATATTTTGTGGAAAAAATCATTCTGAATGATGAATGAAGGTAAACCAGCTTTCCTATGCTTAAATCATGCTGAAAATGCCCCAAACGCCTTTTTCTCGACCTGAAAAGCTCCAAAACACACAGAAATCAAACAAATTATGGATCTACAGAACATACCCAAAACTCATTATATGATGTTGAATCATGATGTTTCTACTCAAATCTAACAAGAATAAGTAATATTTTGTGGAAAAAATCATTCTGAATGATGAATGAAGGTAAACCAGCTTTCCTATGCTTAAATCATGCTGAAAATGCCCCAAACGCCTTTTCTCGACCTGAAAAGCTCAAAAACACACAGAAATCAAACAAATTATGGATCTACAGAACATACCCAAAACTCATTATATGATTGTAAATCATGATGTTTCTACTCAAATCTAACAAGAATAAGCAATATTCTGTGGAAAAAATCATTCTGAATGATGAATGAAGGTAAACCAGCTTTCCTATGCTTAAATCATGCTGAAAATGCCCCAAACGCCTTTTCTCGACCTGAAAAGCTCAAAAACACACAGAAATCAAACAAATTATGGATCTACAGAACATACCCAAAACTCATTATATGATGTTAAATCATCATGTTTCTACCCAATTCTAACAAGAATAAGCAATATTTTGTGGAAAAAATCATTCTGAATGATGAATAAAGGTAAACCAGCTTTCCTATGCTTAAATCATGCTGAAAATGCCCCAAACGCCTTTTCTCGACCTGAAAAGCTCAAAAACACACAGAAATCAAACAAATTATGGATCTACAGAACATACCCAAAACTCATTATATGATGTTAAATCATGATGTTGCTACTCAAATCTGACAAGAATAAGCAATATTTTGTGGAAAAAATCATTCTGAATGATGAATGAAGGTAAACCAGCTTTCCTATGCGTAAATCATGCTGAAAGTGCCCCAAACGCCTTTTCTCGACCTGAAAAGCTCAAACACACAGAAATCAAACATACATTATGGATCTACAGAACATAACAAACAATTATATATGTTAAATCATGATGTTTCTACCCAAATCTAACAAGAATAAGCAATATTTTGTGGAAAAAATCATTCTGAATGATGAATGAAGGTAAACCAGCTCATGCTTAAATCATGCTGAAAATGCCCCAAACGCCTTTTTCTCGACCTGAAAAGCTCAAAAACACACAGAAATCAAACAAATTATGGATCTACAGAACATACCCAAAACTCATTATATCATGTTGAAAGTGCCCCATGATGTTTCTACCTGAAAAGCTCAAAAACAAGAATAAGCAATATTTTATGGAAAAAATCATTCTGAATGATGAATGAAGGTAAACCAGCTTTCCTATGCTTAAATCATGCTGAAAATGCCCCAAACGCCTTTTCTCGACCTGAAAAGCTCAAAAACACACAGAAATCAAACAAATTATGGATCTACACAACATACCCAAAACTCATTATATGATGTTAAATCATGATGTTTCTACTCAAATCTAACAAGAATAAGCAATATTTTGTGGAAAAAATCATTCTGAATGATGAATGAAGGTAAACCAGCTTTCCTATGCTTAAATCATGCTGAAAATGCCCCAAACGCCTTTTCTCGACCTGAAAAGCTCAAAAACACACAGGAATCAAATACATTATGGATCTACAGAACATACCCAAAACTCATTATATGGTGTTGAATCATGATGTTTCTACTCAAATCTAACAAGAATAAGCAATATTTTGTGGAAAAAATCATTCTGAATGATGAATGAAGGTAAACCAGCTTTCCTATGTGTAAATCATGCTGAAAATGCCCCAAACGCCTTTTCTCGACCTGAAAAGCTCAAAAACACACAGAAATCAACTACATTATGGATCTACAGAACATACCCAAAACTCATTATATGATGTTAAATCATGATGTTTCTACTCAAATCTAACAAGAATAAGCAATATTTTGTGGAAAAAAATAATTCTGAATGATGAATGAAGGTAAACCAGCTTTCTTTTGCTTAAATCATGCTGAAAATGCCCCAAACGCCTTTTCTCGACCTGAAAAGCTCAAAAACACACAGAAATCAAACAAATTATGGATCTACAGAACATACCCAAAACTCATTATATGATGTTAAATCATGATGTTTCTACTCAAATCTGACAAGAATAAGCAATATTTTGTGTAAAAAATAATTCTGAATGATGAATGAAGGTAAACCAGCTTTCCTATGCTTAAATCATGCTGAAAATGCCCCAAACGCCTTTTCTCGACCTGAAAAGCTCAAAAACACACAGAAATCACACAAATTATGGATCTACAGAACATAACCCGAAGTCATTATATTATGTTAATTCATGATGTTTCTACTCACTTCTGACATGAATTAGCAATATTTTGTGGAAAAAATCATTCTGAATGATGAATGAAGGTAAACCAGCTTTCCTATGCTTAAATCATGCTGAAAATGCCCCAAACGCCTTTTCTCGACCTGAAAAGCTCAAAACACACAGAAATCAAACTAATTATGGATCTACAGAACATACCCAAAACTCATTATATGATGTTGAATCATGATGTTTCTACTCAAATCTAACAAGAATAAGCAATATTTTGTGGAAAAAATCATTCTGAATGATGAATGAAGGTAAACCAGCTTTCCTATGTGTAAATCATGCTGAAAATGCCCCAAACGCCTTTTCTCGACCTGAAAAGCTCAAAAACACACAGAAATCAAACAAATTATGGATCTACAGAACATACCAAAACTCATTATATGATGTTGAATCATGATGTTTCTACTCAAATCTAACAGGAATAAGCAATATTTTGTGGAAAAAATCAATCTGAATGATGAATGAAGGTAAACCAGCTTTCCTATGCTTAAATCATGCTGAAAGTGCCCCAAACGCCTTTTCTCGACCTGAAAAGCTCCAAAACACACAGAAATCAAACAAATTATGGATCTACAGAACATACCCAAAACTCATTATATGATGTTACATCATGATGTTTCTACTCAAATCTGACAAGAATAAGCAATATTTTGTGGAAAAAATCATTCTGAATGATGAATGAAGGTAAACCAGCTTTCTTTTGCTTAAATCATGCTGAAAATGCCCCAAACGCCTTTTCTCGACCTGAAAAGCTCAAAAACACACAGGAATCAAATACATTATGGATCTACAGAACATACCCAAAACTCATTATATGGTGTTGAATCATGATGTTTCTACTCAAATCTAACAAGAATAAGCAATATTTTGTGGAAAAAATCATTCTGAATGATGAATGAAGGTAAACCAGCTTTCCTATGCTTAAATCATGCTGAAAATGCCCCAAACGCCTTTTCTCGACCTGAAAAGCTCAAAAACACACAGAAATCAAACAAATTATGGATCTACAGAACATACCCAAAACTCATTATATGATGTTACATCATGATGTTTCTACTCAAATCTGACAAGAATAAGCAATATTTTGTGGAAAAAATCATTCTGAATGATGAATGAAGGTAAACCAGCTTTCCTATGCTTAAATCATGCTGAAAATGCCCCAAACGCCTTTTCTCGACCTGAAAAGCTCAAAAACACAGAAATCAAACAAATTTTGGATCTACAGAACATACCCAAATCTCATTATATGATTTTAAATCTTGATGTTTCTACTCAAATCTAACAAGAATAAGCAATATTTTGTGGAAAAATCATTCTGAATGATGAATGAAGGTAAACCAGCTTTCCTATGCTTAAATCATGCTGAAAATGCCCCAAACGCCTTTTCTCGACCTGAAAAGCTCAAAAACACACAGAAATCAAACAAATTATGGATCTACACAACATACCCAGTGCTCATTATATGATGTTAAATCATGATGTTTCTACTCAAATCTAACAAGAATAAGCAATATTTTGTGGAAAAAATCATTCTGAATGATGAATGAAGGTAAACCAGCTTTCTTTTGCTTAAATCATGCTGAAAGTGCCCCAAACGCCTTTTCTCGACCTGAAAAGCTCAAAAACACACAGGAATCAAATACATTATGGATCTACAGAACATACCCAAAACTCATTATATGATGTTGAATCATGATGTTTCTACTCAAATCTAACAAGAATAAGCAATATTTTGTGGAAAAAATCATTCTGAATGATGAATGAAGGTAAACCAGCTTTCCTATGCTTAAATCATGCTGAAAATGCCCCAAACGCCTTTTCTCGACCTGAAAAGCTCAAAAACACATAGAAATCAAACAAATTATGGATCTACAGAACATACCCAAAACTCATTATATGATGTTAAATCATGATGTTTCTACCCAAATCTAACAAGAATAAGCAATATTTTGTGGAAAAAATAATTCTGAATGATGAATGAAGGTAAACCAGCTTTCCTATGCTTAAATCATGCTGAAAATGCCCCAAACGCCTTTTCTCGACCTGAAAAGCTCAAAAACACACAGAAATCAAACAAATTATGGATCTACAGAACATACCCAAAACTCATTATATGATGTTGAATCATGATTTTTCTACTCAAATCTAACAAGAATAAGCAATATTTTGTGGAAAAAATCATTCTGAATGATGAATGAAGGTAAACCAGCTTTCCTATGCGTAAATCATGCTGAAAGTGCCCCAAACGCCTTTTCTCGACCTGAAAAGCTCAAAAACACACAGAAATCAAACAAATTATGGATCTACAGAACATACCCAAAACTCATTATATGATGTTAAATCATGATGTTTCTACTCAAATCTGACAAGAATAAGCAATAGTTTGTGGAAAAAATCATTCTGAATGATGAATGAAGGTAAACCAGCTTTCCTATGCTTAAATCATGCTGAAAATGCCCCAAACGCCTTTTCTCGACCTGAAAAGCTCAAAAACACACAGAAATCAAACAAATTATGTGTCTACAGAACATACCCAGAACTCATTATATGATGTTAAATCATGATGTTTCTACCCAAATCTAACAAGAATAAGCAATATTTTGTGGAAAAAAATCATTCTGAATGATGAATGAAGGTAAACCAGCTTTCCTATGCTTAAATCATGCTGAAAATGCCCCAAACGCCTTTTCTCGACCTGAAAAGCTCAAAAACACACAGAAATCAAACTAATTATGGATCTACAGAACATACCCAAAACTCATTATATGATGTTAAATCATGATGTTGCTACTCAAATCTAACAAGAATAAGCAATATTTTGTGGAAAAAATCATTCTGAATGATGAATGAAGGTAAACCAGCTTTCCTATGCTTAAATCATGCTGAAAATGCCCCAAACGCCTTTTCTCGACCTGAAAAGCTCAAAAACACACAGAAATCAAACAAATTATGGATCTACAGAACATACCCAAAACTGATTATATGGTGTTGAATCATGATGTTTCTACTCAAATCTAACAAGAATAAGCAATATTTTGTGGAAAAAATCATTCTGAATGATGAATGAAGGTAAACCAGCTTTCCTATGCTTAAATCATGCTGAAAATGCCCAAAACGCCTTTTCTCGACCTGAAAAGCTCAAAAACACACAGAAATCAAACAAATTATGGATCTACAGAACATACCCAAAACTCATTATATGATGTTAAATCATGATGTTTCTACTCAAATCTAACAAGAATAAGCAATATTTTGTGGGAAAAAAATAATTCTGAATGATGAATGAAGGTAAACCAGCTTTCCTATGCTTAAATCATGCTGAAAATGCCCCAAACGCCTTTTCTCGACCTGAAAAGCTCAAAAACACACAGAAATCAAACAAATTATGGATCTACAGAACATACCCAAAACTCATTATATGATGTTAAATCATGATGTTTCTACTCAAATCTAACAAGAATAAGCAATATTTTGTGGAAAAAATCATTCTGAATGATGAATGAAGGTAAACCAGCTTTCCTATGCTTAAATCATGCTGAAAATGCCCCAAACGCCTTTTCTCGACCTGAAAAGCTCAAAAACACACAGAAATCAAATACATTATGGATCTACAGAACATAACCAAAACTCATTATATGGTGTTGGATCATGATGTTTCTACTCAAATCTAACAAGAATAAGCAATATTTTGTGGAAAAAATCATTCTGAATGATGAATGAAGGTAAACCAGCTTTCCTATGCTTAAATCATGCTGAAAATGCCCCAAACGCCTTTTCTCGACCTGAAAAGCTCAAAAACACACAGAAATCAAACAAATTATGGATCTACAGAACATAACCAAAACTCATTATATGATGTTAAATCATGATGTTTCTACTCAAATCTAACAAGAATAAGCAATATTTTGTGGAAAAAATCATTCTGAATGATGAATGAAGGTAAACCAGCTTTCCTATGCTTAAAACATGCTGAAAATGCCCCAAACGCCTTTTCTCGACCTGAAAAGCTCAAAAACACACAGAAATCAAACAAATTATGGATCTACACAACATACCCAAAACTCATTATATGATGTTAAATCATGATGTTTCTACTCAAATCTAACAAGAATAAGCAATATTTTGTGGAAAAAATCATTCTGAATGATGAATGAAGGTAAACCAGCTTTCCTATGCTTAAATCATGCTGAAAATGCCCCAAACGCCTTTTCTCGACCTGAAAAGCTCAAAAACACACAGAAATCAAACAAATTATGGATCTACAGAACATACCCAAAACTCATTATATGATGTTAAATCATGATGTTTCTACTCAAATCTAACAAGAATAAGCAATATTTTGTGGAAAAAATCATTCTGAATGATGAATGAAGGTAAACCAGCTTTCCTATGCTTAAATCATGCTGAAAATGCCCCAAACGCCTTTTCTCGACCTGAAAAGCTCAAAAACACACAGAAATCAAACAAATTATGGATCTACAGAACATACCCAAAACTCATTATATGATGTTAAATCATGATGTTTCTACCCAAATCTAACAAGAATAAGCAATATTTTCTGGAAAAAATCATTCTGAATGATGAATGAAGGTAAACCAGCTTTCCTATGCTTAAATCATGCTGAAAATGCCCCAAACGCCTTTTCTCGACCTGACAAGCTCAAAACACACAGAAATCAAACAAATTATGGATCTACAGAACATACCCAAAACTCATTATATGATGTTAAATCATGATGTTTCTACTCAAATCTAACAAGAATAAGCAATATTTTGTGGAAAAAATCATTCTGAATGATGAATGAAGGTAAACCAGCTTTCCTATGCTTAAATCATGCTGAAAATGCCCCAAACGCCTTTTCTCGACCTGAAAAGCTCAAAAACACACAGAAATCAAACAAATTATGGATCTACAGAACATACCCAAAACTCATTATATGATGTTAAATCATGATGTTTCTACTCAAATCTAACAAGAATAAGCAATATTTTGTGGAAAAAATCATTCTGAATGATGAATGAAGGTAAACCAGCTTTCCTATGCTTAAATCATGCTGAAAATGCCCCAAACGCCTTTTCTCGACCTGAAAAGCTCAAAAACACACAGAAATCAAACAAATTATGGATCTACAGAACATACCCAAAACTCATTATATGATGTTAAATCATGATGTTTCTACTCAAATCTAACAAGAATAAGCAATATTTTGTGGAAAAAATCATTCTGAATGATGAATGAAGGTAAACCAGCTTTCCTATGCTTAAATCATGCTGAAAATGCCCCAAACGCCTTTTCTCGACCTGAAAAGCTCAAAACACACAGAAATCAAACAAATTATGGATCTACAGAACATACCCAAAACTCATTATATGATGTTAAATCATGATGTTTCTACTCAAATCTAACAAGAATAAGCAATATTTTGTGGAAAAAATCATTCTGAATGATGAATGAAGGTAAACCAGCTTTCCTATGCTTAAATCATGCTGAAAATGCCCCAAACGCCTTTTCTCGACCTGAAAAGCTCAAAAACACACAGAAATCAAACAAATTATGGATCTACAGAACATACCCAAAACTCATTATATGATGTTAAATCATGATGTTTCTACTCAAATCTAACAAGAATAAGCAATATTTTGTGGAAAAAATCATTCTGAATGATGAATGAAGGTAAACCAGCTTTCCTATGCTTAAATCATGCTGAAAATGCCCCAAACGCCTTTTCTCGACCTGAAAAGCTCAAAAACACACAGAAATCAAACAAATTATGGATCTACAGAACATACCCAAAACTCATTATATGATGTTAAATCATGATGTTTCTACTCAAATCTAACAAGAATAAGCAATATTTTGTGGAAAAAATCATTCTGAATGATGAATGAAGGTAAACCAGCTTTCCTATGCTTAAATCATGCTGAAAATGCCCCAAACGCCTTTTCTCGACCTGAAAAGCTCAAAAACACACAGAAATCAAACAAATTATGGATCTACAGAACATACCCAAAACTCATTATATGATGTTAAATCATGATGTTTCTACCCAAATCTAACAAGAATAAGCAATATTTTGTGGAAAAAATCATTCTGAATGATGAATGAAGGTAAACCAGCTTTCCTATGCTTAAATCATGCTGAAAATGCCCCAAACGCCTTTTCTCGACCTGAAAAGCTCAAAAACACACAGAAATCAAACAAATTATGGATCTACAGAACATACCCAAAACTCATTATATGATGTTAAATCATGATGTTTCTACTCAAATCTAACAAGAATAAGCAATATTATGTGGAAAAATCATTCTGAATGATGAATGAAGGTAAACCAGCTTTCCTATGCTTAAATCATGCTGAAAATGCCCCAAACGCCTTTTCTCGACCTGAAAAGCTCAAAAACACACAGAAATCAAACAAATTATGGATCTACAGAACATACCCAAAACTCATTATATGATGTTAAATCATGATGTTTCTACTCAAATCTAACAAGAATAAGCAATATTTTATGGAAAAAATCATTCTGAATGATGAATGAAGGTAAACCAGCTTTCCTATGCTTAAATCATGCTGAAAATGCCCCAAACGCCTTTTCTCGACCTGAAAAGCTCAAAAACACACAGAAATCAAACAAATTATGGATCTACAGAACATACCCAAAACTCATTATATGATGTTAAATCATGATGTTTCTACTCAAATCTAACAAGAATAAGCAATATTTTGTGGAAAAAATCATTCTGAATGATGAATGAAGGTAAACCAGCTTTCCTATGCTTAAATCATGCTGAAAATGCCCCAAACGCCTTTTCTCGACCTGAAAAGCTCAAAACACAGAGAAATCAAACAAATTATGGATCTACAGAACATACCCAAAACTCATTATATGATGTTAAATCATGATGTTTCTACCCAAATCTAACAAGAATAAGCAATATTTTGTGGAAAAAATCATTCTGAATGATGAATGAAGGTAAACCAGCTTTCCTATGCTTAAATCATGCTGAAAATGCCCCAAACGCCTTTTCTCGACCTGAAAAGCTCAAAAACACACAGAAATCAAACAAATTATGGATCTACAGAACATACCCAAAACTCATTATATGATGTTAAATCATGATGTTTCTACTCAAATCTAACAACAATAAGCAATATTTTGTGGAAAAAATCATTCTGAATGATGAATGAAGGTAAACCAGCTTTCCTATGCTTAAATCATGCTGAAAATGCCCCAAACGCCTTTTCTCGACCTGAAAAGCTCAAAAACACACAGAAATCAAACAAATTATGGATCTACAGAACATACCCAAAACTCATTATATGATGTTGAATCATGATGTTTCTACTCAAATCTAACAAGAATAAGCAATATTTTGTGGAAAAAATCATTCTGAATGATGAATGAAGGTAAACCAGCTTTCCTATGCTTAAATCATGCTGAAAATGCCCCAAACGCCTTTTCTCGACCTGAAAAGCTCAAAAACACACAGAAATCAAACAAATTATGGATCTACAGAACATACCCAAAACTCATTATATGATGTTGAATCATGATGTTTCTACTCAAATCTAACAAGAATAAGCAATATTTTGTGGAAAAAATCATTCTGAATGATGAATGAAGGTAAACCAGCTTTCCTATGCTTAAATCATGCTGAAAATGCCCCAAACGCCTTTTCTCGACCTGAAAAGCTCAAAAACACACAGAAATCAAACAAATTATGGATCTACAGAACATACCCAAAACTCATTATATGGTGTTGAATCATGATGTTTCTACTCAAATCTAACAAGAATAAGCAATATTTTGTGGAAAAAATCATTCTGAATGATGAATGAAGGTAAACCAGCTTTCCTATGCTTAAATCATGCTGAAAATGCCCCAAACGCCTTTTCTCGACCTGAAAAGCTCAAAAACACACAGAAATCAAACAAATTATGGATCTACAGAACATACCCAAAACTCATTATATGGTGTTGAATCATGATGTTTCTACTCAAATCTAACAAGAATAAGCAATATTTTGTGGAAAAAATCATTCTGAATGATGAATGAAGGTAAACCAGCTTTCCTATGCTTAAATCATGCTGAAAATGCCCCAAACGCCTTTTCTCGACCTGAAAAGCTCAAAAACACACAGAAATCAAATACATTATGGATCTACAGAACATATCCAAAACTTATTATATGGTGTTAAATCATGATGTTTCTACCCAAATCTAACAAGAATAAGCAATATTTTATGGAAAAAAATCATTCTGAATGATGAATGAAGGTAAACCAGCTTTCCTATGCTTAAATCATGCTGAAAATGCCCCAAACGCCTTTTCTCGACCTGAAAAGCTCAAAAACACACAGAAATCAAACAAATTATGGATCTACAGAACATACCCAAAACTCATTATATGGTGTTGAATCATGATGTTTCTACTCAAATCTAACAAGAATAAGCAATATTTTGTGGAAAAAATCATTCTGAATGATGAATGAAGGTAAACCAGCTTTCCTATGCTTAAATCATGCTGAAAATGCCCCAAACGCCTTTTCTCGACCTGAAAAGCTCAAAAACACACAGAAATCAAACAAATTATGGATCTACAGAACATACCCAAAACTCATTATATGATGTTAAATCATGATGTTTCTACCCAAATCTAAAAAGAATAAGCAATATTTTGTGGAAAAAATCATTCTGAATGATGAATGAAGGTAAACCAGCTTTCCTATGCTTAAATCATGCTTAAAAAGCCACAAAAGCCTTTTCTCGACCTGAAAAGCTCAAAAACACACAGAAATCAAACAAATTATGGATCTACAGAACATACCCAAAACTAATTATATGGGGTTGAATCATGATGTTTCTACTCAAATCTGACAAGAATAAGCAATATTTTGTGGAAAAAATCATTCTGAATGATGAATGAAGGTAAACCAGCTTTCCTATGCTTAAATCATGCTGAAAATGCCCCAAACGCCTTTTCTCGACCTGAAAAGCTCAAAAACACACAGAAATCAAACAAATTATGGATCTACAGAACATACCCAAAACTCATTATATGATGTTGAATCATGATGTTTCTATCCAAATCTAACAAGAATACGCAATATTTTATGGAAAAAATCATTCTGAATGATGAATGAAGGTAAACCAGCTTTCCTATGCTTAAATCATGCTGAAAATGCCCCAAACGCCTTTTCTCGACCTGAAAAGCTCAAAAACACACAGAAATCAAATACATTATGGATCTACAGAACATACCCAAAACTCATTATATGGTGTTAAATCATGATGTTTCTACCCAAATCTAACAAGAATAAGCAATATTTTGTGGAAAAAATCATTCTGAATGATGAATGAAGGTAAACCAGCTTTCCTATGCTTAAATCATGCTGAAAATGCCCCAAACGCCTTTTCTCGACCTGAAAAGCTCAAAAACACACAGAAATCAAACAAATTATGGATCTACAGAACATACCCAAAACTCATTATATGATGTTAAATCATGATGTTTCTACCCAAATCTAACAAGAATAAGCAATATTTTGTGGAAAAAATCATTCTGAATGATGAATGAAGGTAAACCAGCTTTCCTATGCTTAAATCATGCTGAAAATGCCCCAAACGCCTTTTCTCGACCTGAAAAGCTCAAAAACACACAGAAATCAAATACATTATGGATCTACAGAACATACCCAAAACTCATTATATGATGTTAAATCATGATGTTTCTACCCAAATCTAACAAGAATAAGCAATATTTTGTGGAAAAAATCATTCTGAATGATGAATGAAGGTAAACCAGCTTTCCTATGCTTAAATCATGCTGAAAATGCCCCAAACGCCTTTTCTCGACCTGAAAAGCTCAAAAACACACAGAAATCAAATACATTATGGATCTACAGAACATACCCAAAACTCATTATATGGTGTTAAATCATGATGTTTCTACCCAAATCTAACAAGAATAAGCAATATTTTATGGAAAAAAAATCATTCTGAATGATGAATGAAGGTAAACCAGCTTTCCTATGCTTAAATCATGCTGAAAATGCCCCAAACGCCTTTTCTCGACCTGAAAAGCTCAAAAACACACAGAAATCAAATACATTATGGATCTACAGAACATACCCAAAACTTATTATATGGTGTTGAATCATGATGTTTCTACCCAAATCTAACAAGAATAAGCAATATTTTGTGGAAAAAATCATTCTGAATGATGAATGAAGGTAAACCAGCTTTCCTATGCTTAAATCATGCTGAAAATGCCCCAAACGCCTTTTCTCGACCTGAAAAGCTCAAAAACACACAGAAATCAAATACATTATGGCTCTACAGAACATACCCAACACTCATTATATGATGTTAAATCATGATGTTTCTACCCAAATCTAACAAGAATAAGCAATATTTTGTGGAAAAAAATCATTCTGAATGATGAATGAAGGTAAACCAGCTTTCCTATGCGTAAATCATGCTGAAAATGCCCCAAACGCCTTTTCTCGACCTGAAAAGCTCAAAAACACACAGAAATCAAACTAATTATGGATCTACAGAACATACCCAAAACTCATTATATGGTGTTAAATCATGATGTTTCTACCCAAATCTAACAAGAATAAGCAATATTTTGTGGAAAAAAATAATTCTGAATGATGAATGAAGGTAAACCAGCTTTCTTTTGCTTAAATCATGCTGAAAATGCCCCAAACGCCTTTTCTCGACCTGAAAAGCTCAAAAACACACAGAAATCAAACTAATTATGGGTCTACAGAACATACCCAAAACTCATTATATGATGTTAAATCATGATGTTTCTACTCAAATCTGACAAGAATAAGCAATATTTTGTGGAAAAAAATAATTCTGAATGATGAATGAAGGTAAACCAGCTTTCCTATGCTTAAATCATGCTGAAAATGCCCCAAACGCCTTTTCTCGACCTGAAAAGCTCAAAAACACACAGAAATCAAACAAATTATGGATCTACAGAACATACCCAAAACTCATTATATGATGTTAAATCTTGATGTTTCTACCCAAATCTAACAAGAATAAGCAATATTTTGTGGAAAAAATCATTCTGAATGATGAATGAAGGTAAACCAGCTTTCCTATGCTTAAATCATGCTGAAAATGCCCCAAACGCCTTTTCTCGACCTGAAAAGCTCAAAAACACACAGAAATCAAACAAATTATGGATCTACAGAACATACCCAAAACTCATTATATGATGTTAAATCATGATGTTTCTACCCAAATCTAACAAGAATAAGCAATATTTTATGGAAAAAATCATTCTGAATGATGAATGAAGGTAAACCAGCTTTCCTATGCTTAAATCATGCTGAAAATGCCCCAAACGCCTTTTCTCGACCTGAAAAGCTCAAAAACACACAGAAATCAAACAAATTATGGATCTACAGAACATACCCAAAACTCATTATATGGTGTTAAATCATGATGTTTCTACCCAAATCTAACAAGAATAAGCAATATTTTATGGAAAAAATCATTCTGAATGATGAATGAAGGTAAACCAGCTTTCCTATGCTTAAATCATGCTGAAAATGCCCCAAACGCCTTTTCTCGACCTGAAAAGCTCAAAAACACACAGAAATCAAATACATTATGGATCTACAGAACATACCCAAAACTCATTATATGGTGTTGAATCATGATGTTTCTACTCAAATCTAACAAGAATAAGCAATATTTTGTGGAAAAAATCATTCTGAATGATGAATGAAGGTAAACCAGCTTTCCTATGCTTAAATCATGCTGAAAATGCCCCAAACGCCTTTTCTCGACCTGAAAAGCTCAAAAACACACAGAAATCAAACAAATTATGGATCTACAGAACATACCCAAAACTCATTATATGGTGTTAAATCATGATGTTTCTACCCAAATCTAACAAGAATAAGCAATATTTTGTGGAAAAAATAATTCTGAATGATGAATGAAGGTAAACCAGCTTTCCTATGCTTAAATCATGCTGAAAATGCCCCAAACGCCTTTCTCGACCTGAAAAGCTCAAAAACACACAGAAATCAAATACATTATGGATCGACAGAACATACCCAAAACTCATTATATGGTGTTTAATCATGATGTTTCTACTCAAATCTGACAAGAATAAGCAATATTTTGTGGAAAAAATCATTCTGAATGATGAATGAAGGTAAACCAGCTTTCCTATGCTTAAATCATGCTGAAAATGCCCCAAACGCCTTTTCTCGACCTGAAAAGCTCAAAAACACACAGAAATCAAACAAATTATGGATCTACAGAACATACCCAAAACTCATTATATGATGTTAAATCATGATGTTTCTACCCAAATCTAACAAGAATAAGCAATATTTTGTGGAAAAAATCATTCTGAATGATGAATGAAGGTAAACCAGCTTTCCTATGCTTAAATCATGCTGAAAATGCCCCAAACGCCTTTTCTCGACCTGAAAAGCTCAAAAACACACAGAAATCAAACAAATTATGGATCTACAGAACATACCCAAAACTCATTATATGATGTTAAATCATGATGTTTCTACCCAAATCTAACAAGAATAAGCAATATTTTATGGAAAAAAATCATTCTGAATGATGAATGAAGGTAAACCAGCTTTCCTATGCTTAAATCATGCTGAAAATGCCCCAAACGCCTTTTCTCGACCTGAAAAGCTCAAAAACACACAGAAATCAAACAAATTATGGATCTACAGAACATACCAAAAACTTATGATATGGTGTTGAATCATGATGTTTCTACCCAAATCTAACAAGAATAAGCAATATTTTATGGAAAAAAAATCATTCTGAATGATGAATGAAGGTAAACCAGCTTTCCTATGCTTAAATCATGCTGAAAATGCCCCAAACGCCTTTTCTCGACCTGAAAAGCTCAAAAACACACAGAAATCAAATACATTATGGATCTACAGAACATGACCAAAACTCATCATATGGTGTTAAATCATGATGTTTCTACCCAAATCTAACAAGAATAAGCAATATTTTGTGGAAAAAATCATTCTGAATGATGAATGAAGGTAAACCAGCTTTCCTATGCTTAAATCATGCTGAAAATGCCCCAAACGCCTTTTCTCGACCTGAAAAGCTCAAAAACACACAGAAATCAAACAAATTATGGATCTACAGAACATACCCAAAACTCATTATATGATGTTAAATCATGATGTTTCTACCCAAATCTAACAAGAATAAGCAATATTTTATGGAAAAAATCATTCTGAATGATGAATGAAGATAAACCAGCTTTCCTATGTGTAAATCATGCTGAAAAATGCCCCAAACGCCTTTTCTCGACCTGAAAAGCTCAAAAACACACAGAAATCAAATACATTATGGATCTACAGAACATACCCAAAACTCATTATATGGTGTTAAATCATGATGTTTCTACCCAAATCTAACAAGAATAAGCAATATTTTGTGGAAAAAATCATTCTGAATGATGAATGAAGGTAAACCAGCTTTCCTATGCTTAAATCATGCTGAAAATGCCCCAAACGCCTTTTCTCGACCTGAAAAGCTCAAAAACACACAGAAATCAAATACATTATGGATCTACAGAACATACCCAAAACACATTATATCGTGTTGAATAATGATGTTTCTACCCACATCTAACAAGAATAAGCAATATTTTGTGGAAAAAATCATTCTGAATGATGAATGAAGGTAAACCAGCTTTCCTATGCTTAAATCATGCTGAAAATGCCCCAAACGCCTTTTCTCGACCTGAAAAGCTCAAAAACACACAGAAATCAAATACATTATGGATCTACAGAACATACCCAAAACGCATTATGTGGTGTTAGATCATGATGTTTCTACTCAAATCTAAAAATAATAAGTAATATTTTGTGGAAAAAATCATTCTGAATGATGAATGAAGGTAAACCAGCTTTCCTATGCTTAAATCATGCTGAAAATGCCCCAAACGCCTTTTCTCGACCTGAAAAGCTCAAAAACACACAGAAATCAAATACATTATGGATCTACAGAACATGACCAAAAATAATCATATGGATTTAAATCATGATGTTTCTACCCAAATCTAACAAGAATAAGCAATATTTTGTGGAAAAAATCATTCTGAATGATGAATGAAGGTAAACCAGCTTTCCTATGCTTAAATCATGCTGAAAATGCCCCAAACGCCTTTTCTCGACCTGAAAAGCTCAAAAACACACAGAAATCAAATACATTATGGATCTACAGAACATACCCAAAACTCATTATATATTGTTAAATCATGGTGTTTCTACCCAAATCTAACAAGAATAAGCAATATTTTATGGAAAAAAAATCATTCTGAATGATGAATGAAGGTAAACCAGCTTTCCTATGCTTAAATCATGCTGAAAATGCCCCAAACGCCTTTTCTCGACCTGAAAAGCTCAAAAACACACAGAAATCAAATACATTATGGATCTACAGAACATACCCAAAACTCATTATATATTGTTAAATCATGGTGTTTCTACCCAAATCTAACAAGAATAAGCAATATTTTATGGAAAAAAAATCATTCTGAATGATGAATGAAGGTAAACCAGCTTTCCTATGCTTAAATCATGCTGAAAATGCCCCAAACGCCTTTTCTCGACCTGAAAAGCTCAAAAACACACAGAAATCAAACAAATTATGGATCTACAGAACATACCCAAAACTCATTATATGATGTTAAATCATGATGTTTCTACTCAAATCTAACAAGAATAAGCAATATTTTATGGAAAAAAATCATTCTGAATGATGAATGAAGGTAAACCAGCTTTCCTATGCTTAAATCATGCTGAAAATGCCCCAAACGCCTTTTCTCGACCTGAAAAGCTCAAAAACACACAGAAATCAAATACATTATGGATCTACAGAACATACCCAAAACTCATTATATATTGTTAAATCATGGTGTTTCTACCCAAATCTAACAAGAATAAGCAATATTTTATGGAAAAAATCATTCTGAATGATGAATGAAGGTAAACCAGCTTTCCTATGCTTAAATCATGCTGAAAATGCCCCAAACGCCTTTTCTCGACCTGAAAAGCTCAAAAACACACAGAAATCAAATACATTATGGATCTACAGAACATACCCAAAACTCATTGTATATTGTTAAATCATGGTGTTTCTACCCAGATCTAACAAGAATAAGCAATATTTTGTGGAAAAAATCATTCTGAATGATGAATGAAGGTAAACCAGCTTTCCTATGCTTAAATCATGCTGAAAATGCCCCAAACGCCTTTTCTCGACCTGAAAAGCTCAAAAACACACAGAAATCAAACAAATTATGGATCTACAGAACATACCCAAAACTCATTATATGGTGTTAAATCATGATGTTTCTACCCAAATCTAACAAGAATAAGCAATATTTTGTGGAAAAAAATAATTCTGAATGATGAATGAAGGTAAACCAGCTTTCTTTTGCTTAAATCATGCTGAAAATGCCCCAAACGCCTTTTCTCGACCTGAAAAGCTCAAAAACACACAGAAATCAAACAAATTATGGATCTACAGAACATACCCAAAACTCATTATATGGTGTTAAATCATGATGTTTCTACCCAAATCTAACAAGAATAAGCAATATTTTGTGGAAAAAATCATTCTGAATGATGAATGAAGGTAAACCAGCTTTCCTATGCTTAAATCATGCTGAAAATGCCCCAAACGCCTTTTCTCGACCTGAAAAGCTCAAAAACACACAGAAATCAAACAAATTATGGATCTACAGAACATACCCAAAACTCATTATATGATGTTAAATCATGATGTTTCTACCCAAATCTAACAAGAATAAGCAATATTTTGTGGAAAAAATCATTCTGAATGATGAATGAAGGTAAACCAGCTTTCCTATGCTTAAATCATGCTGAAAATGCCCCAAACGCCTTTTCTCGACCTGAAAAGCTCAAAAACACACAGAAATCAAATACATTATGGATCTACAGAACATAACCAAAACTCATTATATATTGTTAAATCATGATGTTTCTACCCAAATCTAACAAGAATAAGCAATATTTTGTGGAAAAAATCATTCTGAATGATGAATGAAGGTAAACCAGCTTTCCTATGCTTAAATCATGCTGAAAATGCCCCAAACGCCTTTTCTCGACCTGAAAAGCTCAAAAACACACAGAAATCAAATACATTATGGATCTACAGAACATACCCAAAACTCATTGTATATTGTTAAATCATGGTGTTTCTGCCCAAATCTAACAAGAATAAGCAATATTTTGTGGAAAAAATCATTCTGAATGATGAATGAAGGTAAACCAGCTTTCCTATGCTTAAATCATGCTGAAAATGCCCCAAACGCCTTTTCTCGACCTGAAAAGCTCAAAAACACACAGAAATCAAAGACATTATGGATCTACAGAACATACCCAAAACTCATTATATGATGTTAAATCATGATGTTTCTACCCAAATCTAACAAGAATAAGCAATATTTTGTGGAAAAAATCATTCTGAATGATGAATGAAGGTAAACCAGCTTTCCTATGCTTAAATCATGCTGAAAATGCCCCAAACGCCTTTTCTCGACCTGAAAAGCTCAAAAACACACAGAAATCAAATACATTATGGATCTACAGAACATACCCAAAACTCATTATATGGTGTTGAATCATGATGTTTCTACCCAAATCTAACAAGAATAAGCAATATTTTATGGAAAAAAATCATTCTGAATGATGAATGAAGGTAAACCAGCTTTCCTATGCTTAAATCATGCTGAAAATGCCCCAAACGCCTTTTCTCGACCTGAAAAGCTCAAAAACACACAGAAATCAAATACATTATGGATCTACAGAACATAACCAAAACTCATTGTATATTGTTAAATCATGATGTTTCTACGCAAATCTAACAAGAATAAACAATATTTTGTGGAAAAAATCATTCTGAATGATGAATGAAGGTAAACCAGCTTTCCTATGCTTAAATCATGCTGAAAATGCCCCAAACGCCTTTTCTCGACCTGAAAAGCTCAAAAACACACAGAAATCAAATACATTATGGATCTACAGAACATGCCCAAAACTCATTATATGGTGTTAAATCATGATGTTTCTACCCAAATCTAACAAGAATAAGCAATATTTTATGGAAAAAAATCATTCTGAATGATGAATGAAGGTAAACCAGCTTTCCTATGCTTAAATCATGCTGAAAATGCCCCAAACGCCTTTTCTCGACCTGAAAAGCTCAAAAACACACAGAAATCAAACAAATTATGGATCTACAGAACATACCCAAAACTCATTATATGATGTTAAATCATGATGTTTCTACCCAAATCTAACAAGAATAAGCAATATTTTGTGGAAAAAATCATTCTGAATGATGAATGAAGGTAAACCAGCTTTCCCATGCGTAAATTATGCTGAAAATGCCCCAATCGCCTTTTCTCGACCTGAAAAGCTCAAAAACACAAAGAAATCAAACAAATTATGGATCTACAGAACATACCCAAAACTCCTTATCTGATGTTAAACCATGATGTTTCTACCCAAATCTAACAAGAATAAGCAATATTTTATGGAAAAAAATCATTCTGAATGATGAATGAAGGTAAACCAGCTTTCCTATGCTTAAATCATGCTGAAAATGCCCCAAATGCCTTTTCTCGACCTGAAAAGCTCAAAAACACACAGAAATCAAACAAATTATGGATCTACAGAACATACCCAAAACGTATTATATGGTGTTGAATCATGATGTTTCTACCCAAATCTAACAAGAATAAGCAATATTATGTGGAAAAATCATTCTGAATGATGAATGAAGGTAAACCAGCTTTCCTATGCTTAAATCATGCTGAAAATGCCCCAAACGCCTTTTCTCGACCTGAAAAGCTCAAAAACACACAGAAATCAAATACATTATGGATCTACAGAACATACCCAAAACTCATTATATGATGTTAAATCATGATGTTTCTACCCAAATCTAACAAGAATAAGCAATATTTTGTGGAAAAAATCATTCTGAATGATGAATGAAGGTAAACCAGCTTTCCTATGCTTAAAACATGCTGAAAAATGCCCCAAACGCCTTTTCTCGACCTGAAAAGCTCAAAAACACACAGAAATCACACAAATTATGGATCTACAGAACATAAACAAAACTCATTATATGATGTTAAATCATGATGTTTCTACCCAAATCTAACAAGAATAAGCAATATTTTATGGAAAAAATCATTCTGAATGATGAATGAAGGTAAACCAGCTTTCCTATGCTTAAATCGTGCTGAAAATGCCCCAAACGCCGTTTCTCGACCTGAAAAGCTCAAAAACACACAGAAATCAATCAAATTATGGATCTACAGAACATACCCAAAACTCATTATATGATGTTAAATCATGATGTTTCTACCCAAATCTAACAAGAATAAGCAATATTTTATGGAAAAAATCATTCTGAATGATGAATGAAGGTAAACCAGCTTTCCTATGCTTAAATCATGCTGAAAATGCCCCAAACGCCTTTTCTCGACCTGAAAAGCTCAAAAACACACAGAAATCAAATACATTATGGATCTACAGAACATACCCAAAACTCATTATATGATGTTAAATCATGATGTTTCTACTCAAATCTAACAAGAATAAGCAATATTTTATGGAAAAAATCATTCTGAATGATGAATGAAGGTAAACCAGCTTTCCTATGCTTAAATCATGCTGAAAATGCCCCAAACGCCTTTTCTCGACCTGAAAAGCTCAAAAACACACAGAAATCAAATACATTATGGATCTACAGAACATACCCAAAACTCATTATATGATGTTAAATCATGATGTTTCTACCCAAATCTAACAAGAATAAGCAATATTTTATGGAAAAAATCATTCTGAATGATGAATGAAGGTAAACCAGCTTTCCTATGCTTAAATCATGCTGAAAATGCCCCAAACGCCTTTTCTCGACCTGAAAAGCTCAAAAACACACAGAAATCAAACAAATTATGGATCTACAGAACATACCCAAAACTCATTATATATTGTTAAATCATGGTGTTTCTACCCAAATCTAACAAGAATAAGCAATATTTTATGGAAAAAATCATTCTGAATGATGAATGAAGGTAAACCAGCTTTCCTATGCTTAAATCATGCTGAAAATGCCCCAAACGCCTTTTCTCGACCTGAAAAGCTCAAAAACACACAGAAATCAAACAAATTATGGATCTACAGAACATACCCAAAACTCATTATATGATGTTAAATCATGATGTTTCTACTCAAATCTAACAAGAATAAGCAATATTTTGTGGAAAAAATCATTCTGAATGATGAATGAAGGTAAACCAGCTTTCCTATGCTTAAATCATGCTGAAAATGCCCCAAACGCCTTTTCTCGACCTGAAAAGCTCAAAAACACACAGAAATCAAACAAATTATGGATCTACAGAACATACCAAAACTCATTATATGATGTGAAATCTTGATGTTTCTACCCAAATCTAACAAGAATAAGCAATATTTTATGGAAAAAAATCATTCTGAATGATGAATGAAGGTAAACCAGCTTTCCTATGCTTAAATCATGCTGAAAATGCCCCAAACGCCTTTTCTCGACCTGAAAAGCTCAAAAACACACAGAAATCAAATACATTATGGATCTACAGAACATACCCAAAACTCATTATATGGTGTTAAATCATGATGTTTCTACCCAAATCTAACAAGAATAAGCAATATTTTATGGAAAAAATCATTCTGAATGATGAATGAAGGTAAACCAGCTTTCCTATGCTTAAATCATGCTGAAAATGCCCCAAACGCCTTTTCTCGACCTGAAAAGCTCAAAAACACACAGAAATCAAACACATTATGGATCTACAGAACATAACCAAAACTCATTATATGATGTTAAATCATGACGTTTCTACCCAAATCTAACAAGAATAAGCAATATTTTGTGGAAAAAATCATTCTGAATGATGAATGAAGGTAAACCAGCTTTCCTATGCTTAAATCATGCTGAAAATGCCCCAAACGCCTTTTCTCGACCTGAAAAGCTCAAAAACACACAGAAATCAAATACATTATGGATCTACAGAACATAACCAAAACTCATTATATGATGTTAAATCATGATGTTTCTACCCAAATCTAACAAGAATAAGCAATATTTTGTGGAAAAAATCATTCTGAATGATGAATGAAGGTAAACCAGCTTTCCTATGCTTAAATCATGCTGAAAATGCTCCAAACGCCTTTTCTCGACCTGAAAAGCTTAAAAACACATAGAAATCAAACAAATTATGGATCTACATAACATAACCAAAACTCATTATATGATGTTAAATCATGATGTTTCTACCCAAATCTAACAAGAATAAGCAATATTTTATGGAAAAAAATATTCTGAATGATGAATGAAGGTAAACCAGCTTTCCTATGCTTAAATCATGCTGAAAATGCCCCAAACGCCTTTTCTCGACCTGAAAAGCTCAAAAACACACAGAAATCAAATACATTATGGATCTACAGAACATACCCAAAACTTATTATATGGTGTTGAATCATGATGTTTCTACCCAAATCTAACAAGAATAAGCAATATTTTATGGAAAAAATCATTCTGAATGATGAATGAAGGTAAACCAGCTTTCCTATGCTTAAATCATGCTGAAAATGCCCCAAACGCCTTTTCTCGACCTGAAAAGCTCAAAAACACACAGAAATCAAATACATTATGGATCTACAGAACATACCCAAAACTCATTATATGATGTTAAATCATGATGTTTCTACCCAAATCTAACAAGAATAAGCAATATTTTATGGAAAAAAATCATTCTGAATGATGAATGAAGGTAAACCAGCTTTCCTATGCTTAAATCATGCTGAAAATGCCCCAAACGCCTTTTCTCGACCTGAAAAGCTCAAAAACACACAGAAATCAAATACATTATGGATCTACAGAACATAACCAAAACTCATTATATGATGTTAAATCATGATGTTTCTACCCAAATCTAACAAGAATAAGCAATATTTTGTGGAAAAAATCATTCTGAATGATGAATGAAGGTAAACCAGCTTTCCTATGCTTAAATCATGCTGAAAATGCCCCAAACGCCTTTTCTCGACCTGAAAAGCTCAAAAACACACAGAAATCAAACAAATTATGGATCTACAGAACATAACCAAAACTCATTATATGATGTTAAATCATGATGTTTCTACCCAAATCTAACAAGAATAAGCAATATTTTATGGAAAAAAATATTCTGAATGATGAATGAAGGTAAACCAGCTTTCCTATGCTTAAATCATGCTGAAAATGCCCCAAACGCCTTTTCACGACCTGAAAAGCAAAAAAAAACACACAGAAATCAAACAAATTATGGATCTACAGAACATACCCAAAACTCATTATATGGTGTTGAATCATGATGTTTCTACCCAAATCTAACAAGAATAAGCAATATTTTATGGAAAAAAATCATTCTGAATGATGAATGAAGGTAAACCAGCTTTCCTATGCTTAAATCATGCTGAAAATGCCCCAAACGCCTTTTCTCGACCTGAAAAGCTCAAAAACACACAGAAATCAAACAAATTATGGATCTACAGAACATACCCAAAACTCATTATATGATGTTAAATCATGATGTTTCTACCCAAATCTAACAAGAATAAGCAATATTTTGTGGAAAAAATCATTCTGAATGATGAATGAAGGTAAACCAGCTTTCCTATGCTTAAATCATGCTGAAAATGCCCCAAACGCCTTTTCTCGACCTGAAAAGCTCAAAAACACACAGAAATCAAATACATTATGGATCTACAGAACATAACCAAAACTCATTATATGATGTTAAATCATGATGTTTCTACCCAAATCTAACAAGAATAAGCAATATTTTATGGAAAAAAATCATTCTGAATGATGAATGAAGGTAAACCAGCTTTCCTATGCTTAAATCATGCTGAAAATGCCCCAAACGCCTTTTCTCGACCTGAAAAGCTCAAAAACACACAGAAATCAAACAAATTATGGATCTACAGAACATACCCAAAACTCATTATATGATGTTAAATCATGATGTTTCTACCCAAATCTAACAAGAATAAGCAATATTTTGTGGAAAAAATCATTCTGAATGATGAATGAAGGTAAACCAGCTTTCCTATGCTTAAATCATGCTGAAAATGCCCCAAACGCCTTTTCTCGACCTGAAAAGCTCAAAAACACACAGAAATCAAATACATTATGGATCTACAGAACATAACCAAAACTCATTATATGATGTTAAATCATGATGTTTCTACCCAAATCTAACAAGAATAAGCAATATTTTATGGAAAAAATCATTCTGAATGATGAATGAAGGTAAACCAGCTTTCCTATGCGTAAATCATGCTGAAAATGCCCCAAACGCCGTTTCTCGACCTGAAAAGCTTAAAAACACATAGAAATCAAACAAATTATGGATCTACATAACATAACCAAAACTCATTGTATGATGTTAAATCATGATGTTTCTACCCAAATCTAACAAGAATAAGCAATATTTTATGGAAAAAAATATTCTGAATGATGAATGAAGGTAAACCAGCTTTCCTATGCTTAAATCATGCTGAAAATGCCCCAAACGCCTTTTCTCGACCTGAAAAGCTCAAAAACACACAGAAATCAAATACATTATGGATCTACAGAACATACCCAAAACTCATTATATGATGTTGAATCATGATGTTTCTACCCAAATCTAACAAGAATAAGCAATATTTTATGGAAAAAAATCATTCTGAATGATGAATGAAGGTAAACCAGCTTTCCTATGCTTAAATCATGCTGAAAATGCCCCAAACGCCTTTTCTCGACCTGAAAAGCTCAAAAACACACAGAAATCAAATACATTATGGATCTACAGAACATACCCAAAACTCATTATATGATGTTAAATCATGATGTTTCTACCCAAATCTAACAAGAATAAGCAATATTTTATGGAAAAAATCATTCTGAATGATGAATGAAGGTAAACCAGCTTTCCTATGCTTAAATCATGCTGAAAATGCCCCAAACGCCTTTTTCTCGACCTGAAAAGCTCAAAAACACACAGAAATCAAATACATTATGGATCTACAGAACATACCCAAAACTCATTATATGATGTTAAATCATGATGTTTCTACCCAAATCTAACAAGAATAAGCAATATTTTGTGGAAAAAATCATTCTGAATGATGAATGAAGGTAAACCAGCTTTCCTATGCTTAAATCATGCTGAAAATGCCCCAAACGCCTTTTCTCGACCTGAAAAGCTCAAAAACACACAGAAATCAAACAAATTATGGATCTACAGAACATACCCAAAACTCATTATATGATGTTAAATCATGATGTTTCTACCCAAATCTAACAAGAATAAGCAATATTTTATGGAAAAAAATCATTCTGAATGATGAATGAAGGTAAACCAGCTTTCCTATGCTTAAATCATGCTGAAAATGCCCCAAACGCCTTTTCTCGACCTGAAAAGCTCAAAAACACACAGAAATCAAATACATTATGGATCTACAGAACATAACCAAAACTCATTATATGATGTTAAATCATGATGTTTCTACCCAAATCTAACAAGAATAAGCAATATTTTATGGAAAAAATCATTCTGAATGATGAATGAAGGTAAACCAGCTTTCCTATGCTTAAATCATGCTGAAAATGCCCCAAACGCCTTTTCTCGACCTGAAAAGCTCAAAAACACACAGAAATCAAATACATTATGGATCTACAGAACATACCCAAAACTCATTATATGATGTTAAATCATGATGTTTCTACCCAAATCTAACAAGAATAAGCAATATTTTATGGAAAAAATCATTCTGAATGATGAATGAAGGTAAACCAGCTTTCCTATGCTTAAATCATGCTGAAAATGCCCCAAACGCCTTTTCTCGACCTGAAAAGCTCAAAAACACACAGAAATCAAACAAATTATGGATCTACAGAACATAACCAAAACTCATTATATGATGTTAAATCATGATGTTTCTACCCAAATCTAACAAGAATAAGCAATATTTTATGGAAAAAATCATTCTGAATGATGAATGAAGGTAAACCAGCTTTCCTATGCTTAAATCATGCTGAAAATGCCCCAAACGCCTTTTCTCGACCTGAAAAGCTCAAAAACACACAGAAATCAAACAAATTATGGATCTACAGAACATACCCAAAACTCATTATATGATGTTGAATCATGATGTTTCTATCCAAATCTAACAAGAATACGCAATATTTTATGGAAAAAAAATCATTCTGAATGATGAATGAAGGTAAACCAGCTTTCCTATGCTTAAATCATGCTGAAAATGCCCCAAACGCCTTTTCTCGACCTGAAAAGCTCAAAAACACACAGAAATCAAATACATTATGGATCTACAGAACATACCCAAAACTCATTATATGATGTTAAATCATGATGTTTCTACCCAAATCTAACAAGAATAAGCAATATTTTATGGAAAAAATCATTCTGAATGATGAATGAAGGTAAACCAGCTTTCCTATGCTTAAATCATGCTGAAAATGCCCCAAACGCCTTTTCTCGACCTGAAAAGCTCAAAAACACACAGAAATCAAATACATTATGGATCTACAGAACATACCCAAAACTCATTATATGATGTTAAATCATGATGTTTCTACCCAAATCTAACAAGAATAAGCAATATTTTGTGGAAAAAATCATTCTGAATGATGAATGAAGGTAAACCAGCTTTCCTATGCTTAAATCATGCTGAAAATGCCCCAAACGCCTTTTCTCGACCTGAAAAGCTCAAAAACACACAGAAATCAAATACATTATGGATCTACAGAACATACCCAAAACTCATTATATGATGTTAAATCATGATGTTTCTACCCAAATCTAACAAGAATAAGCAATATTTTGTGGAAAAAAAATCATTCTGAATGATGAATGAAGGTAAACCAGCTTTCCTATGCTTAAATCATGCTGAAAATGCCCCAAACGCCTTTTCTCGACCTGAAAAGCTCAAAAACACACAGAAATCAAACAAATTATGGATCTACAGAACATACCCAAAACTCATTATATGATGTTAAATCATGATGTTTCTACCCAAATCTAACAAGAATAAGCAATATTTTATGGAAAAAAAACATTCTGAATGATGAATGAAGGTAAACCAGCTTTCCTATGCTTAAATCATGCTGAAAATGCCCCAAACGCCTTTTCTCGACCTGAAAAGCTCAAAAACACACAGAAATCAAATACATTATGGATCTACAGAACATACCCAAAACTCATTATATGATGTTAAATCATGATGTTTCTACCCAAATCTAACAAGAATAAGCAATATTTTATGGAAAAAATCATTCTGAATGATGAATGAAGGTAAACCAGCTTTCCTATGCTTAAATCATGCTGAAAATGCCCCAAACGCCTTTTCTCGACCTGAAAAGCTCAAAAACACACAGAAATCAAACAAATTATGGATCTACAGAACATACCCAAAACTCATTATATGATGTTAAATCATGATGTTTCTACCCAAATCTAACAAGAATAAGCAATATTTTATGGAAAAAATCATTCTGAATGATGAATGAAGGTAAACCAGCTTTCCTATGCTTAAATCATGCTGAAAATGCCCCAAACGCCTTTTCTCGACCTGAAAAGCTCAAAAACACACAGAAATCAAATACATTATGGATCTACAGAACATACCCAAAACTCATTATATGATGTTAAATCATGATGTTTCTACCCAAATCTAACAAGAACTAGCAATATTTTATGGAAAAAAATCATTCTGAATGAAGGTAAACCAGCTTTTCTATGTTTAAATCATGCTGAAAATGCCCCAAACGCCTTTTCTCGACCTGAAAAGCTGAAAAACACATAGAAATCAAACAAATCATGGATCTACAGAACATGCCCAAAACTCATTATATGATGGTAAATCATGATGTTTCTACCCAAATCTAACAAGAATAAGCAATATTTTATGGAAAAAAAATCATTCTGAATGATGAATGAAGGTAAACCAGCTTTCCTATGCTTAAATCATGCTGAAAATGCCCCAAACGCCTTTTCTCGACCTGAAAAGCTCAAAAACACACAGAAATCAAATACATTATGGATCTACAGAACATACCCAAAACTCATTATATGATGTTGAATCATGATGTTTCTACACAAATCTAACAAGAATAAGCAATATTTTGTGGAAAAAATCATTCTGAATGATGAATGAAGGTAAACCAGCTTTCCTATGCTTAAATCATGCTGAAAATGCCCCAAACGCCTTTTCTCGACCTGAAAAGCTCAAAAACACACAGAAATCAAATACATTATGGATCTACAGAACATACCCAAAACTCATTATATGATGTTAAATCATGATGTTTCTACCCAAATCTAACAAGAATAAGCAATATTTTGTGGAAAAAATCATTCTGAATGATGAATGAAGGTAAACCAGCTTTCCTATGCTTAAATCATGCTGAAAATGCCCCAAACGCCTTTTCTCGACCTGAAAAGCTCAAAAACACACAGAAATCAAATACATTATGGATCTACAGAACATACCCAAAACTCATTATATGATGTTAAATCATGATGTTTCTACCCAAATCTAACAAGAATAAGCAATATTTTATGGAAAAAATCATTCTGAATGATGAATGAAGGTAAACCAGCTTTCCTATGCTTAAATCATGCTGAAAATGCCCCAAACGCCTTTTCTCGACCTGAAAAGCTCAAAAACACACAGAAATCAAATACAAATTATGGATCTACAGAACATGCCCAAAACTCATTATATGATGTTAAATCATGATGTTTCTACCCAAATCTAACAAGAATAAGCAATATTTTATGGAAAAAATCATTCTGAATGATGAATGAAGGTAAACCAGCTTTCCTATGCTTAAATCATGCTGAAAATGCCCCAAACGCCTTTTCTCGACCTGAAAAGCTCAAAAACACACAGAAATCAAATACAAAATGGATCTACAGAACATACCCAAAACTCATTATATGATGTTAAATCATGATGTTTCTACCCAAATCTAACAAGAATAAGCAATATTTTGTGGAAAAAATCATTCTGAATGATGAATGAAGGTAAACCAGCTTTCCTATGCTTAAATCATGCTGAAAATGCCCCAAACGCCTTTTCTCGACCTGAAAAGCTCAAAAACACACAGAAATCAAATACATTATGGATCTACAGAACATACCCAAAACTCATTATATGATGTTAAATCATGATGTTTCTACCCAAATCTAACAAGAATAAGCAATATTTTATGGAAAAAATCATTCTGAATGATGAATGAAGGTAAACCAGCTTTCCTATGCTTAAATCATGCTGAAAATGCCCCAAACGCCTTTTCTCGACCTGAAAAGCTCAAAAACACACAGAAATCAAACAAATTATGGATCTACAGAACATAACCAAAACTCATTATATGATGTTAAATCATGATGTTTCTACCCAAATCTAACAAGAATAAGCAATATTTTATGGAAAAAAAATCATTCTGAATGATGAATGAAGGTAAACCAGCTTTCCTATGCTTAAATCATGCTGAAAATGCCCCAAACGCCTTTTCTCGACCTGAAAAGCTCAAAAACACACAGAAATCAAACAAATTATGGATCTACAGAACATACCCAAAACTCATTATATGATGTTAAATCATGATGTTTCTACCCAAATCTAACAAGAATAAGCAATATTTTATGGAAAAAATCATTCTGAATGATGAATGAAGGTAAACCAGCTTTCCTATGCTTAAATCATGCTGAAAATGCCCCAAACGCCTTTTCTCGACCTGAAAAGCTCAAAAACACACAGAAATCAAATACATTATGGATCTACAGAACATACCCAAAACTCATTATATGATGTTAAATCATGATGTTTCTACCCAAATCTAACAAGAATAAGCAATATTTTATGGAAAAAATCATTCTGAATGATGAATGAAGGTAAACCAGCTTTCCTATGCTTAAATCATGCTGAAAATGCCCCAAACGCCTTTTCTCGACCTGAAAAGCTCAAAAACACACAGAAATCAAATACATTATGGATCTACAGAACATACCCAAAACTCATTATATGATGTTAAATCATGATGTTTCTACCCAAATCTAACAAGAATAAGCAATATTTTGTGGAAAAAATCATTCTGAATGATGAATGAAGGTAAACCAGCTTTCCTATGCTTAAATCATGCTGAAAATGCCCCAAACGCCTTTTCTCGACCTGAAAAGCTCAAAAACACACAGAAATCAAACAAATTATGGATCTACAGAACATACCCAAAACTCATTATATGATGTTAAATCATGATGTTTCTACCCAAATCTAACAAGAATAAGCAATATTTTATGGAAAAAAAATCATTCTGAATGATGAATGAAGGTAAACCAGCTTTCCTATGCTTAAATCATGCTGAAAATGCCCCAAACGCCTTTTCTCGACCTGAAAAGCTCAAAAACACACAGAAATCAAACAAATTATGGATCTACAGAACATACCCAAAACTCATTATATGATGTTAAATCATGATGTTTCTACCCAAATCTAACAAGAATAAGCAATATTTTATGGAAAAAAATATTCTGAATGATGAATGAAGGTAAACCAGCTTTCCTATGCTTAAATCATGCTGAAAATGCCCCAAACGCCTTTTCTCGACCTGAAAAGCTCAAAAACACACAGAAATCAAACAAATTATGGATCTACAGAACATACCCAAAACTCATTATATGATGTTAAATCATGATGTTTCTACCCAAATCTAACAAGAATAAGCAATATTTTGTGGAAAAAATCATTCTGAATGATGAATGAAGGTAAACCAGCTTTCCTATGCTTAAATCATGCTGAAAATGCCCCAAACGCCTTTTCTCGACCTGAAAAGCTCAAAAACACACAGAAATCAAATACATTATGGATCTACAGAACATACCCAAAACTCATTATATGATGTTAAATCATGATGTTTCTACCCAAATCTAACAAGAATAAGCAATATTTTGTGGAAAAAATCATTCTGAATGATGAATGAAGGTAAACCAGCTTTCCTATGCTTAAATCATGCTGAAAATGCCCCAAACGCCTTTTCTCGACCTGAAAAGCTCAAAAACACACAGAAATCAAACAAATTATGGATCTACAGAACATACCCAAAACTCATTATATGATGTTAAATCATGATGTTTCTACCCAAATCTAACAAGAATAAGCAATATTTTGTGGAAAAAATCATTCTGAATGATGAATGAAGGTAAACCAGCTTTCCTATGCTTAAATCATGCTGAAAATGCCCCAAACGCCTTTTCTCGACCTGAAAAGCTCAAAAACACACAGAAATCAAACAAATTATGGATCTACAGAACATACCCAAAACTCATTATATGATGTTAAATCATGATGTTTCTACTCAAATCTAACAAGAATAAGCAATATTTTATGGAAAAAAATCATTCTGAATGATGAATGAAGGTAAACCAGCTTTCCTATGCTTAAATCATGCTGAAAATGCCCCAAACGCCTTTTCTCGACCTGAAAAGCTCAAAAACACACAGAAATCAAATACATTATGGATCTACAGAACATACCCAAAACTCATTATATGATGTTAAATCATGATGTTTCTACCCAAATCTAACAAGAATAAGCAATATTTTGTGGAAAAAATCATTCTGAATGATGAATGAAGGTAAACCAGCTTTCCTATGCTTAAATCATGCTGAAAATGCCCCAAACGCCTTTTCTCGACCTGAAAAGCTCAAAAACACACAGAAATCAAATACATTATGGATCTACAGAACATAACCAAAACTCATTATATGATGTTAAATCATGATGTTTCTACCCAAATCTAACAAGAATAAGCAATATTTTATGGAAAAAAATCATTCTGAATGATGAATGAAGGTAAACCAGCTTTCCTATGCTTAAATCATGCTGAAAATGCCCCAAACGCCTTTTCTCGACCTGAAAAGCTCAAAAACACACAGAAATCAAACAAATTATGGATCTACAGAACATACCCAAAACTCATTATATGATGTTAAATCATGATGTTTCTACCCAAATCTAACAAGAATAAGCAATATTTTATGGAAAAAAATATTCTGAATGATGAATGAAGGTAAACCAGCTTTCCTATGCTTAAATCATGCTGAAAATGCCCCAAACGCCTTTTCTCGACCTGAAAAGCTCAAAAACACACAGAAATCAAACAAATTATGGATCTACAGAACATACCCAAAACTCATTATATGGTGTTGAATCATGATGTTTCTACTCAAATCTAACAAGAATAAGCAATATTTTGTGGAAAAAATCATTCTGAATGATGAATGAAGGTAAACCAGCTTTCCTATGCTTAAATCATGCTGAAAATGCCCCAAACGCCTTTTCTCGACCTGAAAAGCTCAAAAACACACAGAAATCAAACAAATTATGGATCTACAGAACATACCCAAAACTCATTATATGATGTTAAATCATGAT
The DNA here is from genome assembly GCA_029721515.1 of Synanceia verrucosa. Classification (NCBI taxonomy): domain Eukaryota; kingdom Metazoa; phylum Chordata; class Actinopteri; order Perciformes; family Synanceiidae; genus Synanceia; species Synanceia verrucosa. The sequence continues at coordinate 35,784,384 of CM056549.1, forward strand.
GTTTCTACTCAAATCTAACAAGAATAAGCAATATTTTGTGGAAAAAATCATTCTGAATGATGAATGAAGGTAAACCAGCTTTCCTATGCTTAAATCATGCTGAAAATGCCCCAAACGCCTTTTCTCGACCTGAAAAGCTCAAAAACACAAAGAAATCAAACAAATTATGGATCTACAGAACATACCCAAAACTCATTATATGATGTTAAATCATGATGTTTCTACCCAAATCTAAAAAGAATAAGCAATATTTTGTGGAAAAAATCATTCTGAATGATGAATGAAGGTAAACCAGCTTTCCTATGCTTAAATCATGCTGAAAATGCCCCAAACGCCTTTTCTCGACCTGAAAAGCTCAAAAACACACAGAAATCAAATACATTATGGATCTACAGAACATACCCAAAACTCATTATATGATGTTAAATCATGATGTTTCTACTCAAATCTAACAAGAATAAGCACTATTGTATGTAATAATTTATTCTGAATGATGAATGAAGGTAAACCAGCTTTCCTATGCTTAAATCATGCTGAAAATGCCCCAAACGCCTTTTCACGACCTGAAAAGCTCAAAAACACACAGAAATCAAACAAATTATGGATCTACAGAACATAACCAAAACTCATTATATATTGTTAAATCATGGTGTTTCTACCCAAATCTAACAAGAATAAGCAATATTTTATGGAAAAAAAATCATTCTGAATGATGAATGAAGGTAAACCAGCTTTCCTATGCTTAAATCATGCTGAAAATGCCCCAAACGCCTTTTCTCGACCTGAAAAGCTCAAAAACACACAGAAATCAAACAAATTATGGATCTACAGAACATACCCAAAACGTATTATATGGTGTTGAATCATGATGTTTCTACTCAAATCTAACAAGAATAAGCAATATTTTGTGGAAAAAATCATTCTGAATGATGAATGAAGGTAAACCAGCTTTCCTATGCGTAAATCATGCTGAAAATGCCCCAAACGCCGTTTCTCGACCTGAAAAGCTCAAAAACACACAGAAATCAAATACATTATGGATCTACAGAACATAACCAAAACTCATTGTATATTGTTAAATCATGGTGTTTCTACCCAAATCTAACAAGAATAAGCAATATTTTGTGGAAAAAATCATTCTGAATGATGAATGAAGGTAAACCAGCTTTCCTATGCTTAAATCATGCTGAAAATGCCCCAAACGCCTTTTCTCGACCTGAAAAGCTCAAAAACACACAGAAATCAAATACATTATGGATCTACAGAACATACCCAAAACTTATTATATGGTGTTGGATCATGATGTTTCTACTCAAATCTAACAAGAATAAGCAATATTTTGTGGAAAAAATCATTCTGAATGATGAATGAAGGTAAACCAGCTTTCCTATGCTTAAATCATGCTGAAAATGCCCCAAACGCCTTTTCTCGACCTGAAAAGCTCAAAAACACACAGAAATCAAATACATTATGGATCTACAGAACATACCCAAAACTCATTATATGATGTTAAATCATGATGTTTCTACCCAAATCTAACAAGAATAAGCAATATTTTATGGAAAAAAATCATTCTGAATGATGAATGAAGGTAAACCAGCTTTCCTATGCTTAAATCATGCTGAAAATGCCCCAAACGCCTTTTCACGACCTGAAAAGCTCAAAAACACACAGAAATCAAACAAATTATGGATCTACAGAACATAACCAAAACTCATTATATATTGTTAAATCATGGTGTTTCTACCCAAATCTAACAAGAATAAGCAATATTTTATGGAAAAAAAATCATTCTGAATGATGAATGAAGGTAAACCAGCTTTCCTATGCTTAAATCATGCTGAAAATGCCCCAAACGCCTTTTCTCGACCTGAAAAGCTCAAAAACACACAGAAATCAAATACATTATGGATCTACAGAACATACCCAAAACTCATCATATGATGTTAAATCATGATGTTTCTACCCTAATCTAACAAGAATAAGCAATATTTTGTGGAAAAAATCATTCTGAATGATGAATGAAGGTAAACCAGCTTTCCTATGCTTAAATCATGCTGAAAATGCCCCAAACGCCTTTTCTCGACCTGAAAAGCTCAAAAACACACAGAAATCAAACAAATTATGGATCTACAGAACATAACCAAAACTCATTATATATTGTTAAATCATGGTGTTTCTACCCAAATCTAACAAGAATAAGCAATATTTTATGGAAAAAAAATCATTCTGAATGATGAATGAAGGTAAACCAGCTTTCCTATGCTTAAATCATGCTGAAAATGCCCCAAACGCCTTTTCTCGACCTGAAAAGCTCAAAAACACACAGAAATCAAACAAATTATGGATCTACAGAACATACCCAAAACTCATTATATGATGTTAAATCATGATGTTTCTACCCAAATCTAACAAGAATAAGCAATATTTTATGGAAAAAAATCATTCTGAATGATGAATGAAGGTAAACCAGCTTTCCTATGCTTAAATCATGCTGAAAATGCCCCAAACGCCTTTTCTCGACCTGAAAAGCTCAAAAACACACAGAAATCAAACAAATTATGGATCTACAGAACATAACCAAAACTCATTATATATTGTTAAATCATGGTGTTTCTACCCAAATCTAACAAGAATAAGCAATATTTTATGGAAAAAAAATCATTCTGAATGATGAATGAAGGTAAACCAGCTTTCCTATGCTTAAATCATGCTGAAAATGCCCCAAACGCCTTTTCTCGACCTGAAAAGCTCAAAAACACACAGAAATCAAATACATTATGGATCTACAGAACATACCCAAAACTCATTATATGATGTTAAATCATGATGTTTCTACTCAAATCTAACAAGAATAAGCAATATTTTATGGAAAAAAAATCATTCTGAATGATGAATGAAGGTAAACCAGCTTTCCTATGCTTAAATCATGCTGAAAATGCCCCAAACGCCTTTTCTCGACCTGAAAAGCTCAAAAACACACAGAAATCAAATACATTATGGATCTACAGAACATACCCAAAACTCATTATATGATGTTAAATCATGATGTTTCTACTCAAATCTAACAAGAATAAGCAATATTTTGTGGAAAAAATCATTCTGAATGATGAATGAAGGTAAACCAGCTTTCCTATGCTTAAATCATGCTGAAAATGCCCCAAACGCCTTTTCTCGACCTGAAAAGCTCAAAAACACACAGAAATCAAACAAATTATGGATCTACAGAACATACCCAAAACTCATTATATGATGTTAAATCATGATGTTTCTACTCAAATCTAACAAGAATAAGCAATATTTTATGGAAAAAAATTATTCTGAATGATGAATGAAGGTAAACCAGCTTTCCTATGCTTAAATCATGCTGAAAATGCCCCAAACGCCTTTTCTCGACCTGAAAAGCTCAAAAACACACAGAAATCAAACAAATTATGGATCTACAGAACATACCCAAAACTCATTATATGATGTTAAATCATGATGTTTCTACTCAAATCTAACAAGAATAAGCAATATTTTATGGAAAAAAATTATTCTGAATGATGAATGAAGGTAAACCAGCTTTCCTATGCTTAAATCATGCTGAAAATGCCCCAAACGCCTTTTCTCGACCTGAAAAGCTCAAAAACACACAGAAATCAAATACATTATGGATCTACAGAACATACCCAAAACTCATTATATGATGTTAAATCATGATGTTTCTACCCAAATCTAACAAGAATAAGCAATATTTTATGGAAAAAAATCATTCTGAATGATGAATGAAGGTAAACCAGCTTTCCTATGCTTAAATCATGCTGAAAATGCCCCAAACGCCTTTTCTCGACCTGAAAAGCTCAAAAACACACAGAAATCAAATACATTATGGATCTACAGAACATAACCAAAACTCATTATATGGTGTTGAATCATGATGTTTCTACCCAAATCTAACAAGAATAAGCAATATTTTATGGAAAAAAATCATTCTGAATGATGAATGAAGGTAAACCAGCTTTCCTATGCTTAAATCATGCTGAAAATGCCCCAAACGCCTTTTCTCGACCTGAAAAGCTCAAAAACACACAGAAATCAAACAAATTATGGATCTACAGAACATACCCAAAACGTATTATATGGTGTTGAATCATGATGTTTCTACTCAAATCTAACAAGAATAAGCAATATTTTGTGGAAAAAATCATTCTGAATGATGAATGAAGGTAAACCAGCTTTCCTATGCTTAAATCATGCTGAAAATGCCCCAAACGCCTTTTCTCGACCTGAAAAGCTCAAAAACACACAGAAATCAAATACATTATGGATCTACAGAACATACCCAAAACTCATTATATATTGTTAAATCATGGTGTTTCTACCCAAATCTAACAAGAATAAGCAATATTTTGTGGAAAAAATCATTCTGAATGATGAATGAAGGTAAACCAGCTTTCCTATGCTTAAATCATGCTGAAAATGCCCCAAACGCCTTTTCTCGACCTGAAAAGCTCAAAAACACACAGAAATCAAATACATTATGGATCTACAGAACATACCCAAAACTTATTATATGGTGTTGGATCATGATGTTTCTACTCAAATCTAACAAGAATAAGCAATATTTTGTGGAAAAAATCATTCTGAATGATGAATGAAGGTAAACCAGCTTTCCTATGCTTAAATCATGCTGAAAATGCCCCAAACGCCTTTTCTCGACCTGAAAAGCTCAAAAACACACAGAAATCAAACAAATTATGGATCTACAGAACATACCCAAAACTCATTATATGATGTTAAATCATGATGTTTCTACTCAAATCTAACAAGAATAAGCAATATTTTATGGAAAAAAATTATTCTGAATGATGAATGAAGGTAAACCAGCTTTCCTATGCTTAAATCATGCTGAAAATGCCCCAAACGCCTTTTCTCGACCTGAAAAGCTCAAAAACACACAGAAATCAAACAAATTATGGATCTACAGAACATACCCAAAACTCATTATATGATGTTAAATCATGATGTTTCTACCCAAATCTAACAAGAATAAGCAATATTTTATGGAAAAAATCATTCTGAATGATGAATGAAGGTAAACCAGCTTTCCTATGCTTAAATCATGCTGAAAATGCCCCAAACGCCTTTTCTCGACCTGAAAAGCTCAAAAACACACAGAAATCAAACAAATTATGGATCTACAGAACATACCCAAAACTCATTATATGGTGTTGAATCATGATGTTTCTACCCAAATCTAACAAGAATAAGCAATATTTTATGGAAAAAAAATCATTCTGAATGATGAATGAAGGTAAACCAGCTTTCCTATGCTTAAATCATGCTGAAAATGCCCCAAACGCCTTTTCTCGACCTGAAAAGCTCAAAAACACACAGAAATCAAATACATTATGGATCTACAGAACATAACCAAAACTCATTATATGATGTTAAATCATGATGTTTCTACCCAAATCTAACAAGAATAAGCAATATTTTATGGAAAAAAATCATTCTGAATGATGAATGAAGGTAAACCAGCTTTCCTATGCTTAAATCATGCTGAAAATGCCCCAAACGCCTTTTCACGACCTGAAAAGCTCAAAAACACACAGAAATCAAACAAATTATGGATCTACAGAACATAACCAAAACTCATTATATATTGTTAAATCATGGTGTTTCTACCCAAATCTAACAAGAATAAGCAATATTTTATGGAAAAAAAATCATTCTGAATGATGAATGAAGGTAAACCAGCTTTCCTATGCTTAAATCATGCTGAAAATGCCCCAAACGCCTTTTCTCGACCTGAAAAGCTCAAAAACACACAGAAATCAAATACATTATGGATCTACAGAACATACCCAAAACTCATTATATATTGTTAAATCATGGTGTTTCTACCCAAATCTAACAAGAATAAGCAATATTTTATGGAAAAAAATCATTCTGAATGATGAATGAAGGTAAACCAGCTTTCCTATGCTTAAATCATGCTGAAAATGCCCCAAACGCCTTTTCTCGACCTGAAAAGCTCAAAAACACACAGAAATCAAACAAATTATGGATCTACAGAACATACCCAAAACTCATTATATGGTGTTGAATCATGATGTTTCTACTCAAATCTAACAAGAATAAGCAATATTTTGTGGAAAAAATCATTCTGAATGATGAATGAAGGTAAACCAGCTTTCCTATGCTTAAATCATGCTGAAAATGCCCCAAACGCCTTTTCTCGACCTGAAAAGCTCAAAAACACACAGAAATCAAACAAATTATGGATCTACAGAACATACCCAAAACTTATTATATGGTGTTAAATCATGATGTTTCTACCCAAATCTAACAAGAATAAGCAATATTTTATGGAAAAAAATCATTCTGAATGATGAATGAAGGTAAACCAGCTTTCCTATGCTTAAATCATGCTGAAAATGCCCCAAACGCCTTTTCTCGACCTGAAAAGCTCAAAAACACACAGAAATCAAACAAATTATGGATCTACAGAACATAACCAAAACTCATTATATATTGTTAAATCATGGTGTTTCTACCCAAATCTAACAAGAATAAGCAATATTTTATGGAAAAAAAATCATTCTGAATGATGAATGAAGGTAAACCAGCTTTCCTATGCTTAAATCATGCTGAAAATGCCCCAAACGCCTTTTCTCGACCTGAAAAGCTCAAAAACACACAGAAATCAAACAAATTATGGATCTACAGAACATACCCAAAACGTATTATATGGTGTTGAATCATGATGTTTCTACTCAAATCTAACAAGAATAAGCAATATTTTGTGGAAAAAATCATTCTGAATGATGAATGAAGGTAAACCAGCTTTCCTATGCTTAAATCATGCTGAAAATGCCCCAAACGCCTTTTCTCGACCTGAAAAGCTCAAAAACACACAGAAATCAAACAAATTATGGATCTACAGAACATACCCAAAACTCATTATATGATGTTAAATCATGATGTTTCTACTCAAATCTAACAAGAATAAGCAATATTTTATGGAAAAAAATTATTCTGAATGATGAATGAAGGTAAACCAGCTTTCCTATGCTTAAATCATGCTGAAAATGCCCCAAACGCCTTTTCTCGACCTGAAAAGCTCAAAAACACACAGAAATCACACAAATTATGGATCTACAGAACATACCCAAAACTTATTATATGGTGTTAAATCATGATGTTTCAACCCAAATCTAACAAGAATAAGTAATATTTTGTGGAAAAAATCATTCTGAAGGATGAATGAAGGTAAACCAGCTTTCCTATGCGTAAATCATGCTGAAAATGCCCAAAACGCCTTTTCTCGACCTGAAAAGCTCAAAAACACACAGAAATCAAACAAATTATGGATCTACAGAACATAACCAAAACTCATTATATATTGTTAAATCATGGTGTTTCTACCCAAATCTAACAAGAATAAGCAATATTTTGTGGAAAAAATCATTCTGAATGATGAATGAAGGTAAACCAGCTTTCCTATGCTTAAATCATGCTGAAAATGCCCCAAACGCCTTTTCTCGACCTGAAAAGCTCAAAAACACACAGAAATCAAACAAATTATGGATCTACAGAACATACCCAAAACTTATTATATGGTGTTAAATCATGATGTTTCTACTCAAATCTAACAAGAATAAGCAATATTTTATGGAAAAAAATCATTCTGAATGATGAATGAAGGTAAACCAGCTTTCCTATGCTTAAATCATGCTGAAAATGCCCCAAACGCCTTTTCTCGACCTGAAAAGCTCAAAAACACACAGAAATCAAACAAATTATGGATCTACAGAACATACCCAAAACTTATTATATGGTGTTGAATCATGATGTTTCTACTCAAATCTAACAAGAATAAGCAATATTTTGTGGAAAAAATCATTCTGAATGATGAATGAAGGTAAACCAGCTTTCCTATGCTTAAATCATGCTGAAAATGCCCCAAACGCCTTTTCTCGACCTGAAAAGCTCAAAAACACACAGAAATCAAACAAATTATGGATCTACAGAACATACCCAAAACGTATTATATGGTGTTGAATCATGATGTTTCTATCCAAATCTAACAAGAATAAGCAATATTTTATGGAAAAAAAATCATTCTGAATGATGAATGAAGGTAAACCAGCTTTCCTATGCTTAAATCATGCTGAAAATGCCCCAAACGCCTTTTCTCGACCTGAAAAGCTCAAAAACACACAGAAATCAAATACATTATGGATCTACAGAACATAACCAAAACTCATTATATGATGTTAAATCATGATGTTTCTACCCAAATCTAACAAGAATAAGCAATATTTTATGGAAAAAAATCATTCTGAATGATGAATGAAGGTAAACCAGCTTTCCTATGCTTAAATCATGCTGAAAATGCCCCAAACGCCTTTTCTCGACCTGAAAAGCTCAAAAACACACAGAAATCAAACAAATTATGGATCTACAGAACATACCCAAAACTTATTATATGGTGTTGAATCATGATGTTTCTACTCAAATCTAACAAGAATAAGCAATATTTTGTGGAAAAAATCATTCTGAATGATGAATGAAGGTAAACCAGCTTTCCTATGCTTAAATCATGCTGAAAATGCCCCAAACGCCTTTTCTCGACCTGAAAAGCTCAAAAACACACAGAAATCAAACAAATTATGGATCTACAGAACATACCCAAAACTTATTATATGGTGTTGAATCATGATGTTTCTACTCAAATCTAACAAGAATAAGCAATATTTTGTGGAAAAAATCATTCTGAATGATGAATGAAGGTAAACCAGCTTTCCTATGCTTAAATCATGCTGAAAATGCCCCAAACGCCTTTTCTCGACCTGAAAAGCTCAAAAACACACAGAAATCAAATACATTATGGATCTACAGAACATACCCAAAACTCATTATATGATGTTAAATCATGATGTTTCTACCCAAATCTAACAAGAATAAGCAATATTTTGTGGAAAAAATCATTCTGAATGATGAATGAAGGTAAACCAGCTTTCCTATGCTTAAATCATGCTGAAAATGCCCCAAACGCCTTTTCTCGACCTGAAAAGCTCAAAAACACACAGAAATCAAACAAATTATGGATCTACAGAACATAACCAAAACTCATTATATATTGTTAAATCATGGTGTTTCTACCCAAATCTAACAAGAATAAGCAATATTTTATGGAAAAAAAATCATTCTGAATGATGAATGAAGGTAAACCAGCTTTCCTATGCTTAAATCATGCTGAAAATGCCCCAAACGCCTTTTCTCGACCTGAAAAGCTCAAAAACACACAGAAATCAAACAAATTATGGATCTACAGAACATACCCAAAACGTATTATATGGTGTTGAATCATGATGTTTCTACTCAAATCTAACAAGAATAAGCAATATTTTGTGGAAAAAATCATTCTGAATGATGAATGAAGGTAAACCAGCTTTCCTATGCTTAAATCATGCTGAAAATGCCCCAAACGCCTTTTCTCGACCTGAAAAGCTCAAAAACATACAGAAATCACACAAATTATGGATATACAGAACATACCCAAAACTTATTATATGGTGTTGGATCATGATGTTTCTACTCAAATCTAACAAGAATAAGCAATATTTTATGGAAAAAAATCATTCTGAATGATGAATGAAGGTAAACCAGCTTTCCTATGCTTAAATCATGCTGAAAATGCCCCAAACGCCTTTTCTCGACCTGAAAAGCTCAAAAACACACAGAAATCAAACAAATTATGGATCTACAGAACATACCCAAAACTCATTATATGGTGTTAAATCATGATGTTTCTACCCAAATCTAACAAGAATAAGCAATATTTTATGGAAAAAATCAGTCTGAATGATGAATGAAGGTAAACCAGCTTTCCTATGCTTAAATCATGCTGAAAATGCCCCAAACGCCTTTTCTCGACCTGAAAAGCTCAAAAACACACAGAAATCAAACAAATTATGGATCTACAGAACATACCCAAAACTAATTATATGGTGTTAAATCATGATGTTTCTACCCAAATCTAACAAGAATAAGCAATATTTTGTGGAAAAAATCATTCTGAATGATGAATGAAGGTAAACCAGCTTTCCTATGCTTAAATCATGCTGAAAATGCCCCAAACGCCTTTTCTCGACCTGAAAAGCTCAAAAACACACAGAAATCAAACAAATTATGGATCTACAGAACATACCCAAAACGTATTATATGGTGTTGAATCATGATGTTTCTACCCAAATCTAACAAGAATAAGCAATATTTTATGGAAAAAAATCATTCTGAATGATGAATGAAGGTAAACCAGCTTTCCTATGCTTAAATCATGCTGAAAATGCCCCAAACGCCTTTTCTCGACCTGAAAAGCTCAAAAACACACAGAAATCAAACAAATTATGGATCTACAGAACATACCCAAAACTCATTATATGATGTTAAATCATGATGTTTCTACTCAAATCTAACAAGAATAAGCAATATTTTATGGAAAAAAATTATTCTGAATGATGAATGAAGGTAAACCAGCTTTCCTATGCTTAAATCATGCTGAAAATGCCCCAAACGCCTTTTCTCGACCTGAAAAGCTCAAAAACACACAGAAATCAAACAAATTATGGATCTACAGAACATACCCAAAACTCATTATATGATGTTAAATCATGATGTTTCTACCCAAATCTAACAAGAATAAGCAATATTTTATGGAAAAAAATCATTCTGAATGATGAATGAAGGTAAACCAGCTTTCCTATGCTTAAATCATGCTGAAAATGCCCCAAACGCCTTTTCTCGACCTGAAAAGCTCAAAAACACACAGAAATCAAACAAATTATGGATCTACAGAACATACCCAAAACTTATTATATGGTGTTGAATCATGATGTTTCTACTCAAATCTAACAAGAATAAGCAATATTTTATGGAAAAAAATCATTCTGAATGATGAATGAAGGTAAACCAGCTTTCCTATGCTTAAATCATGCTGAAAATGCCCCAAACGCCTTTTCTCGACCTGAAAAGCTCAAAAACACACAGAAATCAAACAAATTATGGATCTACAGAACATACCCAAAACTCATTATATGGTGTTGAATCATGATGTTTCTACCCAAATCTAACAAGAATAAGCAATATTTTATGGAAAAAAATCATTCTGAATGATGAATGAAGGTAAACCAGCTTTCCTATGCTTAAATCATGCTGAAAATGCCCCAAACGCCTTTTCTCGACCTGAAAAGCTCAAAAACACACAGAAATCAAACAAATTATGGATCTACAGAACATACCCAAAACTCATTATATGATGTTGAATCATGATGTTTCTACTCAAATCTAACAAGAATAAGCAATATTTTATGGAAAAAAATCATTCTGAATGATGAATGAAGGTAAACCAGCTTTCCTATGCTTAAATCATGCTGAAAATGCCCCAAACGCCTTTTCTCGACCTGAAAAGCTCAAAAACACACAGAAATCAAACAAATTATGGATCTACAGAACATACCCAAAACTCATTATATGGTGTTGAATCATGATGTTTCTACTCAAATCTAACAAGAATAAGCAATATTTTATGGAAAAAAATCATTCTGAATGATGAATGAAGGTAAACCAGCTTTCCTATGCTTAAATCATGCTGAAAATGCCCCAAACGCCTTTTCTCGACCTGAAAAGCTCAAAAACACACAGAAATCAAACAAATTATGGATCTACAGAACATACCCAAAACTCATTATATGGTGTTGAATCATGATGTTTCTACTCAAATCTAACAAGAATAAGCAATATTTTATGGAAAAAAATCATTCTGAATGATGAATGAAGGTAAACCAGCTTTCCTATGCTTAAATCATGCTGAAAATGCCCCAAACGCCTTTTCTCGACCTGAAAAGCTCAAAAACACACAGAAATCAAACAAATTATGGATCTACAGAACATACCCAAAACTCATTATATGATGTTAAATCATGATGTTTCTACCCAAATCTAACAAGAATAAGCAATATTTTATGGAAAAAAATCATTCTGAATGATGAATGAAGGTAAACCAGCTTTCCTATGCTTAAATCATGCTGAAAATGCCCCAAACGCCTTTTCTCGACCTGAAAAGCTCAAAAACACACAGAAATCAAACAAATTATGGATCTACAGAACATACCCAAAACTCATTATATGTTGTTAAATCTTGATGTTTCTACCCAAATCTAACAAGAATAAGCAATATTTTGTGGAAAAAATCATTCTGAATGATGAATGAAGGTAAACCAGCTTTCCTATGCTTAAATCATGCTGAAAATGCCCCAAACGCCTTTTCTCGACCTGAAAAGCTCAAAAACACACAGAAATCAAACAAATTATGGATCTACAGAACATACCCAAAACGTATTATATGGTGTTACATCATGATGTTTCTACTCAAATCTAACAAGAATAAGCAATATTTTGTGGAAAAAATCATTCTGAATGATGAATGAAGGTAAACCAGCTTTCCAATGCTTAAATCATGCTGAAAGTGCCCCAAACGCCTTTTCTCGACCTGAAAAGCTCAAAAACACACAGAAATCAAACAAATTATGGATCTACAGAACATACCCAAAACTCATTATATGGTGTTGAATCATGATGTTTCTACCCAAATCTAACAAGAATAAGCAATATTTTGTGGAAAAAATCATTCTGAATGATGAATGAAGGTAAACCAGCTTTCCTATGCTTAAATCATGCTGAAAATGCCCCAAACGCCTTTTCTCGACCTGAAAAGCTCAAAAACACACAGAAATCAAACAAATTATGGATCTACAGAACATACCCAAAACTCATTATATGGTGTTGAATCATGATGTTTCTACTCAAATCTAACAAGAATAAGCAATATTTTGTGGAAAAAATCATTCTGAATGATGAATGAAGGTAAACCAGCTTTCCTATGCTTAAATCATGCTGAAAATGCCCCAAACGCCTTTTCTCGACCTGAAAAGCTCAAAAAACACACAGAAATCACACAAATTATGGATCTACAAAACATACCCAAAACTCATTATATGGTGTTAAATCATGATGTTTCTACCCAAATCTAACAAGAATAAGCAATATTTTGTGGAAAAAATCATTCTGAATGATGAATGAAGGTAAACCAGCTTTCCTATGCTTAAATCATGCTGAAAATGCCCCAAACGCCTTTTCTCGACCTGAAAAGCTCAAAAACACACAGAAATCAAACAAATTATGGATCTACAGAACATACCCAAAACTCATTATATGGTGTTGAATCATGATGTTTCTACCCAAATCTAACAAGAATAAGCAATATTTTGTGGAAAAAATCATTCTGAATGATGAATGAAGGTAAACCAGCTTTCCTATGCTTAAATCATGCTGAAAATGCCCCAAACGCCTTTTCTCGACCTGAAAAGCTCAAAAACACACAGAAATCAAACAAATTATGGATCTACAGAACATACCCAAAACTCATTATATGATGTTGAATCATGATGTTTCTACTCAAATCTAACAAGAATAAGCAATATTTTGTGGAAAAAATCATTCTGAATGATGAATGAAGGTAAACCAGCTTTCCTATGCTTAAATCATGCTGAAAATGCCCCAAACGCCTTTTCTCGACCTGAAAAGCTCAAAAACACACAGAAATCAAATACATTATGGATCTACAGAACATACCCAAAACTCATTATATGATGTTAAATCATGATGTTTCTACCCAAATCTAACAAGAATAAGCAATATTTTGTGGAAAAAATCATTCTGAATGATGAATGAAGGTAAACCAGCTTTCCTATGCTTAAATCATGCTGAAAATGCCCCAAACGCCTTTTCTCGACCTGAAAAGCTCAAAAACACACAGAAATCAAATACATTATGGATCTACAGAACATACCCAAAACTCATTATATGATGTTAAATCATGATGTTTCTACCCAAATCTAACAAGAATAAGCAATATTTTATGGAAAAAAATCATTCTGAATGATGAATGAAGGTAAACCAGCTTTCCTATGCTTAAATCATGCTGAAAATGCCCCAAACGCCTTTTCTCGACCTGAAAAGCTCAAAAACACACAGAAATCAAACAAATTATGGATCTACAGAACATACCCAAAACTTATGATATGGTGTTGAATCATGATGTTTCTACCCAAATCTAACAAGAATAAGCAATATTTTATGGAAAAAAATCATTCTGAATGATGAATGAAGGTAAACCAGCTTTCCTATGCTTAAATCATGCTGAAAATGCCCCAAACGCCTTTTCTCGACCTGAAAAGCTCAAAAACACACAGAAATCAAACAAATTATGGATCTACAGAACATACCCAAAACTCATTATATGATGTTAAATCATGATGTTTCTACTCAAATCTAACAAGAATAAGCAATATTTTGTGGAAAAAATCATTCTGAATGATGAATGAAGGTAAACCAGCTTTCCTATGCTTAAATCATGCTGAAAATGCCCCAAACGCCTTTTCTCGACCTGAAAAGCTCAAAAACACACAGAAATCAAACAAATTATGGATCTACAGAACATACCCAAAACTTATTATATGGTGTTGAATCATGATGTTTCTACTCAAATCTAACAAGAATAAGCAATATTTTGTGGAAAAAATCATTCTGAATGATGAATGAAGGTAAACCAGCTTTCCTATGCTTAAATCATGCTGAAAATGCCCCAAACGCCTTTTCTCGACCTGAAAAGCTCAAAAACACACAGAAATCAAACAAATTATGGATCTACAGAACATACCCAAAACTCATTATATGGTGTTGAATCATGATGTTTCTACTCAAATCTAACAAGAATAAGCAATATTTTATGGAAAAAAATCATTCTGAATGATGAATGAAGGTAAACCAGCTTTCCTATGCTTAAATCATGCTGAAAATGCCCCAAACGCCTTTTCTCGACCTGAAAAGCTCAAAAACACACAGAAATCAAACAAATTATGGATCTACAGAACATACCCAAAACTCATTATATGGTGTTGAATCATGATGTTTCTACTCAAATCTAACAAGAATAAGCAATATTTTATGGAAAAAAATCATTCTGAATGATGAATGAAGGTAAACCAGCTTTCCTATGCTTAAATCATGCTGAAAATGCCCCAAACGCCTTTTCTCGACCTGAAAAGCTCAAAAACACACAGAAATCAAATACATTATGGATCTACAGAACATACCCAAAACTCATTATATGATGTTGAATCATGATGTTTCTACTCAAATCTAACAAGAATAAGCAATATTTTGTGGAAAAAATCATTCTGAATGATGAATGAAGGTAAACCAGCTTTCCTATGCTTAAATCATGCTGAAAATGCCCCAAACGCCTTTTCTCGACCTGAAAAGCTCAAAAACACACACAGAAATCAAACAAATTATGGATCTACAGAACATACCCAAAACTTATTATATGGTGTTGAATCATGATGTTTCTACTCAAATCTAACAAGAATAAGCAATATTTTGTGGAAAAAATCATTCTGAATGATGAATGAAGGTAAACCAGCTTTCCTATGCTTAAATCATGCTGAAAATGCCCCAAACGCCTTTTCTCGACCTGAAAAGCTCAAAAACACATAGAAATCAAACAAATTATGGATCTACAGAACATACCCAAAACGTATTATATGGTGTTGAATCATGATGTTTCTATCCAAATCTAACAAGAATAAGCAATATTTTATGGAAAAAAAATCATTCTGAATGATGAATGAAGGTAAACCAGCTTTCCTATGCTTAAATCATGCTGAAAATGCCCCAAACGCCTTTTCTCGACCTGAAAAGCTCAAAAACACACAGAAATCAAACAAATTATGGATCTACAGAACATACCCAAAACTCATTATATGATGTTAAATCATGATGTTTCTACCCAAATCTAACAAGAATAAGCAATATTTTGTGGAAAAAATCATTCTGAATGATGAATGAAGGTAAACCAGCTTTCCTATGCTTAAATCATGCTGAAAATGCCCCAAACGCCTTTTCTCGACCTGAAAAGCTCAAAAACACACAGAAATCAAACAAATTATGGATCTACAGAACATACCCAAAACGTATTATATGGTGTTGAATCATGATGTTTCTACTCAAATCTAACAAGAATAAGCAATATTTTGTGGAAAAAATCATTCTGAATGATGAATGAAGGTAAACCAGCTTTCCTATGCTTAAATCATGCTGAAAATGCCCCAAACGCCTTTTCTCGACCTGAAAAGCTCAAAAACACACAGAAATCAAATACATTATGGATCTACAGAACATACCCAAAACTCATTATATGATGTTAAATCATGATGTTTCTACCCAAATCTAACAAGAATAAGCAATATTTTGTGGAAAAAATCATTCTGAATGATGAATGAAGGTAAACCAGCTTTCCTATGCTTAAATCATGCTGAAAATGCCCCAAACGCCTTTTCTCGACCTGAAAAGCTCAAAAACACACAGAAATCAAACAAATTATGGATCTACAGAACATACCCAAAACGTATTATATGGTGTTGAATCATGATGTTTCTACTCAAATCTAACAAGAATAAGCAATATTTTGTGGAAAAAATCATTCTGAATGATGAATGAAGGTAAACCAGCTTTCCTATGCTTAAATCATGCTGAAAATGCCCCAAACGCCTTTTCTCGACCTGAAAAGCTCAAAAACACACAGAAATCAAACAAATTATGGATCTACAGAACATACCCAAAACGTATTATATGGTGTTGAATCATGATGTTTCTATCCAAATCTAACAAGAATAAGCAATATTTTATGGAAAAAAAATCATTCTGAATGATGAATGAAGGTAAACCAGCTTTCCTATGCTTAAATCATGCTGAAAATGCCCCAAACGCCTTTTCTCGACCTGAAAAGCTCAAAAACACACAGAAATCAAATACATTATGGATCTACAGAACATACCCAAAACTCATTATATGATGTTAAATCATGATGTTTCTACCCAAATCTAACAAGAATAAGCAATATTTTATGGAAAAAAATCATTCTGAATGATGAATGAAGGTAAACCAGCTTTCCTATGCTTAAATCATGCTGAAAATGCCCCAAACGCCTTTTCTCGACCTGAAAAGCTCAAAAACACACAGAAATCAAATACATTATGGATCTACAGAACATACCCAAAACTCATTATATGATGTTAAATCATGATGTTTCTACCCAAATCTAACAAGAATAAGCAATATTTTATGGAAAAAAATCATTCTGAATGATGAATGAAGGTAAACCAGCTTTCCTATGCTTAAATCATGCTGAAAATGCCCCAAACGCCTTTTCTCGACCTGAAAAGCTCAAAAACACACAGAAATCAAACAAATTATGGATCTACAGAACATACCCAAAACTTATTATATGGTGTTGAATCATGATGTTTCTACCCAAATCTAACAAGAATAAGCAATATTTTGTGGAAAAAATCATTCTGAATGATGAATGAAGGTAAACCAGCTTTCCTATGCTTAAATCATGCTGAAAATGCCCCAAACGCCTTTTCTCGACCTGAAAAGCTCAAAAACACACAGAAATCAAACAAATTATGGATCTACAGAACATAACCAAAACTCATTATATGATGTTAAATCATGATGTTTCTACTCAAATCTAACAAGAATAAGCAATATTTTGTGGAAAAAATCATTCTGAATGATGAATGAAGGTAAACCAGCTTTCCTATGCTTAAATCATGCTGAAAATGCCCCAAACGCCTTTTCTCGACCTGAAAAGCTCAAAAACACACAGAAATCAAACAAATTATGGATCGACAGAACATACCCAAAACGTATTATATGGTGTTGAATCATGATGTTTCTACTCAAATCTAACAAGAATAAGCAATATTTTGTGGAAAAAATCATTCTGAATGATGAATGAAGGTAAACCAGCTTTCCTATGCTTAAATCATGCTGAAAATGCCCCAAACGCCTTTTCTCGACCTGAAAAGCTCAAAAACACACAGAAATCAAACAAATTATGGATCTACAGAACATACCCAAAACTCATTATATGATGTTAAATCATGATGTTTCTACTCAAATCTAACAAGAATAAGCAATATTTTATGGAAAAAAAATTATTCTGAATGATGAATGAAGGTAAACCAGCTTTCCTATGCTTAAATCATGCTGAAAATGCCCCAAACGCCTTTTCTCGACCTGAAAAGCTCAAAAACACACAGAAATCAAATACATTATGGATCTACAGAACATATCCAAAACTTATTATATGGTGTTAAATCATGATGTTTCTACCCAAATCTAACAAGAATAAGCAATATTTTATGGAAAAAAATCATTCTGAATTATGAATGAAGGTAAACCAGCTTTCCTATGCTTAAATCATGCTGAAAATGCCCCAAACGCCTTTTCTCGACCTGAAAAGCTCAAAAACACACAGAAATCAAACAAATTATGGATCTACAGAACATACCCAAAACTTATTATATGGTGTTAAATCATGATGTTTCTACCCAAATCTAACAAGAATAAGCAATATTTTATGGAAAAAAAATCATTCTGAATGATGAATGAAGGTAAACCAGCTTTCCTATGCTTAAATCATGCTGAAAATGCCCCAAACGCCTTTTCTCGACCTGAAAAGCTCAAAAACACACAGAAATCAAACAAATTATGGATCTACAGAACATACCCAAAACTCATTATATGGTGTTGAATCATGATGTTTCTACCCAAATCTAACAAGAATAAGCAATATTTTGTGGAAAAAATCATTCTGAATGATGAATGAAGGTAAACCAGCTTTCCTATGCTTAAATCATGCTGAAAATGCCCCAAACGCCTTTTCTCGACCTGAAAAGCTCAAAAACACACAGAAATCAAATACATTATGGATCTACAGAACATACCCAAAACTCATTATATGATGTTGAATCATGATGTTTCTACTCAAATCTAACAAGAATAAGCAATATTTTGTGGAAAAAATCATTCTGAATGATGAATGAAGGTAAACCAGCTTTCCTATGCTTAAATCATGCTGAAAATGCCCCAAACGCCTTTTCTCGACCTGAAAAGCTCAAAAACACACAGAAATCAAACAAATTATGGATCTACAGAACATACCCAAAACTCATTATATGATGTTAAATCATGATGTTTCTACCCAAATCTAACAAGAATAAGCAATATTTTGTGGAAAAAATCATTCTGAATGATGAATGAAGGTAAACCAGCTTTCCTATGCTTAAATCATGCTGAAAATGCCCCAAACGCCTTTTCTCGACCTGAAAAGCTCAAAAACACACAGAAATCAAATACATTATGGATCTACAGAACATACCCAAAACTCATTATATGATGTTAAATCATGATGTTTCTACCCAAATCTAACAAGAATAAGCAATATTTTATGGAAAAAAATCATTCTGAATGATGAATGAAGGTAAACCAGCTTTCCTATGCTTAAATCATGCTGAAAATGCCCCAAACGCCTTTTCTCGACCTGAAAAGCTCAAAAACACACAGAAATCAAATATATTATGGATCTACAGAACATAACCAAAACTCATTATATGGTGTTGAATCATGATGTTTCTACCCAAATGTAACAAGAATAAGCAATATTTTGTGGAAAAAATCATTCTGAATGATGAATGAAGGTAAACCAGCTTTCCTATGCTTAAATCATGCTGAAAATGCCCCAAACGCCTTTTCTCGACCTGAAAAGCTCAAAAACACACAGAAATCAAATACATTATGGATCTACAGAACATACCCAAAACTTATTATATGGGGTTGAATCATGATGTTTCTACTCAAATCTGACAAGAATAAGCAATATTTTATGGAAAAAAATCATTCTGAATGATGAATGAAGGTAAACCAGCTTTCCTATGCTTAAATCATGCTGAAAATGCCCCAAACGCCTTTTCTCGACCTGAAAAGCTCAAAAACACACAGAAATCAAATACATTATGGATCTACAGAACATAACCAAAACTCATTATATGATGTTAAATCATGATGTTTCTACCCAAATCTAACAAGAATAAGCAATATTTTATGGAAAAAAATCATTCTGAATGATGAATGAAGGTAAACCAGCTTTCCTATGCTTAAATCATGCTGAAAATACCCCAAACGCCTTTTCTCGACCTGAAAAGCTCAAAAACACACAGAAATCAAACAAATTATGGATCTACAGAACATACCCAAAACTCATTATATGGTGTTGAATCATGATGTTTCTACTCAAATCTGACAAGAATAAGCAATATTTTGTGGAAAAAAATAATTCTGAATGATGAATGAAGGTAAACCAGCTTTCCTATGCTTGAATCATGCTGAAAATGCCCCAAACGCCTTTTCTCGACCTGAAAAGCTCAAAAACACACAGAAATCAAACAAATTATGGATCTACAGAACATACATAAACTTATTATATGGGGTTGAAACATGATGTTTCTACTCAAATCTAACAAGAATAAGCAATATTTTGTGGAAAAAATCATTCTGAATGATGAATGAAGGTAAACCAGCTTTCCTATGCTTAAATCATGCTGAAAATGCCCCAAACGCCTTTTCTCGACCTGAAAAGCTCAAAAACACACAGAAATCAAACAAATTATGGATCTACAGAACATACCCAAAACGTATTATATGGTGTTGAATCATGATGTTTCTACTCAAATCTAACAAGAATAAGTAATATTTTGTGGAAAAAATCATTCTGAATGATGAATGAAGGTAAACCAGCTTTCCTATGCTTAAATCATGCTGAAAATGCCCCAAACGCCTTTTCTCGACCTGAAAAGCTCAAAAACACATAGAAATCAAACAAATTATGGATCTACAGAACATACCCAAAACGTATTATATGGTGTTGAATCATGATGTTTCTATCCAAATCTAACAAGAATAAGCAATATTTTATGGAAAAAAAATCATTCTGAATGATGAATGAAGGTAAACCAGCTTTCCTATGCTTAAATCATGCTGAAAATGCCCCAAACGCCTTTTCTCGACCTGAAAAGCTCAAAAACACACAGAAATCAAATAAATTATGGATCTACAGAACATACCCAAAACGTATTATATGGTGTTGAATCATGATGTTTCTACTCAAATCTAACAAGAATAAGTAATATTTTGTGGAAAAAAATCATTCTGAATGATGAATGAAGGTAAACCAGCTTTCTTATGCTTAAATCATGCTGAAAATGCCCCAAACGCCTTTTCTCGACCTGAAAAGCTCAAAAACACACAGAAATCAAATACATTATGGATCTACAGAACATACCCAAAACTTATTATATGGTGTTGAATCATGATGGTTCTACTCAAATCTAACAAGAATAAGCAATATTTTGTGGAAAAAATCATTCTGAATGATGAATGAAGGTAAACCAGCTTTCCTATGCTTAAATCATGCTGAAAATGCCCCAAACGCCTTTTCTCCACCTGAAAAGCTGAAAAACAGACAGAAATCAAACAAATTATGGATCTACAGAAAATACCCAAAACTCATTATATGATGTTAAATCATGATGTTTCTACCCAAAGCTAACAAAAATAAGCAATATTTTATGGAAAAAAATCATTCTGAATGATGAATGAAGGTAAACCAGCTTTCCTATGCTTAAATCATGCTGAAAATGCCCCAAACGCCTTTTCTCGACCTGAAAAGCTCAAAAACACACAAAAATCACACAAATTATGGATCTACAGAACATACCCAAAACTTATTATATGGTGTTTAATCATGATGTTTCTACTCAAATCTAACAAGAATAAGCAATATTTTGTGGAAAAAATCATTCTGAATGATGAATGAAGGTAAACCAGCTTTCCTATGCTTAAATCATGCTGAAAATGCCCCAAACGCCTTTTCTCGACCTGAAAAGCTCAAAAACACACAGAAATTTAATACATTATGGATCTACAAAACATACCCAAAACTCATTATATGATGTTAAATCATGATGTTTCTACCCAAATCTAACAAGAATAAGCAATATTTTGTGGAAAAAATCATTCTGAATGATGAATGAAGGTAAACCAGCTTTCCTATGCTTAAATCATGCTGAAAATGCCCCAAACGCCTTTTCTCGACCTGAAAAGCTCAAAAACACACAGAAATCAAATACATTATGGATCTACAGAACATACCCAAAACTCATTATATGATGTTAAATCATGATGTTTCTACCCAAAGCTAACAAAAATAAGCAATATTTTATGGAAAAAAATCATTCTGAATGATGAATGAAGGTAAACCAGCTTTCCTATGCTTAAATCATGCTGAAAATGCCCCAAACGCCTTTTCTCGACCTGAAAAGCTCAAAAACACATAGAAATCAAACAAATTATGGATCTACAGAACATACCCAAAACTTATTATATGGTGTTGAATCATGATGTTTCTACTCAAATCTAACAAGAATAAGCAATATTTTATGGAAAAAAA
>CM056549.1:35811248-35828527 GCA_029721515.1 Synanceia verrucosa
TGATGTTTCTACCCAAATCTAACAAGAATAAGCAATATTTTGTGGAAAAAATCATTCTGAATGATGAATGAAGGTAAACCAGCTTTCCTATGCTTAAATCATGCTGAAAATGCCCCAAACGCCTTTTTCTCTCGACCTGAAAAGCTCAAAACATATAGAAATCAAATACATTATGGATCTACAGAACATACCCAAAACTCATTATATGATGTTAAATCATGATGTTTCTACCCAAATCTAACAAGAATAAGCAATATTTTGTGGAAAAAATCATTCTGAATGATGAATGAAGGTAAACCAGCTTTCCTATGCTTAAATCATGCTGAAAATGCCCCAAACGCCTTTTCTCGACCTGAAAAGCTCAAAAACACACAGAAATCAAATACATTATGGATCTACAGAACATACCCAAAACTCATTATATGGTGTTGAATCATGATGTTTCTACCCAAATCTAACAAGAATAAGCAATATTTTGTGGAAAAAATCATTCTGAATGATGAATGAAGGTAAACCAGCTTTCCTATGCTTAAATCATGCTGAAAATGCCCCAAACGCCTTTTCTCGACCTGAAAAGCTCAAAAACACACAGAAATCAAATACATTATGGATCTACAGAACATACCCAAAACTCATTATATGATGTTAAATCATGATGTTTCTACCCAAATCTAACAAGAATAAGCAATATTTTGTGGAAAAAATCATTCTGAATGATGAATGAAGGTAAACCAGCTTTCCTATGCTTAAATCATGCTGAAAATGCCCCAAACGCCTTTTCTCGACCTGAAAAGCTCAAAAACACACAGAAATCAAATACATTATGGATCTACAGAACATACCCAAAACTCATTATATGATGTTAAATCTTGACGTTTCTACCCAAATCTAACAAGAATAAGCAATATTATGTGGAAAAATCATTCTGAATGATGAATGAAGGTAAACCAGCTTTCCTATGCTTAAATCATGCTGAAAATGCCCCAAACGCCTTTTCTCGACCTGAAAAGCTCAAAAACACACAGAAATCAAATACATTATGGATCTACAGAACATAACCAAAACTCATTATATATTGTTAAATCATGGTGTTTCTACCCAAATCTAACAAGAATAAGCAATATTTTGTGGAAAAAATCATTCTGAATGATGAATGAAGGTAAACCAGCTTTCCTATGCTTAAATCATGCTGAAAATGCCCCAAACGCCTTTTCTCGACCTGAAAAGCTCAAAAACACACAGAAATCAAACAAATTATGGATCTACAGAACATACCCAAAACTCATTATATGATGTTAAATCATGATGTTTCTACCCAAATCTAACAAGAATAAGCAATATTTTGTGGAAAAAATCATTCTGAATGATGAATGAAGGTAAACCAGCTTTCCTATGCTTAAATCATGCTGAAAATGCCCCAAACGCCTTTTCTCGACCTGAAAAGCTCAAAAACACACAGAAATCAAACAAATTATGGATCTACAGAACATACCCAAAACTCATTATATGGTGTTGAATCATGATGTTTCTACCCAAATCTAACAAGAATAAGCAATATTTTGTGGAAAAAATCATTCTGAATGATGAATGAAGGTAAACCAGCTTTCCTATGCTTAAATCATGCTGAAAATGCCCCAAACGCCTTTTCTCGACCTGAAAAGCTCAAAAACACACAGAAATCAAATACATTATGGATCTACAGAACATACCCAAAACTCATTATATGATGTTAAATCATGATGTTTCTACCCAAATCTAACAAGAATAAGCAATATTTTGTGGAAAAAATCATTCTGAATGATGAATGAAGGTAAACCAGCTTTCCTATGCTTAAATCATGCTGAAAATGCCCCAAACGCCTTTTCTCGACCTGAAAAGCTCAAAAACACACAGAAATCTAACACATTATGGATCTACAGAACATACCCAAAACTCATTATATATTGTTAAATCATGATGTTTCTACCCAAATCTAACAAGAATAAGCAATATTTTGTGGAAAAAATCATTCTGAATGATGAATGAAGGTAAACCAGCTTTCCTATGCTTAAATCATGCTGAAAATGCCCCAAACGCCTTTTCTCGACCTGAAAAGCTCAAAAACACACAGAAATCAAACAAATTATGGATCTACAGAACATACCCAAAACTCATTATATGGTGTTGAATCATGATGTTTCTACCCAAATCTAACAAGAATAAGCAATATTTTGTGGAAAAAATCATTCTGAATGATGAATGAAGGTAAACCAGCTTTCCTATGCTTAAATCATGCTGAAAATGCCCCAAACGCCTTTTCTCGACCTGAAAAGCTCAAAAACACACAGAAATCAAACAAATTATGGATCTACAGAACATACCCAAAACTCATTATATGATGTTAAATCTTGATGTTTCTACCCAAATCTAACAAGAATAAGCAATATTTTGTGGAAAAAATCATTCTGAATGATGAATGAAGGTAAACCAGCTTTCCTATGCTTAAATCATGCTGAAAATGCCCCAAACGCCTTTTCTCGACCTGAAAAGCTCAAAAACACACAGAAATCAAATACATTATGGATCTACAGAACATAACCAAAACTCATTATATATTGTTAAATCATGGTGTTTCTACCCAAATCTAACAAGAATAAGCAATATTTTGTGGAAAAAATCATTCTGAATGATGAATGAAGGTAAACCAGCTTTCCTATGCTTAAATCATGCTGAAAATGCCCCAAACGCCTTTTCTCGACCTGAAAAGCTCAAAAACACACAGAAATCAAATACATTATGGATCTACAGAACATACCCAAAACTCATTATATGGTGTTGGATCATGATGTTTCTACTCAAATCTAACAAGAATAAGCAATATTTTGTGGAAAAAATCATTCTGAATGATGAATGAAGGTAAACCAGCTTTCCTATGCTTAAATCATGCTGAAAATGCCCCAAACGCCTTTTCTCGACCTGAAAAGCTCAAAAACACACAGAAATCAAACAAATTATGGATCTACAGAACATACCCAAAACTCATTATATGATGTTAAATCTTGATGTTTCTACCCAAATCTAACAAGAATAAGCAATATTTTGTGGAAAAAATCATTCTGAATGATGAATGAAGGTAAACCAGCTTTCCTATGCTTAAATCATGCTGAAAATGCCCCAAACGCCTTTTCTCGACCTGAAAAGCTCAAAAACACACAGAAATCAAATACATTATGGATCTACAGAACATACCCAAAACTCATTATATGATGTTAAATCTTGATGTTTCTACCCAAATCTAACAAGAATAAGCAATATTTTGTGGAAAAAATCATTCTGAATGATGAATGAAGGTAAACCAGCTTTCCCATGCTTAAATCATGCTGAAAAATGCCCCAAACGCCTTTTCTCGACCTGAAAAGCTCAAAAACACACAGAAATCAAATACATTATGGATCTACAGAACATAACCAAAACTCATTATATATTGTTAAATCTTGATGTTTCTACCCAAATCTAACAAGAATAAGCAATATTTTGTGGAAAAAATCATTCTGAATGATGAATGAAGGTAAACCAGCTTTCCTATGCTTAAATCATGCTGAAAATGCCCCAAACGCCTTTTCTCGACCTGAAAAGCTCAAAAACACACAGAAATCAAATACATTATGGATCTACAGAACATACCCAAAACTCATTATATGATGTTAAATCATGATGTTTCTACCCAAATCTAACAAGAATAAGCAATATTTTGTGGAAAAAATCATTCTGAATGATGAATGAAGGTAAACCAGCTTTCCTATGCTTAAATCATGCTGAAAATGCCCCAAACGCCTTTTCTCGACCTGAAAAGCTCAAAAACACACAGAAATCAAATACATTATGGATCTACAGAACATACCCAAAACTCATTGTATGATGTTAAATCTGGATGTTTCTACCCAAATCTAACAAGAATAAGCAATATTTTATGGAAAAAAAATCATTCTGAATGATGAATGAAGGTAAACCAGCTTTCCTATGCTTAAATCATGCTGAAAATGCCCCAAACGCCTTTTCTCGACCTGAAAAGCTCAAAAACACATAGAAATCAAACAAATTATGGATCTACAGAACATACCCAAAACTCATTATATGATGTTAAATCATGATGTTTCTACCCAAATCTAACAAGAATAAGCAATATTTTGTGGAAAAAATCATTCTGAATGATGAATGAAGGTAAACCAGCTTTCCTATGCTTAAATCATGCTGAAAATGCCCCAAACCCCTTTTCTCGACCTGAAAAGCTCAAAAACACATAGAAATCAAACATATTATGGATCTACAGAACATACCCAAAACTCATTATATGATGTTAAATCATGATGTTTCTACCCAAATCTAACAAGAATAAGCAATATTTTGTGGAAAAAATCATTCTGAATGATGAATGAAGGTAAACCAGCTTTCCTATGCTTAAATCATGCTGAAAATGCCCCAAACGCCTTTTCTCGACCTGAAAAGCTCAAAAACACACAGAAATCAAATACATTATGGATCTACAGAACATACCCAAAACTCATTATATGATGTTAAATCATGATGTTTCTACCCAAATCTAACAAGAATAAGCAATATTTTATGGAAAAAAATCATTCTGAATGATGAATGAAGGTAAACCAGCTTTCCTATGCTTAAATCATGCTGAAAATGCCCCAAACGCCTTTTCTCGACCTGAAAAGCTCAAAAACACACAGAAATCAAATACATTATGGATCTACAGAACATAACCAAAACTCATTATATATTGTTAAATCATGGTGTTTCTACCCAAATCTAACAAGAATAAGCAATATTTTGTGGAAAAAATCATTCTGAATGATGAATGAAGGTAAACCAGCTTTCCTATGCTTAAATCATGCTGAAAATGCCCCAAACGCCTTTTCTCGACCTGAAAAGCTCAAAACACACAGAAATCAAATACATTATGGATCTACAGAACATACCCAAAACTCATTATATGATGTTAAATCATGATGTTTCTACCCAAATCTAACAAGAATAAGCAATATTTTGTGGAAAAAATCATTCTGAATGATGAATGAAGGTAAACCAGCTTTCCTATGCTTAAATCATGCTGAAAATGCCCCAAACGCCTTTTCTCGACCTGAAAAGCTCAAAAACACACAGAAATCAAATACATTATGGATCTACAGAACATACCCAAAACTCATTATATGATGTTAAATCATGATGTTTCTACCCAAATCTAACAAGAATAAGCAATATTTTGTGGAAAAAATCAT
This sequence comes from Synanceia verrucosa, assembly GCA_029721515.1. NCBI lineage: Eukaryota > Metazoa > Chordata > Actinopteri > Perciformes > Synanceiidae > Synanceia > Synanceia verrucosa. Next base: position 35,816,516 of record CM056549.1, read on the forward strand.
TCTGAATGATGAATGAAGGTAAACCAGCTTTCCTATGCTTAAATCATGCTGAAAATGCCCCAAACGCCTTTTCTCGACCTGAAAAGCTCAAAAACACACAGAAATCAAACAAATTATGGATCTACAGAACATACCCAAAACTCATTATATGGTGTTGAATCATGATGTTTCTACCCAAATCTAACAAGAATAAGCAATATTTTATGGAAAAAAATCATTCTGAATGATGAATGAAGGTAAACCAGCTTTCCTATGCTTAAATCATGCTGAAAATGCCCCAAACGCCTTTTCTCGACCTGAAAAGCTCAAAAACACACAGAAATCAAATACATTATGGATCTACAGAACATAACCAAAACTCATTATATATTGTTAAATCATGATGTTTCTACCCAAATCTAACAAGAATAAGCAATATTTTGTGGAAAAAATCATTCTGAATGATGAATGAAGGTAAACCAGCTTTCCTATGCTTAAATCATGCTGAAAATGCCCCAAACGCCTTTTCTCGACCTGAAAAGCTCAAAAACACACAGAAATCAAATACATTATGGATCTACAGAACATACCCAAAACTCATTATATGGTGTAGAAACATGATGTTTCTACCCAAATCTAACAAGAATAAGCAATATTTTGTGGAAAAAATCATTCTGAATGATGAATGAAGGTAAACCAGCTTTCCTATGCTTAAATCATGCTGAAAATGCCCCAAACGCCTTTTCTCGACCTGAAAAGCTCAAAAACACACAGAAATCAAATACATTATGGATCTACAGAACATAACCAAAACTCATTATATGATGTTAAATCATGATGTTTCTACCCAAATCTAACAAGAATAAGCAATATTTTGTGGAAAAAATCATTCTGAATGATGAATGAAGGTAAACCAGCTTTCCTATGCTTAAATCATGCTGAAAATGCCCCAAACGCCTTTTCTCGACCTGAAAAGCTCAAAAACACACAGAAATCAAATACATTATGGATCTACAGAACATACCCAAAACTCATTATATGGTGTTGAATCATGATGTTTCTACCCAAATCTAACAAGAATAAGCAATATTTTATGGAAAAAAATCATTCTGAATGATGAATGAAGGTAAACCAGCTTTCCTATGCTTAAATCATGCTGAAAATGCCCCAAACGCCTTTTCTCGACCTGAAAAGCTCAAAAACACACAGAAATCAAATACATTATGGATCTACAGAACATACCCAAAACTCATTATATGATGTTAAATCATGATGTTTCTACCCAAATCTAACAAGAATAAGCAATATTTTGTGGAAAAAATCATTCTGAATGATGAATGAAGGTAAACCAGCTTTCCTATGCTTAAATCATGCTGAAAATGCCCCAAACGCCTTTTCTCGACCTGAAAAGCTCAAAAACACACAGAAATCAAACAAATTATGGATCTACAGAACATAACCAAAACTCATTATATATTGTTAAATCATGGTGTTTCTACCCAAATCTAACAAGAATAAGCAATATTTTGTGGAAAAAATCATTCTGAATGATGAATGAAGGTAAACCAGCTTTCCTATGCTTAAATCATGCTGAAAATGCCCCAAACGCCTTTTCTCGACCTGAAAAGCTCAAAAACACACAGAAATCAAATACATTATGGATCTACAGAACATAACCAAAACTCATTATATATTGTTAAATCATGGTGTTTCTACCCAAATCTAACAAGAATAAGCAATATTTTGTGGAAAAAATCATTCTGAATGATGAATGAAGGTAAACCAGCTTTCCTATGCTTAAATCATGCTGAAAATGCCCCAAACGCCTTTTCTCGACCTGAAAAGCTCAAAAACACACAGAAATCAAACAAATTATGGATCTACAGAACATACCCAAAACTCATTATATGATGTTAAATCATGATGTTTCTACCCAAATCTAACAAGAATAAGCAATATTTTGTGGAAAAAATCATTCTGAATGATGAATGAAGGTAAACCAGCTTTCCTATGCTTAAATCATGCTGAAAATGCCCCAAACGCCTTTTCTCGACCTGAAAAGCTCAAAAACACACAGAAATCAAACAAATTATGGATCTACAGAACATACCCAAAACTCATTATATGATGTTAAATCTTGATGTTTCTACCCAAATCTAACAAGAATAAGCAATATTTTGTGGAAAAAATCATTCTGAATGATGAATGAAGGTAAACCAGCTTTCCTATGCTTAAATCATGCTGAAAATGCCCCAAACGCCTTTTCTCGACCTGAAAAGCTCAAAAACACACAGAAATCAAATACATTATGGATCTACAGAACATACCCAAAACTCATTATATGATGTTAAATCATGATGTTTCTACCCAAATCTAACAAGAATAAGCAATATTTTGTGGAAAAAATCATTCTGAATGATGAATGAAGGTAAACCAGCTTTCCTATGCTTAAATCATGCTGAAAATGCCCCAAACGCCTTTTCTCGACCTGAAAAGCTCAAAAACACACAGAAATCAAATACATTATGGATCTACAGAACATAACCAAAACTCATTATATATTGTTAAATCATGATGTTTCTACTCAAATCTAACAAGAATAAGCAATATTTTGTGGAAAAAATCATTCTGAATGATGAATGAAGGTAAACCAGCTTTCCTATGCTTAAATCATGCTGAAAATGCCCCAAACGCCTTTTCTCGACCTGAAAAGCTCAAAAACACACAGAAATCAAACAAATTATGGATCTACAGAACATACCCAAAACTCATTATATGATGTTAAATCTTGATGTTTCTACCCAAATCTAACAAGAATAAGCAATATTTTGTGGAAAAAATCATTCTGAATGATGAATGAAGGTAAACCAGCTTTCCTATGCTTAAATCATGCTGAAAATGCCCCAAACGCCTTTTCTCGACCTGAAAAGCTCAAAAACACACAGAAATCAAATACATTATGGATCTACAGAACATACCCAAAACTCATTATATGATGTTAAATCTTGATGTTTCTACCCAAATCTAACAAGAATAAGCAATATTTTGTGGAAAAAATCATTCTGAATGATGAATGAAGGTAAACCAGCTTTCCTATGCTTAAATCATGCTGAAAATGCCCCAAACGCCTTTTCTCGACCTGAAAAGCTCAAAAACACACAGAAATCAAATACATTATGGATCTACAGAACATAACCAAAACTCATTATATATTGTTAAATCTTGATGTTTCTACCCAAATCTAACAAGAATAAGCAATATTTTGTGGAAAAAATCATTCTGAATGATGAATGAAGGTAAACCAGCTTTCCTATGCTTAAATCATGCTGAAAATGCCCCAAACGCCTTTTCTCGACCTGAAAAGCTCAAAAACACACAGAAATCAAACAAATTATGGATCTACAGAACATACCCAAAACTCATTATATGATGTTAAATCTTGATGTTTCTACCCAAATCTAACAAGAATAAGCAATATTTTGTGGAAAAAATCATTCTGAATGATGAATGAAGGTAAACCAGCTTTCCTATGCTTAAATCATGCTGAAAATGCCCCAAACGCCTTTTCTCGACCTGAAAAGCTCAAAAACACACAGAAATCAAATACATTATGGATCTACAGAACATAACCAAAACTCATTATATATTGTTAAATCTTGATGTTTCTACCCAAATCTAACAAGAATAAGCAATATTTTGTGGAAAAAATCATTCTGAATGATGAATGAAGGTAAACCAGCTTTCCTATGCTTAAATCATGCTGAAAATGCCCCAAACGCCTTTTCTCGACCTGAAAAGCTCAAAAACACACAGAAATCAAATACATTATGGATCTACAGAACATACCCAAAACTCATTATATGGTGTTAAATCATGATGTTTCTACCCAAATCTAACAAGAATAAGCAATATTTTGTGGAAAAAATCATTCTGAATGATGAATGAAGGTAAACCAGCTTTCCTATGCTTAAATCATGCTGAAAATGCCCCAAACGCCTTTTCTCGACCTGAAAAGCTCAAAAACACACAGAAATCAAATACATTATGGATCTACAGAACATACCCAAAACTCATTATATGATGTTAAATCATGATGTTTCTACCCAAATCTAACAAGAATAAGCAATATTTTGTGGAAAAAATCATTCTGAATGATGAATGAAGGTAAACCAGCTTTCCTATGCTTAAATCATGCTGAAAATGCCCCAAACGCCTTTTCTCGACCTGAAAAGCTCAAAAACACACAGAAATCAAATACATTATGGATCTACAGAACGTAACCAAAACTCATTATATATTGTTAAATCATGATGTTTCTACTCAAATCTAACAAGAATAAGCAATATTTTGTGGAAAAAATCATTCTGAATGATGAATGAAGGTAAACCAGCTTTCCTATGCTTAAATCATGCTGAAAATGCCCCAAACGCCTTTTCTCGACCTGAAAAGCTCAAAAACACACAGAAATCAAACAAATTATGGATCTACAGAACATACCCAAAACTCATTATATGATGTTAAATCTTGATGTTTCTACCCAAATCTAACAAGAATAAGCAATATTTTGTGGAAAAAATCATTCTGAATGATGAATGAAGGTAAACCAGCTTTCCTATGCTTAAATCATGCTGAAAATGCCCCAAACGCCTTTTCTCGACCTGAAAAGCTCAAAAACACACAGAAATCAAAGAAATTATGGATCTACAGAACATACCCAAAATTTATTATATGGTGTTTAATCATGATGTTTCTACTCAAATCTAACAAGAATAAGCAATATTTTGTGGAAAAAATCATTCTGAATGATGAATGAAGGTAAACCAGCTTTCCTATGCTTAAATCATGCTGAAAATGCCCCAAACGCCTTTTCTCGACCTGAAAAGCTCAAAAACACACAGAAATCAAACAAATTATGGATCTACAGAACATACCCAAAACTCATTATATGATGTTAAATCTTGATGTTTCTACCCAAATCTAACAAGAATAAGCAATATTTTGTGGAAAAAATCATTCTGAATGATGAATGAAGGTAAACCAGCTTTCCTATGCTTAAATCATGCTGAAAATGCCCCAAACGCCTTTTCTCGACCTGAAAAGCTCAAAAACACACAGAAATCAAATACATTATGGATCTACAGAACATAACCAAAACTCATTATATGATGTTAAATCTGGATGTTTCTACCCAAATCTAACAAGAATAAGCAATATTTTATGGAAAAAAATCATTCTGAATGATGAATGAAGGTAAACCAGCTTTCCTATGCTTAAATCATGCTGAAAATGCCCCAAACGCCTTTTCTCGACCTGAAAAGCTCAAAAACACACAGAAATCAAATACATTATGGATCTACAGAACATAACCAAAACTCATTATATGATGTTAAATCATGATGTTTCTACCCAAATCTAACAAGAACAAGCAATATTTTGTGGAAAAAATCATTCTGAATGATGAATGAAGGTAAACCAGCTTTCCTATGCTTAAATCATGCTGAAAATGCCCCAAACGCCTTTTCTCGACCTGAAAAGCTCAAAAACACACAGAAATCAAATACATTATGGATCTACAGAACATACCCAAAACTCATTATATGGTGTTAAATCATGATGTTTCTACCCAAATCTAACAAGAATAAGCAATATTTTGTGGAAAAAATCATTCTGAATGATGAATGAAGGTAAACCAGCTTTCCTATGCTTAAATCATGCTGAAAATGCCCCAAACGCCTTTTCTCGACCTGAAAAGCTCAAAAACACACAGAAATCAAACAAATTATGGATCTACAGAACATACCCAAAACTCATTATATGATGTTAAATCTTGATGTTTCTACCCAAATCTAACAAGAATAAGCAATATTTTGTGGAAAAAATCATTCTGAATGATGAATGAAGGTAAACCAGCTTTCCTATGCTTAAATCATGCTGAAAATGCCCCAAACGCCTTTTCTCGACCTGAAAAGCTCAAAAACACACAGAAATCAAATACATTATGGATCTACAGAACATACCCAAAACTCATTATATGGTGTTGAATCATGATGTTTCTACCCAAATCTAACAAGAATAAGCAATATTTTGTGGAAAAAATCATTCTGAATGATGAATGAAGGTAAACCAGCTTTCCTATGCTTAAATCATGCTGAAAATGCCCCAAACGCCTTTTCTCGACCTGAAAAGCTCAAAAACACACAGAAATCAAATACATTATGGATCTACAGAACATAACCAAAACTCATTATATATTGTTAAATCATGATGTTTCTACCCAAATCTAACAAGAATAAGCAATATTTTGTGGAAAAAATCATTCTGAATGATGAATGAAGGTAAACCAGCTTTCCTATGCTTAAATCATGCTGAAAATGCCCCAAACGCCTTTTCTCGACCTGAAAAGCTCAAAAACACACAGAAATCAAATACATTATGGATCTACAGAACATACCCAAAACTCATTATATGATGTTAAATCATGATGTTTCTACCCAAATCTAACAAGAACAAGCAATATTTTGTGGAAAAAATCATTCTGAATGATGAATGAAGGTAAACCAGCTTTCCTATGCTTAAATCATGCTGAAAATGCCCCAAACGCCTTTTCTCGACCTGAAAAGCTCAAAAACACACAGAAATCAAACAAATTATGGATCTACAGAACATACCCAAAACTCATTATATGATGTTAAATCTTGATGTTTCTACCCAAATCTAACAAGAATAAGCAATATTTTGTGGAAAAAATCATTCTGAATGATGAATGAAGGTAAACCAGCTTTCCTATGCTTAAATCATGCTGAAAATGCCCCAAACGCCTTTTCTCGACCTGAAAAGCTCAAAAACACACAGAAATCAAATACATTATGGATCTACAGAACATACCCAAAACTCATTATATGGTGTTAAATCATGATGTTTCTACCCAAATCTAACAAGAATAAGCAATATTTTGTGGAAAAAATCATTCTGAATGATGAATGAAGGTAAACCAGCTTTCCTATGCTTAAATCATGCTGAAAATGCCCCAAACGCCTTTTCTCGACCTGAAAAGCTCAAAAACACACAGAAATCAAACAAATTATGGATCTACAGAACATACCCAAAACTCATTATATGATGTTAAATCTTGATGTTTCTACCCAAATCTAACAAGAATAAGCAATATTTTGTGGAAAAAATCATTCTGAATGATGAATGAAGGTAAACCAGCTTTCCTATGCTTAAATCATGCTGAAAATGCCCCAAACGCCTTTTCTCGACCTGAAAAGCTCAAAAACACACAGAAATCAAATACATTATGGATCTACAGAACATACCCAAAACTCATTATATGGTGTTTAATCATGATGTTTCTACCCAAATCTAACAAGAATAAGCAATATTTTGTGGAAAAAATCATTCTGAATGATGAATGAAGGTAAACCAGCTTTCCTATGCTTAAATCATGCTGAAAATGCCCCAAACGCCTTTTCTCGACCTGAAAAGCTCAAAAACACACAGAAATCAAATACATTATGGATCTACAGAACATAACCAAAACTCATTATATATTGTTAAATCATGATGTTTCTACCCAAATCTAACAAGAATAAGCAATATTTTGTGGAAAAAATCATTCTGAATGATGAATGAAGGTAAACCAGCTTTCCTATGCTTAAATCATGCTGAAAATGCCCCAAACGCCTTTTCTCGACCTGAAAAGCTCAAAAACACACAGAAATCAAACAAATTATGGATCTACAGAACATACCCAAAACTCATTATATGATGTTAAATCTTGATGTTTCTACCCAAATCTAACAAGAATAAGCAATATTTTGTGGAAAAAATCATTCTGAATGATGAATGAAGGTAAACCAGCTTTCCTATGCTTAAATCATGCTGAAAATGCCCCAAACGCCTTTTCTCGACCTGAAAAGCTCAAAAACACACAGAAATCAAATACATTATGGATCTACAGAACATACCCAAAACTCATTATATGGTGTTAAATCATGATGTTTCTACCCAAATCTAACAAGAATAAGCAATATTTTGTGGAAAAAATCATTCTGAATGATGAATGAAGGTAAACCAGCTTTCCTATGCTTAAATCATGCTGAAAATGCCCCAAACGCCTTTTCTCGACCTGAAAAGCTCAAAAACACACAGAAATCAAACAAATTATGGATCTACAGAACATACCCAAAACTCATTATATGGTGTTGAATCATGATGTTTCTACCCAAATCTAACAAGAATAAGCAATATTTTGTGGAAAAAATCATTCTGAATGATGAATGAAGGTAAACCAGCTTTCCTATGCTTAAATCATGCTGAAAATGCCCCAAACGCCTTTTCTCGACCTGAAAAGCTCAAAAACACACAGAAATCAAACAAATTATGGATCTACAGAACATAACCAAAACTCATTATATATTGTTAAATCTTGATGTTTCTACCCAAATCTAACAAGAATAAGCAATATTTTGTGGAAAAAATCATTCTGAATGATGAATGAAGGTAAACCAGCTTTCCTATGCTTAAATCATGCTGAAAATGCCCCAAACGCCTTTTCTCGACCTGAAAAGCTCAAAAACACACAGAAATCAAACAAATTATGGATCTACAGAACATACCCAAAACTCATTATATGATGTTAAATCTTGATGTTTCTACCCAAATCTAACAAGAATAAGCAATATTTTGTGGAAAAAATCATTCTGAATGATGAATGAAGGTAAACCAGCTTTCCCATGCTTAAATCATGCTGAAAATGCCCCAAACGCCTTTTCTCGACCTGAAAAGCTCAAAAACACACAGAAATCAAATACATTATGGATCTACAGAACATAACCAAAACTCATTATATATTGTTAAATCTTGATGTTTCTACCCAAATCTAACAAGAATAAGCAATATTTTGTGGAAAAAATCATTCTGAATGATGAATGAAGGTAAACCAGCTTTCCTATGCTTAAATCATGCTGAAAATGCCCCAAACGCCTTTTCTCGACCTGAAAAGCTCAAAAACACACAGAAATCAAACAAATTATGGATCTACAGAACATACCCAAAACTCATTATATGATGTTAAATCTTGATGTTTCTACCCAAATCTAACAAGAATAAGCAATATTTTGTGGAAAAAATCATTCTGAATGATGAATGAAGGTAAACCAGCTTTCCTATGCTTAAATCATGCTGAAAATGCCCCAAACGCCTTTTCTCGACCTGAAAAGCTCAAAAACACACAGAAATCAAATACATTATGGATCTACAGAACATACCCAAAACTCATTATATGGTGTTGAATCATGATGTTTCTACCCAAATCTAACAAGAATAAGCAATATTTTATGGAAAAAAATCATTCTGAATGATGAATGAAGGTAAACCAGCTTTCCTATGCTTAAATCATGCTGAAAATGCCCCAAACGCCTTTTCTCGACCTGAAAAGCTCAAAAACACACAGAAATCAAATACATTATGGATCTACAGAACATAACCAAAACTCATTATATATTGTTAAATCATGGTGTTTCTACCCAAATCTAACAAGAATAAGCAATATTTTGTGGAAAAAATCATTCTGAATGATGAATGAAGGTAAACCAGCTTTCCTATGCTTAAATCATGCTGAAAATGCCCCAAACGCCTTTTCTCGACCTGAAAAGCTCAAAAACACACAGAAATCAAACAAATTATGGATCTACAGAACATACCCAAAACTCATTATATGATGTTAAATCATGATGTTTCTACCCAAATCTAACAAGAATAAGCAATATTTTGTGGAAAAAATCATTCTGAATGATGAATGAAGGTAAACCAGCTTTCCTATGCTTAAATCATGCTGAAAATGCCCCAAACGCCTTTTCTCGACCTGAAAAGCTCAAAAACACACAGAAATCAAATACATTATGGATCTACAGAACATACCCAAAACTCATTATATGGTGTTGAATCATGATGTTTCTACTCAAATCTAACAAGAATAAGCAATATTTTGTGGAAAAAATCATTCTGAATGATGAATGAAGGTAAACCAGCTTTCCTATGCTTAAATCATGCTGAAAATGCCCCAAACGCCTTTTCTCGACCTGAAAAGCTCAAAAACACACAGAAATCAAATACATTATGGATCTACAGAACATAACCAAAACTCATTATATATTGTTAAATCATGGTGTTTCTACCCAAATCTAACAAGAATAAGCAATATTTTGTGGAAAAAATCATTCTGAATGATGAATGAAGGTAAACCAGCTTTCCTATGCTTAAATCATGCTGAAAATGCCCCAAACGCCTTTTCTCGACCTGAAAAGCTCAAAAACACACAGAAATCAAACAAATTATGGATCTACAGAACATACCCAAAACTCATTATATGATGTTAAATCTTGATGTTTCTACCCAAATCTAACAAGAATAAGCAATATTTTGTGGAAAAAATCATTCTGAATGATGAATGAAGGTAAACCAGCTTTCCTATGCTTAAATCATGCTGAAAATGCCCCAAACGCCTTTTCTCGACCTGAAAAGCTCAAAAACACACAGAAATCAAATACATTATGGATCTACAGAACATACCCAAAACTTATTATATGGTGTTGGATCATGATGTTTCTACTCAAATCTAACAAGAATAAGCAATATTTTGTGGAAAAAATCATTCTGAATGATGAATGAAGGTAAACCAGCTTTCCTATGCTTAAATCATGCTGAAAATGCCCCAAACGCCTTTTCTCGACCTGAAAAGCTCAAAAACACACAGAAATCAAATACATTATGGATCTACAGAACATAACCAAAACTCATTATATATTGTTAAATCTTGATGTTTCTACCCAAATCTAACAAGAATAAGCAATATTTTGTGGAAAAAATCATTCTGAATGATGAATGAAGGTAAACCAGCTTTCCTATGCTTAAATCATGCTGAAAATGCCCCAAACGCCTTTTCTCGACCTGAAAAGCTCAAAAACACACAGAAATCAAACAAATTATGGATCTACAGAACATACCCAAAACTCATTATATGATGTTAAATCTTGATGTTTCTACCCAAATCTAACAAGAATAAGCAATATTTTGTGGAAAAAATCATTCTGAATGATGAATGAAGGTAAACCAGCTTTCCTATGCTTAAATCATGCTGAAAATGCCCCAAACGCCTTTTCTCGACCTGAAAAGCTCAAAAACACACAGAAATCAAATACATTATGGATCTACAGAACATACCCAAAACTCATTATATGGTGTTAAATCATGATGTTTCTACCCAAATCTAACAAGAATAAGCAATATTTTGTGGAAAAAATCATTCTGAATGATGAATGAAGGTAAACCAGCTTTCCTATGCTTAAATCATGCTGAAAATGCCCCAAACGCCTTTTCTCGACCTGAAAAGCTCAAAAACACACAGAAATCAAACAAATTATGGATCTACAGAACATACCCAAAACTCATTATATGATGTTAAATCTTGATGTTTCTACCCAAATCTAACAAGAATAAGCAATATTTTGTGGAAAAAATCATTCTGAATGATGAATGAAGGTAAACCAGCTTTCCTATGCTTAAATCATGCTGAAAATGCCCCAAACGCCTTTTCTCGACCTGAAAAGCTCAAAAACACACAGAAATCAAATACATTATGGATCTACAGAACATACCCAAAACTCATTATATGGTGTTAAATCTTGATGTTTCTACCCAAATCTAACAAGAATAAGCAATATTTTGTGGAAAAAATCATTCTGAATGATGAATGAAGGTAAACCAGCTTTCCTATGCTTAAATCATGCTGAAAAATGCCCCAAACGCCTTTTCTCGACCTGAAAAGCTCAAAAACACACAGAAATCAAATACATTATGGATCTACAGAACATAACCAAAACTCATTATATATTGTTAAATCTTGATGTTTCTACCCAAATCTAACAAGAATAAGCAATATTTTGTGGAAAAAATCATTCTGAATGATGAATGAAGGTAAACCAGCTTTCCTATGCTTAAATCATGCTGAAAATGCCCCAAACGCCTTTT
>CM056550.1:4516-50984 GCA_029721515.1 Synanceia verrucosa
AAGCAGAATGAATGTTGAAAAATTATGAATGTATAATTCCTTGAATTTGAATTTAAAAACTGAATAGTGAAAATGTTTGAATTTTATTCAAAAGTTGAATGTAAATGTGTGCCTGTCCCAGATCCATGTTGCAATGTGAACACACGACTTACGCACTACGTGCGTGCCCTGTCCCAAATCCATGTTGCAATCAAACACACCTGAAGCTTTGCACTCGTGCGTACAACTTTGTTTCCTGTGAGGACTCAATCAAGGAAATTAGGGACTTTTATTTTGAAAGGACAGTCATAGAGCACAGCTTCCTGTGAGGGAAACAGTTACCCCTCTGGAGTTTGACCTAATTCTGCTGGCCACCCCTACTTGACTTGGGCCCACTTTGGGCTGACTGCCCAAAAAAGTCTGAATAGCTTCCCTGGTCTGTCTGTGTGTGATTGATTGATGATATCATCCACTCTCTGTATCCATAGGCATTGATCGATCCAAGCCTGCTAAGCCCCAGGCAGAGATCACTTGAGGATTCAACTGCCAGAAGCTGGGCCGTTTTTCCATGGAGCGGCCTCCATCTCCATCTCTCCCTGCGCCAGCTTCTGTCCCCCTTAGACTTGCCATTCATTTTGAACTGGAGTACCAGACCCTGCCCGAGCTCACTCCTGATAACTCCAAAACCGTGAGGAGTACAGCTTTGGGGTTTTGGACGTGGGCGGCAGGAGCTCACATGACGATCGCAGCGATGTAAATTTTATGTCTCTAGCCCACTCAGAAGGCTGACAGCAGGCAGGTTAAACTGAAGAGTTTTCTCTGCTTCCTCACGCCTTTTTCACTCTGAAAAGTGTAACAGCATGCAGTCTATGGAGGGATTTCTGGAGGTGCCGCCTAGTGGGATCTGGGCCAAACTATAAACCTCACAGACACGAGAGGCTTTTGCTCCTTCGACCGGGCCAGAAATTCCAACGTTTTGATGTAAGAAATTAATGTCCGTGGGATGTATGTAGCCCTCACAATGTGATTTAAAAATATTTGCTCCAGGCAGCTTCAGACACTGCTCCCTCCACTCTAGGTGTGTAGTTCTCCCACTCTAGTGCATAATAGACACCCATGTTAAAGGCTGATTTTTGAAGATTTCACTTGGTCTGAGATATGCTGAAATTGTGAATGAACCGTACATTTTTTGAATTGAAGATGATTTATGAATATGTAGTGGAAATTCACCTGCGTTTTGAAAGAAGTTGAATGAAGTTTCTAAGTGAAAGTATGAAGGAGTTATGAAGGTTTGTTCGGCTGAAGGAAAATGTTTGAAAATGTCTGAGATCTGAAGCTCTCCCCATTCATTTCCAATGGGAAAATTTGTTTTTGAATTATTGTTAATAACTCAGGAGAATTGAAGGTTATGGTTATGTGAAGAAGCATAGCTTTACACCATTCCCGATGAAGGCGCCACTTGCGTTTTGAAGTTGGTTTGAAGTTTCTAGCTTGAAGAACTGTGGGAGAAAAAGCCTTGGCGAAAAAGTGGGGGAAGAATAATAATAACTGAACAGAGCCTGAAGAAATTTTAATATGTGCTTTGCACACATGGACATAAGGCCTGGCGCCTTGGGCCATGTAGAGGCCCCAGCCTGATGCATGCTGACCCTCTCCTGCACTGACCACGCACTTAGGTGCGTGCATGTCTAGGTTCATGTTGAAAACAAACACACGAAACACGCTTACAGAAGTGCGTACGCACTTTTCCACTTTTCTCAGATTAATGTTGCAAACAAACACACCTTATTTCCTGTGAAGCTTAAATCAGAGTTTGGGGCTTTTTACTTTGAAAAGGACAATCATTGCCACAGCTTCCTGTGAGGAAAAAGTTACCCCTCCAGCGTTTGGGACTTTTATTTGAAAAAACCAGACTTTTTATTTTGGAAAACAGCCTGAGCTTCCTGTCTGTGTGTGTGATCAATGATGTCACCTCTCTGTATCATCAGCATTGACCTATGCATCATATCACAGACAGGGTCCTTGCAGTTCAAATACCACACACACACAGCTGCTCTGTCACACTGTGCTTCTGATTATGAGCTGACCTGCCAGAATCACCTCTCGTATAAAAAAACTATAAACTTAGTAGAGGCTTGGAATTTGCATGTGCATGGTGCTATGGTAGTGGAGGTTGTGCATATCCACCTAATTCTGCTGGCCACCCCTGCATGGCTTCCAACACCCCATGGGGCACCCTATGGAGAAAGTCTGGTAGCCCTGGTCTGTCCCCACACTGGCTCTCACATGACTGCCATTGATTTCAAGTAGGTCAGACCCTGCGAGACTCCTCTAAATAACTCCCAACCGTGGCGTACAGCTTTGGGGTTTGGACCGTGAGCGGCAGGAGCTCGCGAGGATATCATGGCGATGTAAATTTTATGTCTCTAGCCCTCCAGAAGCCCCGTCAGCGGCAGGTTTAAACACAAGAGGTTTTCCTGCTTTCTACGCCTTTTCCTCCTGAAAATTAACATTGGGCCCAATGGAGAGATTTTGGGAGGTGCTGCCCTAGTAAGGGTCTGGAACCAAAACCATAAATGTCAGAGACATAAGAGAGATTTTGTCCTTTCGACCGGGCCAAGAAATTTCCAGCGTTTTGCTGGCAAAGAAATTATGTCCGGTGGAGTGAAGCGTGGCCCCTCACAATCAGTAATTTAAAAATATTTTTTCAGGCGATTCTGAAACTACTCTCCACTCCTGAACATTGTGGTTAAGCTTCCACTCTAATTTGCCAATAGACACCCATGTTTAAGGCTGATTTTGAAGATTTCACTTGGTCTGGAAAAAGTTGAAATGCTGAAGAAACTATACATTTTTAATTGAAGATATGAATTATGAATATGTTACTAGGAAAAATTTGCTGCGTTTTGAAAGTTGAATGGAGTTTCTAGAACGTTGAAAGCATAGAGGAGCTGTGACTGTTTGTTCGATGAAGAAAAAAAATTTGAAATCAGCCCACTTTCCCCATTCATTCCTATGGGACTTTTTTTCGGTTTGGGGTCTAAGCGTGCCACAGTAATGAGGTTTGTGGAGAAAAGTAATAGCAACCGTGCTTACGATAGAGCATACGTTTTGATATATGTCATGCCTGGGTGCATACAGTGCTGAGCGCGTGTTACCGAAGAAGTGTCCCTATAATAGTAATAATAAAAAGAAGCCCTGGAGTCCACAGACTACTAACTATACGCGTTGCCCTTGGCTTAAAACACAGTGTTTTATGATTTTGGGATTGATTTTTTGGGTATTTTTGGTATTTTTATCATTTTACATCATATATGTGTGTTTGGACCTCCTACAAGCATTTATGGCAGGCCGCCTGCCACCAATGCTAAGACACTGGGGCCTCCCAAAGGAATAAGTAATATGTGCACGCCGTGCTCTGAGGCTGAGCCGCCAGCCTTGCTCGGCCTTGAGCACATAATAAAGTAAGGAGAACATAGGTGTGAATGCTTTGGGCATTCACACCAACTAGAGAGCAATTGCTGAAGCAATTGGGGTGTGTGGCTCTCCACTTGGCTGAAGCTACGCTGCCCCGAATGCTAATGCTGGGTTGAATGTTTGAATGAGGCCAATGGTGCATGAATTAAAATTTTGAAAATAGCAGCTGAAGCCAAACTGCTGAATGCTGGGTTGAATGTTTGAATGAAAATGAATTGTATGAATAGAAACTTTGAAAATAAAAGCTACAGAAGCCAAACTGCTGGAATGCTGGGTTGAAGATATAGTAGTATGAAAGGTTAAGCAAAATGAATGTTGAAAAATTATGAATGTATGGAAATTAATGAATTTGAATTTAAAAAGCTGAATGAAAATTGAAATATATACATGTAGTGAAGTATATGGTAGCATTGACCAATCAAAGCCTGTATCACAGGCATGGCCACTGCAGCCCAAGTGCCACACACACAGCTGGGCCGTTTCCATGGAGCAAACCCCTCACCCTCTACTCCCTCTCCCTCCTTTAAGCCTCTGTCTCCTTCTTTTATGGGCTGCCATTCATTTGAACTGAGTCAGACCCTGCCAAACTCCTCAAATAACTCCAAAACCGTGAGGAGTACAGCTTTGGGGTTTGGGACCGTGGCGACAGGAGGCTCCGAGGATCATAGCGGTCTAAATTTCATGTCTCTGGCCTCTCAGAAGGGGCTGACAGCGGCAGGTTAAACACAAGAGGAAGTTTCTCTGCTTCCTCTCGCCTTTTCACCTCCCAAAATTAACATTGCAGTCTATGGAGAGGGATTTCTGGGAGGTGCCGCCCCTAATTAAGGGTCTGGAGGCAAAACTACAAACCTCACAGACCACGAGAGACACATCGCTACTGATCGGGACAAGATTTCCAACGTTTTGATGTAAAAATTATGTCCGTGGGATGTCATTCAGCCCTCTGACAATCAGCGATTTAAAAATATTTTTCAGGCGCTTCAGACACTGCTCTCCACTCTAGGTGTGTAGTTCTCCCACTCTAGTGCCACGCCAATGAACACCCATGTTAAGAGCTGATTTTTTTTTTTTTGAAGATTTCATGGTCTGACCCTTAAGTCAAATTGTGAATGAACCGTACATTTTTGAATTGAGAGATGAGTGCTGAATATGTAGCCAGGAAAATTCACACGCGTTTGCAGAAAGTTGAATGAAGTTTCTAAGTGAAAGTATGAAAAGAGTTATGAAGAAGGTTTGTTTGAGTTGAAAATTTTTGGAAGTTTGAAGCTCTCCCCATTCACATTTTCAATGGGGAATTTTTATGAATTATGGTTAATAACTCATGGAAATTATGAAGGTTCACGGTTATGAAAAGTAATACTTTACGTGTCCCGATGGAAGCTTATACGTTTTGAAGTTGGTTTGAAGTTTCTAGGTTGAAATTTGTGGGAGAAAAGCGAGCCAAAAAGTGAGCGGAAGAAAAATAATAAGAATAAGGTAGGATAACATAGGTGTAGAATGCCTTGGGGGCATTCACACCAACTAGAAAAAACAATTGCTGAAGCAGTGCGGGTGTGTCACCCGCAGCTGAAGCCAGCTGCGAGAATGCTAATGCTGGAGTTGAATGTATGACTGAGAATGAATTGTCACAATTGAAATTTTGAAAATAGAAAGCTAGAGCCAAACTGCTGAATGCTGGAGGTTGAATGTTTGAAATGAGAATGAATTGTATGGTGGAAACTTTGAAAATAAAAGCCTAAGCCAAACTGCTGAGCAGCTGGAGTTGAATGTTTGAAGGAGAATGAATTGTATGAATAGAAACTTTGAAGTAAAGCCTAAACAAGCTGCTGAATGCTGGGTTGAATGTAGTAATATGAAGGTTAAGCAAGATAGATGTTTGAAAAAGTATGAATGTATAATCCATGAATTTTGAATTTAAAAGCTGAATGGTGAAATATACACATGGTGAAGTATATAATTACTTTGACCAATCCAGAAGCCTGTATCACACAGACATGCTCACTGCAGCCCAAGTGCCACACAGAGCTGGGCCCGTTTTCCATGCAGGCGGCCCCTCCTTCTCACTCCTCCTCTCCCTGCACCAGCACTCTGTCCCCATAGACTGCCATTCAGTTTGAGACAGAGTCAGAGCCTGCCGAACTCCTCTAAATAACTCCACAACAGTAAGGAGTACAGCTTTGGGGTTTGGACCATGTAAATGACCAGGAGCTCCCGAGGGTCATAGCAGTCTAAATTTCATGGTCTCCTAGCCCACTCAGAGGCTGACAGCTGACAGGTTAAACACCAGAGGAGTTTCTCTGCTTCCTCACGCCTTTTCCTCTGAAATTTTAACATTGCAGTCTATGGAGGGGATTCTTGGAGGTGCAGCCTAATTAGGGTCTGGGCCAAAACTATAAACCTCACAGACACAGAGGGCACATCACTACCGACCAGGGCAGAAATTTCCAACATTTTGATGTGTATAAATTATGTCTGGTGGGGCAATACGTGGCCACCTGCATGTCCTTGGAATTTTTAAAATATTTTTCAGCTGATGCAGAAGCTGCTCCTCCACTCTAGGTGTGGCAGTTCTCCCACTCTAGTGCACGCAATGAACACCCATGTTAAACTCTGCTCTCCATGGTCTGACGCATAAGGCAAAATGCTGAATAAACTATACATTTTTAATAAGCCAGTGAATTGTGAAAATGTAGCCAGGAAAATTTGCTGCGTTTTCCAAGTTGAATGGAGTTTCTAGGCCCAACTACGAGGAAGCTGTGAGTGTTTGTTCCAGTGAGGTTAAATGACTATGAAAAAGTCCTGAGCCCATTTCATTTCCTATGGGGAAATTTTGAAATGGATTATGGTCCATAACTCCCGGAAATTATAAGGAATATCAAAATTCTGAATACAAGCACCACCATTCCGGCCGAGCAGATGGTTTAGCGTGGGGAGCAGCGTTTCTCTACGACCAGCAGTGCCGGGAGGAGTAAGCGGTTCAAAGTTTTGAGATAGGGGGTTTTAAATGCTAATACTAGAAGAGCAATTGCTGAAGCAATTTGTGGGGTGTGAGTGCCTTGCAGCTGAAACTACGCTGCTGAATGCTAATGCTGAAGCTACGCTGCTGAATCTTTAATGCTGAGTTGAATAACGCTGAATGAGGAAATAGATTATGCAATTGAAATTTTATGAAAATGAAAGCTGAAGCCAAACTGCTGAATGCTGGGTTGCAGATGTTTGAATATGAGAATGAATGGTGTATGAATAGAAACTTTGAAAATAAAAAGCCTAAACAAACTACTTTAAATGCTGGAGTTGAATGTAGTAGTATGAAGGTTAAGCAGAATGAATGTTGAAAAATTGTAAATGTATAATCCATGAATTTGAATTTAAAAGCTGAATGGTGGGAAATATATACATGGTGAGAGCATATGGTTAGCTTTGACCAATCAAGAAGCCTGTATCACCAGACATGCTCACTGCAGCCCAAGTGCCACGTTTGGAGAGCTGGGCCGTTTCCATGGAGGCGGCCCTCCCTTCTCACTCCCTCTCCCTGCCCCAGCCTCTGTCCCCATAGACTGCCATTCATTTGAACTAGGTCAGACCCTGCCAAACTCCTCTAAATAACTCCTGAACCGTATGGAGTACAGCTTTGAGGGTTTGGACCGTGCAGCCGACAGGAGCTACTTAGCGATCGTAGCGATGTAAATTTTATGTCTCTAAGATCCCACTCAGAAGGCTGACATTGGCGGCAGGTTAAACACGAGAGTTTTTCTGCTCTCTCACGCCTTTTTCCTCTGGTAACATTGCAGTCTATGGAGGGATTCTTGGAAGTGCCGCCCTAATTAAGGGTCTGGAGCCAAAACTATAAATCTCACAGGCATGTAGAGGCACATCAGCTACGACCGGGACGAAATTTCCAGCGTTTTGATGTATAAATTATCTTCGATTAGGCGTACGTGGCCCTCGTAATCACCGTTTCAAAATATTTTTCAGCTGATGTAGAAGCTGCTCTCCACTCTAGGTGTGTCTTCTCCCCACTCTAGTGCCTTAATAGACACCCCATGTTAAACTCTGCTTTCCATGGCAATGGTCTGACATAAGGCAAAATGCTGAATAAACTATACATTTTTGCAAGAAATGATGTAGATTATGAAAATAACAGCCAGAAGAATTTGCTGCGTTTTACAAGTTGAATGGAGTGCTCTAGATGTCAACTACGAGGAGCTGTGAGTGTTTGTTCACCACTGAGGTTAAATGACTGAGAAACTCTGAAGTCCTGAGCCAGCCCCATTCATTTCCTATGGGAAATTTTAGAGATGGATTATGGTCCATAACTCAGGAATTATAAGAGATATCAAAATTCTGAATACAAACACACACCATTCCCGGCCGAGCCGGTCCGTTTGTAGCGCGGGAGCAGGCGTTTCTCACGACCAACGGTCTTGCAGGAGGAAGTAAGCGGTTCAAAGTTTTGAGTAGGGGGTTTTAAATGTAATACTAGAAAGAACAATTGCTGAAAGCAATTGCGGTGTGTGAATCTCGCATGGCTGAAGCTGCGCTGCCGAATGCTAATGCTGGGTTGAATGTTTGAATGAGAATGAATTGCATGAATTGGAAATTTTGAGAAAATAAAAGCTGAAGCCAAACTGCCTGAATGCTGGGTTGAATGTTTTGAATGAGAATGGGTGTATGAATAGAAATTTTGAAAATAAAAAGCTGAAGCCAAACTGTGCTGAATGCTGGGTTGAATGTTTGAATGAGAATGAATTGCCTTGAATAGAAATTTTGAAAATAAAAGCCTAGAAAAAGCAAACTGCTAAATGCTGGAGTTGAATGTAGTAGTATGAAGGTTAAGCAAAATGAATGTTGAAAAATTATGAATGTATAATTAATGAATTTGAATTTAAAAGCTGAATGAGTGAAATATATACATGGTGAAGTATATAATTATCATTGACCAATCAAGCCTGTATCACAGGCATGCCCCACAGCCCAAGTATACGCCACACACACAGCTAGGGCGTTTTCATGGAGGCAGGCCCCTCCTTCTCCACTCCCTCTCCCTGCACCAGCCTCATCTAGCTCCTTCTGCCCCTTAGACTGCCATTCCATTTTGAACTGGAATTCAGACCCTGCCAAAACTCCTCTAAATAACTCCAAAACCGTGAGAGTACAGCTTTGGGGTTTGGACCGTGTAAATGACTGAAAAACTCTGAAGTCTAAACACACCAATCACTAACGCATACCAACATTTAAGTGTTTGTATGTGTAGTATTTATTATTAATATTTGTATTTACATCCTTTGTATTCTGCTCCAGTTCAAATGTTGTCAAGCAGTAAATATTACACACTGTGTAACCCTGTAAAAACATCTTCAGTCAGGCTACTTCACAGTTAGTTTGAGTCCAGCTGAAAGAGTCACACAACTGCTCTGCCTCTGATGGTCCTCAAGGTCCACATGGTTTCAGGTCCTGCCAGTCCTGTGGTCCATGTGGTTCTACAATGGTCCACATGGTTCAGGTCCTGCAGTCCTGTGGTCCTCGTGGTTCCTGGTCCACATGGTTCTAGTTCTGTGATGAGGACAGGAGACAGAATTGTACCAGCAGTGATGCAGATGGACATCTCTTCCACCGTAGTTTGCTGTTGTGAACATGTTTTCTGTTTATTGACAAGTGCTTAAGAGTCATGCTGAACTACTAAGGTGGTCAAACAGAGAAAACACAGTCCCATACCAGGTCCAAGGTCCAGAGATTTGTTCAGTGGAGACGTGCAGAGTCCCAGTGCTGCTGGAGTCCCCTTTCATCTCTCTGATTGCCAGGGATAGAGGCACTAGAAACACAAACACAAAACAAAGGTTATGACAGGTGTCCTTCCTGACAGTCAGTACCAAGTGCACATGTGTTCTTATTTCAGCTATGCATAAAGTACTAGATTGTAAGAGTTCACTTTACAGAATGACTGGGTCCAGCTCCAGGTCCACACCACACCTGTCTGGTCGTCCTGTTGTCCAGGCTCCCCTCTGTCAGCATGGCCTACGCTTCAGTCCACATGGATGTTGCCTTCACCTTTCAGTGAAACTCTGACAGAGAGCAGAGGAAGGCAGAGATGACATGAACTAGTGGTCAGAATGGAGTGTATCACTGGAAGTCACTTGCAGCATTGAAATAATTAAACAGTAGATACCAGGCACCCAGGAGCAGGCGGTTTGAAGCAGAGGCCTCTTGGTGTGGCGTCTCCACGTGGCCCAGGCACATGGATCTTTGGGTCCCTTGGTGAGGAACTGTGCTGCTGGACCTGTTGTGACCTTTAAAGGTGTTTGCTCACACAGAGAAGAGAAGCAGTTAAGACAAACACACACATAGACAGTGAGTCAGCATGTTTACCTCCTCAATGAACAGAGGAAATAAACAGTGTATTGCTTCAAGTTACTTACCTTAATGTATTACTTACCACTTGGGTACCTAGGGCCCAGCTCAACTTCAAAGTAATTTAATTTGTTGTGAATTCAATGTAATTTTATAGGAACATTACATTTATATAGACCATTATATTTATCAAATAAGATCCACTCACAGTATTTGCCATTATATTTGCAAGATCATTAACAGTATTTGCCATTATAATTCTGAAGATCCATTAACAGTATTTGCCATTATATTTACAAGATCCATTAACAGTATTTGCCATTGTATATTTTTAAGATCCACTCACTCAGTGTAATGGATTTTTATTTTTATAGCTAGTTTTCTGTTGATCGTCCCTCAATCCCTCCCCACAGCCTGGCCTGGATTCCCATTGAGTATTTCAGATTAGTATTACTAACACACACACACACACACACACACTCTCTCTCTTTTCCAAATGTGAGACTGGCCAAGAGAAGAGAGGCAAATAAGTGTTACACAGTTCTGCAACAAATACAGGACAATGACAGACTTATAGCAACACTAAAACGAGTACATATTGATACTAGGAACCTCAAGGAGAAAGGAGACTCAAGACACAAACTGGGTAGCTAAAGAAGCTCTAAAATGTACCAAACGATTTGTCAATTTCAAAACAGTTCAAATTATGTTTTAGCCAAAAAACAAAGTATTACACTTACAGTATTAATTAGAAGGTGTTTTGAAAGTGAAAATCATTACAGTCTGGGGAAACAATTGGTCAGAACAGAACACAAAATGTATATCATTAAAGAAGTATATATCATTAAGAAAGTTCAAACAAATGTTCAAAAACAATATATACTGAATGGATACAGGATGGAATTGGATGTATAGGTTATGTTGTTATTTAAGTCGTTTATTTATTATTCATACGATAATCTTTGATTTCACAAAAATTATTATATGAAGTTGAAAATGAAATAAACATTTTTAAGAAATTAATAATGTCTGTTGTTTTTTCTTTGATGGGGATTTGATGGACGATTTGCTGTAGCACCTTCTGTTTCAAAGCTTGTTTACTTTTGTATTGTTATTATTACTATTATTTAAACCTATTCCATTGTCTTATGTTATTTTTAATATACTTTTGAATAAATAAAAAAGTTACATACCAGCCGTCTCTCATGTCGAGGTGAGAAATGTCAACAGTTGTGCCTTCCGTGGTTGGTTAGATTGAGGCACAAGGGCTGAATGGATTGGCGAGGATTGGTTTATCTCGGTCAGTCAATCAAATTACTCTAACTAAAGCCAAGCCACAGGGTTACCAAACTTTATTATCACGACGCGTCACGCTGTCACGATTTCCCGACAACCCATTGGTCAATTTCAATGGTCGGCACCTTATCCGATAATCACAGTCCGAGATCCAAAGCTACGCCTAAATGTCTGTCACAAGCAATAGCGATCTAAAGGTGAGTAAACTCAGAGATCGCATATTGTCATCTAGATTAGACCCTCCACTCTGTTCTAGAAAGCCCTTCCTCTTGAATATGATGACTTTTTGATCACAGAGCAGCAAAAGCTAAAGATATATATGTATCTCTATCCCTATTGTTTTATATGTATGTGTGTGTGTGTGTGTGTGTGTATGTGTATATATATGTATATATATATATATACATACAAAGAAAAGAAAGAGAGAGATAGAAGATGATAGTCCCAGCAGAAGAGGGCTAATGTATTAATGTGGAGTTTAATCAAATGTTTTATATGAATATCATTGATTGTTATTTTATATTAGTGTTACTAACACACACCACACACACACACACACACAGAGACACACCCAAACAGATCCGTGACATTTGATATTTAGCAGGAAAAAAATCTAATAACCAATTAATCTCAGATAATATTTTTAATCTTTTCACACAACAATGACATAAATTGAAGAGCTATTAATTGATAACTTTTTTTTATACAACTTTAACCAAAAGTGGGGCTGAGACTCTGAACAAAAAAATTGAAAAAGTGCAGTTATTAACTACTGCATTGGGGAAATTAGAGAGGAGGAGTGGGAATGAAGGAGGTTCTCCAAATTCCCCTAGCAGAGAAGTCTCCCAGGTCCTCTTCAATTGAAATGTTGAGTCAACTCTTCCCTCGATTTGTATGTCAGTGTGAGGGCATGCGGGAATGTCCCCACCTTTTTGGAATACCCTGCTCCACGTCTCCATTGGGACAGAGTAAGCTCCGTTAGTCCGTTCGTCAAGGACCTCGGCGTTCCCCTTGTCTGTTTTCCTCAGCCCCTGGACCGATCTGCGACCATGGTAGAGAAATCAGCTAGAGAAATCATATAGGAGATGTATTAATTAGTCGATGAACAAAGCCTGAGTGCTTGATATCCTGTAAGTCTACTGCTAAGGGGGTATACATTATGTCTACATTTATTAACCTACACTCAACCTGAGTGGAGTTGTTGATTGAAGGATAACCCCACATGAGGAAATACTTCCCCCCTCATGTAGGTTACCCGGATGAGCAGCCCTCCTCCAAAGGCACCAGGTTGGCCTCCCTCCACAGAACTACCTGGAGCTGGGACCAGTTCTACCTACAACAAGAGAACATATTTGCATCACGGTGCTTACTTTATACTAAAAGTATGATTGAGGCACACACTGAGAGAGAAAAAGGAAGAGGAGAGGACCAAATCACACAGTTCAATAGTTCCATACCTCTTTCAAAGTGATTTTTCTGGAGAGTGCGGGGTCCCCTCTGGGGTGGCCTGAAAGCAGACACATGTCCAAGCTAGAGGTAACAAGAGAAGAGTTTTTTTAAAAATAGATACCATAAACCTAAAAAATACAGTTAGAGAAGCTGTGGTATGCAAATGGGATTCATAAAACATTGTTTGGATTTTGTAATATGGATGATATGTAGTTTTAATTTGGACTTTTAGTCCTTCAGAGATGAAACCATGTCAGGATTAAACTTACCTTGATGATCAGCCCTTGAACAGACACGAAGGCCTGGCTCCCGGCTGTACATCTTGTAAAGCCCAGAAGAGGGAGAGCGGGGCTGAAAGTAACCTAAGCCCCTCCTCCAGGTGATGAGCTTAGGCATCCCTACGTCAAAGTTTGCACCATACATACACCACCATGTCCATTTTGGACCAAGATGGAAAAAGGCTCAGTGCTTGAAATGCCATACTTTTTCAGTACATAATGGTGGCCTACTTTAAACTTTTGGGGCGTTGTTCTTCACTAGATTCTGACGCATGACAGAGTGACCGTCACTTATGGCAGCTGTAATGTTGTGATTATCGTTTCTGGAGTAATGAGACCACTTTCCAAACACCCAGCGCTGCCACTCTAGTGGAGGCTTTGTAGCCAAGATTTTAACTTTCAGAAGCGGCAGCCTCTGCATTATGGCGTGTGGGTTTTTTCAAATAAGGCCTGAAGTGCCATTCTGAAAAACAGAAGTACAAAAAGTATGGTTTTATGAGACGGAATGACATCAACTTAGATTAGAGAATAAACACAATAACTTGTCACTTTCAAAAAATGATTTATTTATTCTCTCAGCAGCCCATGGACAAGAAAAGAAAAGTGTTCATGAAGAAATTGTTTCACACCCAGCCAATACAGTAGGGGGCAGTGTGCAACTTTGAGCTCGGTTGCAGTCTACCATTGAGATAAAGAAGTGGTTCCGCAGGCGTAGGTTGTACTGCGCATGTGCAAAACGCGTTTACATCCCCTCGGCAGCATGGAGCAGGCTGGTGAGTAGGAACTGAGTGGCACAAGAATGCAGGTAGATTGAGGCATAATCTCTCGGGGCTGTGCGACATTATGCCAGTATAAAATGTCTGCTGTCGCGATGCAATCCTCCGTAATTTATACTCATTAATTTTAACATGTAGCTACTTAGTTAGCTCTGTTGCTACACACTAGCGTTAACGTTACTCTGCTTGTGGTTTAGATACGCGTGTAAACACTGGACTTAACATCAGACTGACTACTGGATTAATCAAACATCATCGCCATAAGTTCAAATCATGTTCATTTGCATGGCGCTTCGACATAATAGTGCCGTAACTCTGCGGCAGCACTTTACTGCTTTGTGGTAGCATGTCAAGGGCTTGTTCTGACAGTTCAGAGCGCGTAAAACTCGCCCATCTTACTCCCAGTTCCGTCTTCGGTACAACACAAAGCGCCCAGTAGAGGAAAAGCGGTATGGAGGACGTCTGTTTTAAGATGAATGGTTCATGGGGCAAGTTATTAACACTCAAACACATCTTCATTTGCCAAAGCCAAACTAGCTTAGCGGTTACAAGCGCCAAACACAACCGCCAGTGGTAGCCACAACCGTTTAAGCCTGCGCAATGAAACTGTTGGACCCGACTCTCAAGCCAATGTTGGCAGTTAGCTTAACGAGTAAGGTAGATGGATGATTTGATATCACCAAGTACTAAAAAAGTCAAAGTTTTTAGAAGTTAGGGTAAGGATTAGGATTTGTGGTTCCAGGACTAATGTTAGTAGTTATCCAGGACTTTTTTATTATTGCACAGAATCACAGTCGCGCCCATGGCTACGGGACTTGCCCGTCTGTTTATTAATATGAGTGTATCTGAGCAGAAGCGACTTGCTAGCTCGGACTAATGGTACAGTCCCTAGCCACTACTGTATGGCAGTTCTCACATAAAAAAGAAACTGTTAGGTTTGAATAAAAATAGCATTCGCCAATTTCTGCTCACGCAGAAGGTAAACTATTAAAGTGATTCAGGTAACTGTTCACATTTTTGCAGAATCTGCTTGACTTTCACTGATGTCAAGTAAGCTAAAAAACTCCTTACACGCAACAACGTTACCGGAGCTAGTAGTACAGTTACTGCTTTTTCATTTTTGTAGGTTCTTAAATATACTCAGAAACATTAAGTAAAGGCGAAATATCACGATTAAACCCATTCTATTTAACTTTCGTTTAGCATTCTCTTTTGGCAGAAAGTCATAAAAATAACAATTAGCCATTATTTAGAAGCCAGTGTAACGTCAGTCACCTACCTCGATTTTCTCCTTCTGTGAAGAAGATTTCGCGGGCCTGGTGGTACAGTTTGTAAACCAAAGCGCAGAGTGTCTCTCTGATCTCAGTAGACTGGATCTGATTAGTTCAGTCTGTGGTTAAGGCCTTTGAAATGATCATACACAGTTGAATCGGAGGAGCAAAACATCAGGACAGATCTCCCCCACTGCACCATTGCTCCATACTTGCTGACAACTTGTACCTTTGCCCTTAGGTCCTGATTGTGTGTTTCTGTCTTCCAGCATCCCACTTTAATTGTTTATATTGTATCACCATCATTGATATGATGATTGGGATAGAATTTTCTCTTTTATGTCCAGACCCAGAACCACATGAACCGAGGAGTGGAAGCATCAGAGGCAGCTGCTGTATAGGTGACTGGATCAGTATTCAATGTTCCTCTTTAGCTGCACTCTTAAAGTCACTAAGGTTTGTCCACGTTGTCTTTTATTGCACATTACATCAGGTTATTGGTTAGAGAGCACCTCAGCGGTGCCCGGGAGGAGGAACAGTCTCTCAGTGGCTCAGTTCACACTATTTTCTTAAGTCTGTGCAGAGGGACTTAAGTACTTATAGAGCTCCTGCAAAAAAAGTACAGAATTTCATGTGTGAATCACTGCCAAAGGGACCAGCCCTATAAATAATTATGATAATGGTAATTTCATACTTTCATATTAATAGAAATATTTTTCATCTGTGTGAGTATCTATGTTGTGAAATTAGTTTTAAAAAGCAGTTAAAAGTTATACAGCGTGTGACACAGTATAATTACCTATATTGTGCACCCAAATAATGTGCTATGATAAAGTAATGATTAATGTTATTATGTGTGTATCTAGTAAAGCCAATAAAAATAGTATGTGGTCTCCTTTCTGCTACTGACTCCAGATTGTCCAGGTCCAGTCCAGGCTCAAAGATGAACTTCTTGACCAGCTTGTTGTGTCTGCTGGCCTCACCAGCACTGATGTATATGCAGTCCGTTCCACATCCAGAAGGATCTGCTAAGCCTGTGGAAGGACAGTGTCACTCTGTCCTTTGCTAAAGGAAGCATCAAGTGATTTGTGACCACACCAGTTTTCATGTTGTTTTGGGATTACCCAAGGTGCAGCCTATCGAGTCCCATCAGCCTCAGCTTCCTCCACTGGGAGTAGCATGAAACTGAACCAGGGTATATGAGGGCCAGATAGTGGTTCACCAGTGTGTGTCATATAAATATGTGCTTATGTATCAGCATCTTAAAGCTGGGAACCTGAAGAAAAAAAATTTGAGGCAGATCAGCACTATGTCAAGTTGACCTTTAGTAATAAACATGAATGGATGAATTAATGCCAATGGGGTTTATTCATGTAATTATAAAAATGAATTGTGAAAGTCTATAAGAGCTTTAAACATTATACCAGAAGTGAATGATGACCGTTCCTATGCTCACTTAAATTCACTTGCCACTTTATTAGGTACTCACTTACTGTTGGACCCACATGATCTTTCATAACTGCCTTAATTTCTTAGTGTAATATACTTTCAACAAGGTGTTGGAAACATTCCTAATAGATTCTGTTCCATATTATCATGATAAGCGTCACTTGGCTTCTGCTCATCTATGATGAAATTTCCTGTTCTTCCATCATCCCAAAGGTTCCTACTGGACTGAAATGTGGTAACTGTGGAAGACAATGGTTAGCTCAGAGTTCAGGATTAGAGGTCCGTTTGTTTTGTACCTCTACCTGGCATACCACCTAGCAGTTTCTGAAATACTCAGACCACATTCAAAAGTCACTTTCTTCTTCATTCTGATGGCTAGAATTTATTGGGCTGACCATGTGATTGAGCTGATTAGTTACCTAATAAAAGTGTCCGATTGAATGTATTTCAAGATTTTTTTTTTTTTTTTTTATCAAATAGAACTATTTTATTGGTGATCCTCAACCTGGCAAATCACATTATAACAGCAACACAGAGATATACTCAGAAGTACAAAAATGTAAAGAACAGAGAAATATTACTATTTACAAATCAAGTATAATACTAGAAACACCATATTGAAATATATAAATGTGTATGCAGATAAATAATTATGACTAAGTAGTATATTTATAGTGCAAACAGGTCCAGTGAAGTAGAGATGAACAACATTAGACTAATGGCATAACAGTTATGAGTAGAGTTAGTGCAAATAAATATACTGAAGTAAGGTGCACTGAACTGGAGATGAACACATTCCTATGATGTAATAGTACAATTCTAGAGAATTCTGTAGCAGTGCAAATAAACAGTATGAACTGGAGAACGGTGTGTTGTGATGTGGCATCAGGGAAAAGGTCTTATTGGACAGCTTGATGGCTTGTGGCAAAGAATGACTTCCTGTATCTGTTCAACCAGTAGGCGGACCTGCAGCAGTCTGTCCAGAGAAGCTGCTCCCGTCTGATGTGTCCAGTGTGAGGTGGAGGATGATCCCTGCTTTATCCCTGATGGAGATATGTTTTTTTTTCAGTGTCCCTCCTCTCCTAACAGTCTGAAAGAATCCAGCTTGAATCCAACCACAGAGCCAGCCCTTCTTGTCATTCAGTCTGCTGGTGTCTGCTCGGCTCAGTGATGCTGCTGCCCAACAAGAACAGCAAAGAAGATGGCGCTTTAGCAACAACAGACTAATTGAAAGATCTCCAACATCTTGCTGCACCACGTTAGCGAAGGATCTCAGCTTCCTCAGGAAATAGTCTGCTCATCCACTTTTTGCACAACCTCTGTATGGATTTCCAGTCCAGAATCTGTTTCTGATCACCACTCCCGAGGTATTTGTGAGTCTTCCACCTCCTCTACCACACTCCCCCTCTGATCTGCAGAGTGGTTTGTAGAAGGTGAAATAAAGAGCCTGAGACTGATCAGCTAATGTTGATTTAATATCTAAAGCAATATGTGAATGTAAACTTAGTTTAATTCAATTTAAAAAGCTGAATGTTGAGAATACATGAGATTTATAATTTGTTTGTAGATCATGTTAAAGTTGAGATAAAACCGTATGTTTATATTCCAGAATATGTCTGTAATACCTTTTCATATAATATCCTCCAGTTCATTGCAGAGGCACACAGAGACAGAACCAACCACTCACACGTTTAAAGGGCCAATTAACCTAATCCCCATGCATGTTTGCTGGTAGAGGAAGCCAGAGAGAACAGACAGACACAGAAAACATACAAACTCCACACAGAAGGCCCTAGACTTTTTCATACTTTAAGCATAGAGCCAGTTCATACCATTTTTACTCCAGCGGATCTGTATGCGCCAATGTGGGCTGCATCTGAAATTCCATACCAACATGGTATTGACTGTGTTAAAAAACAGTGTGTGGGTCTCGAAATAACATTCTCACTTAGGGCCCCAATTTGGTCAGGGCAGTCCTGCTACCTTATAAGTCTGCTTTGAGTATGTTAAGCTGCCACCGTAATGTCACGCTGAAGTATCAACTGGCCTTTACACTTATGTCAATAAGTCACTGGGCTAGCCCACTGCCAATGACTTAATGAATATACAGCCAACAGACTGGCTGTTTTGTGGCCCTAGCAGCATCGGTAAACAAAAAGCACTGCAGCGATCATGTACAAAGTAGCCTGTCACATGTAAAGATGCAAAAAACCTCACAGAATAGCAGATGAGCTGATGCTCCCAGCAGTGGACATGATCACAATATTTTTGCCATCTCATTTCATTGTCCCTATTTTGATAATCAAGGTGATTGTACTTGCAGACTGCAGGTCCGTTTCACAAAAGCAGGTTCAACAAACTCTGAGTGTAGCCCTGAACTCTGAGTTGATCCTACTCTGAGATAGAAAACTCTGAGTTTCTGGTTCCACAACAGCTGATTTGAGTTGGTTCAATCAACTCAGAGTAGCGGTTTCAGCTGGAGTTCAGCGCGTACTACCACAGCGATAAAGCCAGCATCAATGGAGCACACGATTAAGCGGTCACCATGGCGGGGAAAGCGGAGGCGGCGTTTTTACCCACTTGAATTGGAAATGCTTGTGCGCTCATATGGTGAGTTTGAACATGTTTTTAGAAAGAAATGCGACACCACTGCACGGCTGCAGAGGGAGACGGTGTGGAGAACATTGCCTTGCCGGGTCAATCATTAAAGTTTAATGTAGTCCTTTGAATCCACAATAATATTACAGGAGAAAACTGCCTATTAACAGATCCTCTGACTTAATGGCCACTAAAATGTTTTCTAAGCTCACAATGTCAATGTATTCAGAATTCAATAGTCACAAAGAGTATTTTTTGCCAACCAGAGCCAGCCAATGTCGTGCCCTGTATGCAAATTAGCATGTGCAGTTTGCACCATGCATGTCCCAATGGTATAAAATTGTCATGAAGTACTTGCTGCGTGTCGATACCTGACATTTTATTCAAGCTGTTCCTTGCATTGTAATGCACATATGCACCACTGCATGTTCCAGAAAATGTATATCTGTATTGCGCAACAATTTCGAGATGGAGATCCTAGATGCTGCAAATGTAAAGAAGGATTAGGTTTTTGGCTGTAGATTATGGACTGTGACGTGAAACGGTACCGCTCAGAAATGCAAGAACATCTATAGTGATCTGATGACAATCTGGCGCGAATATTGAATAGTCTGTGCAGTAATGCTGCGTCCTTCATCCACTGGATCATTGATGAAAGGACATGTCATTTTATTGAGCGGCAGAACTAGAGCTTCACATAAACTTGCCTGCTGACTAACTGACTGAATGAATGAATGAGGAAATCAAAAAGGGGCGGAGACAGAGAGGCTTCGAGGTTCGTGAGGAAAAACCTGGTCCCGACCAGGTTAGTTTCATAGAGTCTGTTACTCACGGTAACTGAGCGAGAGCTTCAGTTACCTCTCTCTGTGAAACAGGCTGGGAGTTACCCCTCTGTCTCTGGTTTGACTTACCTCCCTTTCTGGCTTGAGCTCAGTTTCCTCATTTCAGAGAGTTAACAGACTCAGAGAGTTCACTAAGAAACCTGCTTTGTGAAACAGAACCCCTGGTGTGTCAACAGCTTAACAGCGATTGACGGCAACTCCTCTCACTGTGCAGTAATTTAAGATTTGACTATGTGGAATAGTGAGTTTCAGTCCTCAACATTTGTTTTCAGTTTCAGAACGTCCATTTACATATTGTACAGCACTGATTATAGTTTTATCTGATATTTTAAATATTTTTATACTAATACCTACTACAACATGTACCACGGATCAGATTCAACGCATGTACCTGCTGCTATTGATATTTGCTTATTATTACTACTGTTGGAAGGAGGGCATAACAGAAAATGAAAATAGTGAGAACCACTGCATATAGTTTAACAGAAATTCTGCATGCTAATTGAAAGTGGACAGTTGTGCTGACAGACCCTACCTTACCTCTCATGTTGTCCTCCTCTTCTGTCTTCATTCGTCTTCTTCTTCACTGATTCACTGTAGTGCAGCATCTTTACTGTGACTCTCTCTTAATACATTTACAGCAGCCTCATAAGCTAATCTACAGTAAGAAATCTCCAAGCTGAAATCATGAGACCTTTTCCAAGCATTAACTAATTTTACAAACTAACACACATTTGTATATAAATATTCAAGGTGAGCTGCTTCAATTAAAGTGTTATTATTAAAACAATTATTACCATAAGCAGTTCCCTTCCGGAAAGTAGATCAGGAACCAGGCAATATTGCTCTTGTTTCACACAATACCTATTGCTGTAATCATTTCATTTGCAGAGAACAGGTGAAGCTTCCAAATCACTTCAGTATCAAAGCATCATCGGCCTTAGACCCTCAAAGCATGTCAGGAAAAACTCCCACGAAACCTCCTTCAGGAAAAAAAGGAGAAACCTTTAGGTAGGCCTTCAAGGTCTAAGAGGGATCCCCTACCAGGGCTGGCTGAAGGCATGCAGTCTTTGTAAAGTTCAGGAGAAGATCCTGTCTCCACCACAGGGAAAGATTGATGCCATTTCATTCAGTGAATCCCAACAGGAGCAGACAGGAAGCAGCTGGGTTGAGTTGAACTCTCTGTGGTGCTGAAGACTCTCTGAAGCCAGGCTTTCCTGTAAAGCTCAGGAATGACAGGTGTAATAACAAAGTGAAGCAACACTGGATAATATACAACAATCACTCACTAACTTTTATAACAATATTAGTGTTTTATTTTCATCCCTTGTGTTTTGCTCAGGTTCCAAAATGTTGTAAACAGTAAATATTACACACTGCTTGTCACCCTGTAACCATCTGAGAAGTCAGAACTGCCTTTACAGTTGGTTTGAGGTCCAGCTGAGAAGAATCACACAGCTGCTCTGCCTCTGATGCTCTGGTCCTGTGGTCCACGTGGTTTCTGGTCCACATGGTTCAGGTCCTGCAGTCCTGTGGTCCCTCGTGGTTCTAGTCCACATGGTTTCTAGATTCTGTGATTGAGGACAGGAGACAGAATTGTAACAGCAGTGATGCAGATGGACATCATTCCACAATAGTTTGCTGTGTAGAACATGTTTTTCTGTTTATTGACAGTTTAAAGAGAGTCATGCTGAACCACTAAAAGGTGGTGATGAGCAGAGAAAAGCAGTCACATACCCAGGTCCAGGTCAGAGATTTGTTTGGTGGAGGCGTGAGAGTCCCAGTGCTGCTGGAGTCCCCTTTCATCTCTACTCTGATTACTTGGGGATGGAAGGCACTGAAACACAAACACAAAACAAAGGTTATGACAGAGTGTCCTTCCTGACAGAGTCAGTACAAGTGCACATGTGTTATTATTTCAGCTATGCATAAAGTAGGGATTGTAAAGTTCACTTACAGAATGACTGGGTCAGGTCCACACACCGGCTGTCTGGTCATCCACTGTTTATACAGGCTCCCTCTGTCCAGCATGGCCTCGCTTCAGTCACATGGATGTGCCTTCACCATTTCCGGTGAGACTCTTACAGAACAGAGGAAGGCCCAGAGATGACATGAACTAGTCCAGAATGGAGATGTATCACTGGAAGTCACTTGCAGCATTGAAATAATTAAACAGTAGATACCAGAGCTTTGGGAGCAGGCGGTTTGAAGCAGAGAGGCCTCTCTTGGTGTGGCGTCTCCCGTGTGACCCAGGCACATGGATCTTTGAGTCCAGCCAGTGAGGAACTGTGCTGCTGGACCTGTTGGCCTTAAAGGTGTTTGCTCACACAGAAAGAAGCAGTTAAGATAAACACATATAGACAGTCATCCAGCCTGTTTACCTCCTCAATGAGACAGAGTTTAGTTAGTTACCCACCACTTGTGTGCCTGGGCCCTGCTCAACTAAGAGTGAAATTTAATTTGTTTGTGAATTTGTACTAAATATAATACTATGTAAAAACATGCTCTGTAAATCATAGCTCACAGCAAAACAATGCTCTGCAAAATAAGTTCCTCTCAAGGTTTTTGCCACTCAATAAAATGGAAGATAATAATCTCCATTTTTCATCATATCTGTAACCTTAACGCACATCTGTTTTGTACGGAGGGATGGTCCACTCCATCCCCCTCCCCCTCCCAGCCTCCTGAGAGGCTGGAGCAGCCAGGAGACAAGATGTTACAGCCTGGCTGCAATGGGTGAAATCCCCTATCACTTATCAGCATAATAAGGTTGGTCATTCCCATTCTGTTCAGTCAATTGAGCTCTGTATGTTAACCTCTTTACAATTTACTATGACTATATTTTGGAGTTGTTTACAACATTTAAAGTTCACTACACAGTAGAACAGGATTATGATGAGCTGTAGTAAGTTAAGTTTAGTACTCCTGAATACAAACAGCACTTTGTGGCCTTGCAAGAGATGAAAACAGGGGGTCCAACGGTGTATTTTCTCTGTGGTAAGATGAGACTGATGACTTGGCACGTAACCTTTGAGACTCAAACAATTGCCAGTATTGGCTTGTTTGCTCAGACAGACAGATCTTCATTAAAGTCTCCACAAACTATGATCGGGATGTTGATCCAATGTTTCCAGTACATCAAGAAGGTTTTCCAGATTGGTCAAGAAAGACTGAACACTGTAACGGAGGTCTGTAAACTGCTGCAATGACACCTTTGAATGGTGCTTCAAGTTTAACAACAGTAAGCTCAATGTCAGTAAGCGTTCTGGATGTAGCAGCTTCTCTTGTACTCCTGATGTGGTTTCACATAGATTGCTACTCCACCACCGCTTTTATTTGGCCCATGTGAGGGACATTTGTACTCTACGACACATTTTCTGTTTCGATGAAACAACTTGTAACCGTCTAACTGAAGACTTTTCAGACACAAAGATCCCACAAGATGAGTTTCAGTTAGACACAAGATGTCTGCAGAGGAAGCTCATAGTGACTTTTTAAGAGTCCAGAGATGAGCTGGTAGTCCTTCTGTGTGTTATGATGGACAACCAGTCCAGAGTATCTGGTCTGTCAAATGCTTCTAATGGGGAGATGAAAAAGAGGCATAACATCCTGCAATGAAACTTCTGCCGCTAGCAAGAGTACTTTGATCTCTGGGTTGGCGTGTATCTTTCTCATCAAAATCAGAATATGCAGTCTCCCACTGGAGAAGTTACTACCTGCTGAGAGCTACATAAGCCATGCCATGCTCAAAGATGCCTTTCAAGTGAAACAACAGCAGAATGAAGCCGTCATACCTTGAACTTTATGAGTCGTACAAGCCGAATACCAGGTTTTAATATGGGGAAACTGGCTCTAAAGAACCACTCCTTCTGCTTCCAGATTCTCCTCCTCTCTCTTTATGAACACAACATTATCGGCTGCACCAAGGTATTATTTCCACTGACAAGTTACCAAACCAAGTTTACACATGTGGACCACCTACATCAGTCACCAATCTATGTGAAATCAGAGCAAGCGTTCCATTACAAAGGCCAGCTTGGACATCAATGTTTCTAGTTATCATCACATGAGCACCAAATTGCAACATTTATGCTAGTCAGGTAGATTCTTTTTTGAGTCTTGCCTTGATAAAATTGCCGCCTTCCTTTCACATTCTGCCAGTTTCTAGGGTCTTTCTGATAGTCATCTGCATTTATTTTCACAATGTCAGAGTGAAACTCACTTAACACAACAGAGTTATGCTCATCAACCTGTTTGTTGGTGGTAGCATAGATATGCAGAACATCTTTAGGACTAGTGAGTCTGAGTCTGTGATTGTCTGATAAAGCAGAGCTTCCCTCTTCCCTCCAACAAGTCATCTGTCTTTGCTTTTCTTTCACACGGAGTTCTGTTCAGCATCTCAGCCAAAGGACATCATCTTGCAGCGCATGATTTCAGTCAAGCGTGATCATCTTGAAATGTTGACACCAGAGGTCAAGCTGAGTTGGGTTGCCAGACACAAAGAGAGAGTTTAGCCTGTCTGACTGGAGGTAACTTGATGAAATCTCCAACTTAGCAAGAACGGTATGCCACCAAAGGTTTCACACTTCCTTTGATCTACTGCTTCAATCTGCAGTCCGCGTGAGGCAAACAGAGACCTTGAAACCATAGAAATTGCATCCAGCCATGTATGATTTCAGCGTTTGAAAGCTCAGCTCTGACTTCATCAAGTTTATTGCCAAGTCCCTGAAAGGAGGCTTTGAGGCTTCTTGGCAACAGATGAAGGGAGAATGTAAAGTAGTTCCATTTATATGTTGAGCAGCTGCAGTTCCAGTGAATGCAGTCAACAAGACAGTGGGTTTAGATATGTCTGCTTCCTCTGCATAGCAGTGCAGGTAGTCTGCTCGAGTATTTTTTTGATGCCTCTGCATGAATACATTTGATCAGGTGTGAATTTTCCTGTTCCTGCACCACCATTGATGTAGTAGAAAAACTGCTCAGGGTTTTAAGCCACCCAGACCTTGCTTCAAGCACCAGTCTCTCACAGTGTAAAACATGGATGCTTGCTTCACAGTTCAAGTTCTACAGATACATTTGCAGTAACACCGTGAGGATCAATCTCAGGGACTTCTCTGTGTTACTGCACAGTCTGGTCTGGAGTCTGGGCAAAGGTTTAAATCAGGTACATTCTCTTGAGCGTTGTCACAGTCAGGTTGTCTTTGCTTCCAAGTTCCTCAATACACTCTAACCTCTGCAGTTAGCATTCTGGAGCCAAGGGTCAGACCACTCATCTCTAGTGCCACGGGTTTGTTCAAACTCTTCAATAGCATTATCCAATGTCATTTCCTGTGTTTTCTCATATTTCTCTCTGTTCCGTTCACAATCCCTGAAGCACTGACTCTGGATGCTCCTGAACCAGGTAGCCAAACAGCAGCACCATCACTTAGAAAGGAGCGGTAGGTAGAGAAGCGACTGCTTTTCAACTGCGACTCTACGCCTGATGGGGAAGGTAAAGTTTCAGCAAAAGTGCCATAAAAGTCCACTCAGGAGTTTCTTTTCCTGTGAAAGCGGTGATGCCCAGCTGGCAACAGGTTTATCATTGGTTCTCTTCTGGACAAAGCCCATTTCATTCTAGAAGGAAGAACATTTGGACACTTTGCTTGTTCACCATAGACAATCACTACAAGTAGCAGCAAAATCAGCCAAACACATTGCCTCAAATTCTGGTGTTTCAGGTCTGCATTTGTACTTGTCAGGTAAACCACTCATCCACACGTTCTCTCAGAGTCTCTGCTAGGTCTGTTCTCCTAGAGCTGAGAGGGTAACTCATTTTCAGCGCATTGTCATCTGTTGGAACAAACACTGACTTTACGTGAGCATTTTTTCATGTGGAGGCTAAACGAGCAACCACACTCCTGAGCACTGACACCTCTCTTTTTTTTTGGAATGCATGCCATTATCTGGCTCATCTCATACGGCTCTCGTTCGCATTTCCCTAGCGCGTATTTCAATCATTGACTTCAGGTACTCACTTAAAACCATGCTCGAAGCTTTGGTGATGTAGCTGCAGATAACATAGATGCAGGAGTAAGCATTAGAATGAACTGAATGTCCAAATTGCATCCCAGCCTTCAAGAAGATGGCGATTTTGTAACAATTCACCCAAAGCGTCTTTTTTGGATCTCGCTTATAAACATACGCAGCACTGGATTTGGTTGTGCTCTAGAACATCGAAGATATTCTGCAACAGTGACCTCACTCAGAGACAGAAGCTGCTCTAAATATCAGGTTGGCGTTTCAGGTTGTTCAAGGAAAGACTTAGCTTTTGTGAGCTTGACTTTGCGGCATTAGCTGCACTCTGATCTTCACTCTCTATGGATCTCAGTATCATGGTTTGTGGGCAAGGTTGTTTAGGAAAGCCAGCGACAACTTTCGCACCGGATGTTTCACACCGTCTTGGAATGTTTTTTTGCTGTGCATCTGAACTTCAGTAACTTTTTATGCAGGTGGAGTTCTGAGTCTGGATGTCGGGAGGATTGAGCTGAAATAGCATTTGTCAACAAAGTCACAAATCTCCTGATCACTGTCTTCCCTCCAAACACAGACGCACCTTCAGCCCAAATGAGGCAATGAATGTGTGGACTGCCTCTGTGCTGAAACTCCAAGCCGGTAAAAGTAGTCAGCTGACTTTGCCAATAGGTTCAGCTGGTGACAAAGCAATCTCTGGAGCAGAGCCATCAACTTACTGTTTTGGCTCAAACATCTGCATCGTGCGATCTAGGATTAGTAGCAGTATTTCACATTTGGAAGACCAATGGGGCTCATCCAAAATTCACCACAGTTCTCCTTGTGCCCAGACCTTAATGACTGTAATAACCTCTTTCCAACGCATCTCTGCAGCCCAGAAAATGTACAAAAGAGGTGGGAGTTCCCAACTGTCGATGATCATAGCGAGAGATCTTTAGTGGTTTTTCCCAGTATGCTGGAGTGCCTCTGAGTGGAGTCCTTAAATCTGGTGACATATCTGCTTGGCTCAGGTCTTTCAACTTCCTCTCTGTCTTGCAACATTGCATTAGTTATTCTCGGGCATCTCTAGTAAAAGAGGCTGACCTTTGCGCAGCTAGTATCTCTGTGCTGGAAGTAGCCTGGTGTATCTCAGATTACAAACTGTGCAAAGAACAAGTAGTTAGAATCTCTGGCAAAACTGATCATCAACACAAGAAGAAGCCTCTCGTTTGAAGTAGCTGGAAGGTGTTAGTTTCAGAGGTCTGTTTTCATCAAGAGTGTTTTGGCCAGTGATGGGAAACTGAGACAGGGAAGCCATCGCCTCAAGATGAGGTGTTTAGAAAAAGCTGACTGGTTTGTTTCCTTCAGCAGGAGACAACAAAGTGGAGTTCCTTCACTGAAGCTCAAGATCTCCTCTGCAACATCACAAGGAGCTGTAGACAAGACTCCAAGAGCAGAAGAAAGTACACATTAGGTTCCATCACCTTCTTGTTTCTTTATCATCTCTGACTGCTGCTGTGGTTGATGGTCATCACTAAGACTGACTGCTCCAACAATCATGTTCAATGATTTCAGCATCAGTTACTGCCTCACAAAGCGCATCATTCTCAAAAGCATCAATTTCCATCAAATCTCAGCATATCATAATCATTATCATCCATTTTGTCCTCCTCATCAGCATCACATCATCCTCACCTTCATCAGGAAGTGTTGGATCACATAGCTCAACTTCATCTCTGATAGTTACATCGTCGTTACTGAGGATGAACCTCTTTCAGTTTAAGCAAAGCTCTCTGAAGTTTAGACCAGGTTACAGTTTGGAACACCTTGATGACCTTTGAAACACAATCGTCTCCTTCAGTTTCACTCTCATCACTTGAGATTCACTTCTCAGTCTGGGTAAAGCATTGACTGTGTTCTGGACTTCCAGAAGGAGCATGCCAAACAGCGTTACCTTGAACAGCTCTTTGTTGACCTTTAGGAAGAGGGATAATCCTTTGCAAACGTGATACACTTAGCTTATCAGATGTCTCTCCAAGATGTTCAAATCTTTAGCTCAGGTGCTGCTGGAATATCTTACCCAAGCTGTAAGTTGTTAGCTGTTGCAAGGGATGGCATTCTACCATTTTCTAAGATGATCATGACAAATTGTGACCAGATCCACTCGCTTTCTCTCATCAGGTTTGTAAGCAGGATTGAGAATGACATTCATCATTGCAAACATGAACAAACTCACCTGTCCAGACAAGTTTTAGCAACAACTGGATTTTTAACATAAGTAGATCTGTTGCAACCATTTCACCTGGTTAGGAACAATGCTCTGTGGCAAACTGTACAAACATGAGTGGGACCTTTTTTTATTTCTGAGTTGAAAAACTTTCACAGCTTCTCTGATCAGGCGTCATCAGTTTGGTTTAAGTTGAGGTCTCATTACTGAGAGTTATTTTGTCACTGTTCAACCATCTGTACTTTCTTCTGATGTCAAACGCACACTGCATGTACTATTACTCACTCTGAATCCAAGGTATTTGTTTCTCATTAGCTGTCTCATTGTTTGTTTTGTTTAGATCTGAATTCAGAAGTGCGTTGGCATAGCGACGGGTGACGTAAGACTTTTGAGTTTGTCTGGAAAATGGGCATTCAGGCGATAGCTGGAAGATTATCACGTGATCTTTGTCTCTCAGCTTAAAGCCAGTGTCTTTTACTGTAACGATCAGTCATATGATGATCTTGTGTCAGCAAAAGCCAGTGTCTTTACTGTAACGATCAGTCCATATATGATCTTTGTCTCAACTTAAAGCCAGTGTCTTTACCTGTAACAGATCAGTCATATATGATCTTTGTGTCTCAGCTTAAAGCCAGTGTGCTTTACTGTAACGATCAGTCATATATGATCTTTGTCTCAGCTTAAAGCCAGTGTCTTTACTGTAACGATTTCTGATGTAAACTTTTAGACTCAGCGGAGTTTGCATCCTGTCAATCATGACGGATTATTTTAACTCAAGATCTTTCTCCTTTCTGCACTCAACATTTTTCCTGTAACGTTTGATTTCATAGGATTTTTTCTGTTTCTTAATACTGTCATCCCCCAGCATATCTTTCTCTGAGTTTTTCTGTTTTTAGCCATCACTTGAATTTTTCTGCCTTCTGTTTCTTTCATCCCCTTTTGCTCTGTTTCTTCTCCAAAACCTTCAGTCTTCTTTTAATCTTTTGCCTTTGCTCTTTTGGATATTTTTGACAGATCTAATTCATTGGTAATCACAGTGCCATGTCAACACAAGGTATGGACTCTGTAATGACTTGCTGAACATGATGGCAAACACATTTCAGACATTTCAAGTCAGCCTCTGTAACACTGGGCTGCTGTGATGCTCCTGCTCTTTCACATGTGCATGATCAACTAATATCACTGGACTGTACATGTGGCACATTTTCATTCTGCTGAGTTCATCTTGACACTCTGAAAAGTCACAGGCATCAACATCATATGGAGAGTTTGGGGCTAGCACCAAGCAAGCTGAAAACTGTG
This sequence comes from Synanceia verrucosa, assembly GCA_029721515.1. Classification (NCBI taxonomy): domain Eukaryota; kingdom Metazoa; phylum Chordata; class Actinopteri; order Perciformes; family Synanceiidae; genus Synanceia; species Synanceia verrucosa. The sequence goes on from CM056550.1 coordinate 33,794, forward strand.
ACAATCATTCCTGATCATTTCACTGGGATGAGTGAAGGTAAACATGACAACTGTTCCTGTACCTGTACCCCACATGGGCCAAGAGGTAAACCATCAGGTCGTCAGTGAGGGTCAAAGTATACTTTCCATGTTGGTCTGGGAAAACAGCGATGCACTGAGAAGCCATGATCAACAGAGCGTAGTTCACATCTGAAGACAAGCACTGTAGTCCTGTTTTTAAGAGGTTAGGAAAGCTCCATCATCTGTAAACATTCCAGTATTTGATTCACACTTTGTGTCATGATGTATTGCTTTGACTGTGTGCCATAGCGATCTCAGGAAGCTCTTCGGTATTTAAATGGTTGGAAACTAACAAGTTTATCTGCAATCAGTTGATTCACTGCAACAGAAGTGTATACATAGCATGGCCTGCATCTAAAGAACAAAGATCAAGGTCTGCACTTCTGAAGGTGTCCCAACTCATGCAGGAAAGCAAGAAATGTAGCAGAGGATTACAGGTGCACGAACTGTTGTTAGAGATCAACGCGCATATTTCCAGTGGGCCTGACTGCGAGATGCCAACACACGTGTCATGGCTAGCATTAGAAGAGTCAGGTACATTTTATCTCTCTGTTGCGACTGAGGTGAAGTACTTACTGTTTGTTTGTTCTGAGATGGAGTACTCACTGTCTGTTTTCAAGTCTGCGGTAGACTGAAGGGAAATCATCAGAAACTTCACTGTAGCGTGCTTTTGCAGCTTGAGATTTCTTACCTTTTGACGGGGCATGGTGGTTCAAAGGTTGGGTTTTCACAGCCAGGTATGTTTGTGATTTTTTCAAAACTGTTGCAGTGTAACACCAGAGAGGTTGGAGTGTTTTCTCAAAAGTGTGTTCTCTCAAAGAGATGCGTTCTGCACTCTGCAAGGTCGTTCTCTCAAAGGTTTGTATTCTCAAGGTTGTGTTCTACCAAAGGTTGTGGTCTCTCAAAGGTTGTGGTCTCTCAAGATTGTATTCTCCAAGATTGTATTCTCAAAGTCGTTCTCAGAGAGTCGTTCTCAAAAGGTCGTTCTCAGAGGTCGTTCTCTGAGACCCAGGTAGAGGCCGACAGAGTGAAATACAGGGGAGAGAGAGAAAAAGGCAGAGACAGCAGCTTTAGAGTAGAGACGGATTGGGGTTAGGGGGTTGGGAGCACAAGACACTGATCCAAGCGCCAGAGTGGATTCGGGTCGTCTTCTTCACGACTGCAGTGTGAAGAAGGAAGGAAAAAAACTTTTCTTGAAATAATTCTGTGTGGTTGTTGCATGTCAGTGACTGAAAACATGTAGACTACAAAACAAACATAATTTATCAACAACACAGTGTTCAATGTAATTGTAATGTAACCATAATTTTATTAAGAATATTTTAAAATCAAATATATTTTTAAAAATCATGGTTTGAATTTACGCACATTCAATATTTGTGTGGACTTCCAATCCCTCTATCATAATGCAGGTTAAAAAGCTCTTCAAGACTGTTGACTTAGACACCTAATGTGGGATGGATAATTATTTGAATATAATAACTGTGCCACTCAGAAGTGTTCTGTCTCTTATAAGGTATAATATGCAAACATTTTGTAAATAATAAAGATAAATAATCAGTGTCTGTATGTGATCAAGTAAAGGCAAGATAATAATTTTGTTGTGTGTGCCCAGGGTCTGCAACCTTTACTATCCAAAAAGAGTACATTTTGCCTCCTTTTCCAGGCATTGTACTTGTACCAATCAAGCACACGATCTTCTTCTACTTGATCTGAGAGAGAAAAATAACATGTTGGACCAAAAAGTGTAAATAGCACATCTCATCTCTGTTATTGTATGTTATTATATTTATTATACTTGCCAGTATGTAAGTTTTTAATTCAAGGTGGTAATTTAATTAAAAAATATATATATCACATTTATGATATCATTTCAAAGCAAAATAGTATTTACCTTGCTGTGTGGCTTAATGCCAGCTAACAGCTAAAAGCTGCTCGTAGAAAAAGTAGACACAGACAAGCATCAGAGCAAAATGCCTTTTAACCAGCAGCCATTTGACATGTCATTATATAGGGAGAAGACAGTTATAATCTGCAACATTAATTATGACCCAGGTAGAGGTCCACACTGGCTCACTAGAGTTGCTATGGTATTTCTTTTTTAATAGTAAAGCCACACCAGTGTACACCTTGATATAACATGGCAAATGGCTGCAATTAAAAGCTTGCTAATAAATCTAGGCGATAACTAAGAGGATTAGCTGGTCTCTATCTGACACTTCTTGCAGTTAACAACACTTGACAGATTCACTTTTTATTTTCCAGCTTCACAGTGATGTACCAGTAACTGACTGACACAGTGAACAAGACAACAGCCCAAACTCAGTATCCTTAAGATTTCACTGCTGTTTTGATTGAACGCCCCCCCTTCACATGCTACCCAAAAGGCTTACCTTGACCCAATCACAGAGCGGTAGCAACAGTACAGTGACCTTCAACCAATCACAGCGCCCAACTGCGCAGTACAGTGACTTTGGTAACTACTAGGATTAGCTGGTCTCTATCTGACACTTTCTTGCAGTTAACAACAGACAGACATGACAGATTCACTTTTTATTTTCCAGCTTCACAGTGATGTACCAGTGACTGAGTGACAGAGTAGAACAAGACAACACTTCTTATTTGGTGGGAAACTTGTTCAGACTCTTTTTTGCTGGCGAACCTGCTAACGTTAGCATGAGAGGCCGTTAGCAGCATTGCTAACGTTAGCTGACAAAGCCACCAAAAAAGAAACGCTACTTTGCACAGGCTATATATCCTCCTTAATTGTAAAGCACATGAGTTATCACAACTTATTTTTGTGTTACTTTAAAGCACTTAAACTGTGTGTTTTAAAGCCATTTTACCACTCATTTACTGTTAAAGAGTTATCAGTAGAAATTACGACTTACCTCTCAGAGAGTCAGACAGAAGTGGCGGGAATAAGCGGTGGCGCTTGGCTGAATTACAGTTGGGGCGTTCAAAGACACTGGGAAGTAGAAGCACTCAGGATTGTCCGTGACCAGGGCTTACATTACTGTCTTTAGAGAGGCTGTAGGAGGCTAAATGTCAAAGCCAGTGAAGCTACTGCTTATCTGCTTATGAAAGTAGAAAAATGTAAAACTACATTGCTATCATCAATGTAATATTACTTCTTATCATTTTATTATTATTTTATTGTTGTAACTTGTTGGATAATCCCAGCTTCAGTAAACGTTACATCCACAGACTAAAGATCTGGAACAATCTGAGAGGATTTACTGTGTGGCATTAAAGCAGTTTCCAATCACAGATGCCCTGAAATTGCTGCAAAAGTTATAGAGGCAGAAGGGACCACAGGAATGGCCATTTTATACTTCCAGTATTATTCAAAAGTGATGAACTGGGATGTGGAATAATGTAAGGATTTTATTAAAAGATGAGGCTACTCTGATAGTGAAGGATGTAATGTTTATGAGATAAAGGTGAAGAAATGCAAGATAAAGAAAAAATATAATATTTGAAGGCTAAACTGAAATCTGCTAATGCTGAGTTAAATGTGTTTTGATAGTAGAGTAGAAATGAATGAGTTGTAAATGAATGTATTGTATGAATATAATTTTTTTAATAAACTTTATTTAAAAGTAGATTTATGGCAACATTTGAATTTAATTTTAAGGATTGAATGGTTTTGATGTATGAATTTCATGAATGCTAATGTGCCGGGTTGAATGTTTTGGGAAGGTGGAGTAAGAATAAATGGAATGAATGAGAATGAATTGTATGAATTGCAATTTTGAGAAATAAAAGCCTAAGCCAAATTGCCAATGCTGAGTTGAATGTAGTAGTATGAAGGTTAAGCAGAGATAAATGTTGAAAAAAAAATCAATGAATGAGAATGGAATGTATGAGATAAAAAATTTTGAAAATAAAAGCCTGAGCCAAACTGCTGAATCTCTAGGTTGAATATTTGAATGAGAATGGGTTGTATGAATAGAAATTTTGAAAATAAAAGCCTAAGCCAAACTGTTGAATGCTGGGTTGTGAATGTAGTAATTCTGAGAAGGTTAACCAGAATGAATGTTGAAAAAACTATGAATGTATAATCCATGAATTTGAATTTAAAGCTGAATGGTGAAAATGTTTGGAATCTTGGTTCAAAAAGTTGAATGTTAAATAGGTGCCTGTCCCAGATTCACGTTGCAATCAAACCTTACGAGAAACTTGCGCTTCGTGCATGCCTGTCCCAGATCCATGTTGCATAAACGCACACCATGCACTCGTGGGTGCCTGACTTTGTTTTCCTGTGAAGATTCAATCAGAATTAGGACGCTTTTATTTTGAAAGGACAGTGCAGAACACAGCTTCCTGTGAGAGCGGTTACCTCTGGAGTTTGACCTAATTCTGCTGGCCACCTGCTTGACTTGGACCCCCCTTGGGCCTAGGCCCCCTTTAAAAAAGTCTAGACACGCCCCTGGTCTGTCTGTGTGTGAGTGATTGACAATGGCATCCACTCTGTATATAATTAGCATTGACCAATCAGAAGCCTGTATCACAGAGCATGCCCTGCAGCCCAAGTGCCACACACAGAGCTGGGCCTGTTTCCGTAGGCGGCCTCCTCATCTCCTCCCCTCTCCCTGCTGCCAGCCTCCTGTCTCCTTCTGCCCCCTTAGGCTGCCATTCATTTTGAACTTGAGTCAGACCCTGCCGAACTCCTCTAAATAACTCCAAAACCGTAGGAGAGTACAGCTTTGGGGTTTGGACCGTGGCAGCAGAGGCTTCCTTGAAGAATTCGCCCAGCGGTGTAAATTTCATGTCTGTAACAGCCCACTCAGAGAAGGCTGACAGCTTGGCAGGTTAAACACAAGAGGTTTCTCTGCTTCCTCACGCACTTTTCCTCTGAGGGAGAATTTAACATTGGAGCCCAATGGAGAGATTTTTTGGAGGGTGCCGCCCTATTTAAGGGTCTGGAGCAAAAAATTTTTAAACCTGACTAGACAGGAGACACATCACTACGATCAGGACAAGATTTCAACACACAGTTTTGATGTAAAAATTATGTCAGTGGGGTGTACGTGGCCCTCTGTCCTTTGATGTAAAAATATTTTTCAGAGCGCTTCAGACACTGCTCTCTCCACTCTAGGTGTGTAGTTCTCCCACTCTGGTCTGCATAATAGGCACCCATGTTAAAGGCTGGTTTTGAAGATTTCATGAATTCTGAAATATGCTGACAATTGTGAATGAACCGTACATTTTTGAATTGAAGATGAATTATGAATATGTTGCCAGGAGAAAAGTTGCCAGCGTTTTGAAAGTTGGATAAAGTTTCTAAGTAAGAAAGTATGGAAGGAGTTATGAAGGTTTGTTAGAGTTGAAAATTTTGAAGTTTATGAAGCTGTCCCCATTCATTTCAATGAGAATTTTTTTGAATTATTGTTAATAATTCTACAAGAAATTATGAAGGTTATGGCTTAGAAAAATACAAGCATGTGTCACCCATGTAATGAGTGAGAGGCCTTACGTTTGGAGAGTTCGTTTGAAGTTTCTAGGTTGAGGTATTTGTGGGAGAAGAGAAAGCGGCTGGCTTGAGGTAGAGAAGAAAAATAATAATAATAATAATAATAAAGGTAGGAGAACATGGGTTGTGGATAGCCGGCATTCACACCACTGAAAGAGCAAGTACTGAAGCAATTAGCGGGTGTAAATACTCCCGCAGCTGAAGCTACGCTGCTGAATGCTAATGCTGGGTTGAATGTATGAATGAGAATGAGATTATGCAATTGAAATTTTGAAAATGAAAGCTGACCATTAACTGCTGAATGCTGGAGTTGAATTTTGAATGAGAATGAGATTGTATGAATAAATTTTGAAAATAAAAGCTGAAGCCAAACTGCTGAATGCTGGGTTGAATTTTGAATGAGAATATGGTGTATGAATAGAAATTTTGAAAATAAAAGCTGAAGCCAAACTGCTGAATGCTGGGTTGAATGTAGTAATATAGGAAGGTTAAATAGAATGAATGTTGAAAAATTATGAATGTATAATTAATAGATTTTGAATTTAAAAGCTGAATGGTGAAATATACATGGTGAAGTATGCAGGTAGCATTGAAGCCAATCAGAAGCCTGTCTGAGACATGCTCACTGCAGCCCAAATTGCCACACCTACAGAGCTGGGCCGTTTCCATGGAGGCAGGCCTCATCTCACTCCCCTCTCCCTGCCAGCTCTCTGTCCCCATAGACTGCCATTTCAGTTTGAAATAGAGTCAGACCCTGCCCGAACTCCTCTGAATAACTCCCCAACGGTAAGGGAGCTGGCTTTGAGGTTTGGACCGTGGGCGGCAGAAGCTCGTGAGGATCATAGCGGTGTCATTTTTATGTCTCTAGCCCTCTCAGAAGGCTGACAGCGGCAGGTTAAACACAAGAGGTTTCTCTCTGCTTCCCTCCACGCCTTTCACTAAAGAAAATTAACATTGCAGTCTATGGAGGGATTTCTGGAGGTGCAGCCCCTAATTAAGGGTCTGGAGCCAAAACTATAAATCTCACAGGCATGTGGCCTTTGTCGATCTGACCGGAACGAAATTTCCAACGTTTTGATGTATAAATTATGTGTCCGTGGGGTGTGCATGTAGCCCTCCCTGTCGCTTGATTTAAAAATAATATTTTTCAGGCAGCTTCCAGACACTGTCTCTCCACTCTAGGTGTGTAGTTCTCCCACTCCTGGAGTGCACATAATAGACACCCATGTTAGGAAGGCTGATTTTTGAAGATTTCATGGTCACGAGATATGCTGAAATTATTGTGAGATAGACCGTACATTTTTGAATAGATGATGAATTATGAATATGGCCAGGGAAATTCACTGCGTTTTTAAAGTTGAATGAAGTTTCTAAGTGATTAAGTATGAAGGAGTTATGAAGGTTTGTTCGCTGAAGGAAAATGTTTGAAAATGTCTGAATCTGAAGCTCTCCCCATTCATTTCCAATGGGAAAATTTTTTGAATTATTGTTAATAACTTCGGAGAGTATGAAGGTTATGGTTGCTGAAAAGTAATAACTACACCATTCGATGCTGGAAGAGGCGCGCGTTTGAAGTTCGTTTGAAGTTTCTAGCTTGAAAACTGTGGGAGAAAAGAAGCGGCCCGAAAAAGTGGGGAAGAATAATAATAACTAGACTAAAAATTCCTGAAGAATTTTTAATATGTGCCTGCACACATGGCCTTGAACCCGCGATGCCGGGCCATATGAGCCCAGCCTGATGCATGCTGACCCTCTCCTGCACGGAAGCAGCACGCTTCGTGCGTGCTATATCTGAGGTTCATGTTGAAAAACAAACACACCTTGTTTCCACTGTGAAGATTAAACCAGAGTTGAGGCTTTTATTTTGAAAAAGGACAGTCATAGCCATACAGCTTCCTGTAAGAAACAGTTACTCCTCCGGAGTTTGGGGGCTTGTATTTTGAAAAGCAGTGTCTGAGTCAGAGCAGTTAATCCTCTGTGTGTGTGTGTGTGTGTGTGTGTGTGTGTGTGTGTGTGTGCGTGCGTGTATGTGTGAGTTTGTGTGTGTGTGAGAGATCAATGATGTCATCCACTCTCTGTATCATCAGCACTGACCTATGCATCATATCACAGACAGGGTCCCTTCAGTTCAAATACCACACACACACACAGCTGCTCTGTCACACTATGCTTCTGATTATGAGCTGACCTGTCAGATCACCTCATCATAAAAAAACTATAAAGCAGTAGAGCTTAGATTTTTGCATGTGAATGATGCTATGGTGATGGAGGTTCATGCATATCACCCTAATTCTGCTGGACACCCTTGCATGGCTTCCAACACCCCAAGGGGGCACCCCTATGGAGAAAGAGATAGAGTGCGCCCCTGGTCTGTCTCCACTGGCTCCCACTGACTATACCATTGATTTCAAGCTGAGTCGGACCATGCCAAACTCCTCCTGAATATCCTCAAGAACCCAGCCAAAGGAGTACTGGCTTTGGGGTTTGGACTGGAGGTGGCAGGAACTACGAGGATGCACCAGCAGTGTAAATTTCATGTCTCTAGCCCACTCCAGAAGCCCGTCAGCGACAGGTTAAACACCTGAGGTTTTCCTGCTTTCTCACGCCTTTTTCACTCTGAAAATTAACATTGGGCCCAATGGAGAGATTTTTGGAGGGTGCTGCCCTAAGTGGGGTCTGGAGCCGAACCATAAATCTCCAGAGACACAAAGAGACGCACATCGCTCACGACCGGGACCAGAAATTTCCAACGTTTGCTGTAAAAATTATGCCGATTGGAGTAGAGCAGTAGCCCTCACTGTCGCCCGATTTAAAAATATTTTTCAGGCGATTCTGAAACTGCTCTCCACTCTAGGTGTGTGATTTGTGTCACTCTAGTGCCGCGCCAATAGACACCCATGTTAAAGCTCTGATTTTTTGACATTTTCCAGGCTCGAATAAATCGATCTGACGGACAAGCGGTACATTTTATGACAAGATGATGAATTATGAAAATGTGATCAGGTAAATTTGCTGCGTTTTGCAAGTTGAATGGAGTTTCTAGGTGAAAGATGAGGAGCTGTGACTGTTTGTTCGGTGAAGCCCCAAAGTTTGAAGTCTGACCTAGCTCCCATTCATTTCAATGAGAAATTTTCGTCGGTTTTTAGGTCTAAGCGTCAGCCATGGTAACAGTTTTGTGAGGGAGAAAAGTAATAGCCATCATTAGCCACGATCGAGGCCATACGATTTGATATATGTCATGCCTGGTGCACCTTGCAGTGCGACCATTAATGTGCGAAAATGTGTCTATAATAATAATAAAATAAACTCCCGTCCTGAATACTAATAGCGCGTTGCTGGCTTAAAACACAGTGTTTTTTTATGGTGTTTGGATGGATTTTTTGGTGGTTTTGATATTTTATCATTTTCCATCATTTATGTGTGTTTGGACCTACCACAAGCATTCATGGCAGGCCATAGCCTGCTGCATGAATCTCAAGACTACTGGGGCCTCCCAAAGGAATAGTAATATGCCTGCTTCGCCCGTGCTCATGGGCTGGCCATGTACAACCAACTCGGCGGCTGAGCACATCAATAAAGGTATAGAGAACATAGGTGTGAATGCTTTGGGCATTCCACCAGCAGAGCAATTGCTGGAAGCAATTGCGGGTGTGCTGCCCGCCCAGCTGGAAGCTACGCTGCTGAATGCTGCTGAATGCACTGCTGAATGCTGGGTTGAATGTTTGAATGAGAATGAATTGTATGAATTGAAAATTTTGAAGAAAATAAAAGCTGAAGCCAAACTGCTAATGCTGGGTTGAATGTAGTAGTATGAAGGTGAAGTAGAATGAATGTTGAAAAATTATGAATGTTTAATTCACTTGAATTTCAATTTAAAAGCTGAATGGTGAAAATGAGCTTGAATTTAACACATTTGAAAATGTTTGAATTTAATTCTGCTGGCCACCCCTGACTGACTTGGAGCCCCCCTTGGGCCAGGGCCACCCCTATGAAAAAGTCTCGGCACCCCTGGTCCAGTCCCAGTATATGAATGATTGATTATGGCATCCACTCACTTTATCATGAGCATTGACCAATCAGAAGCCTGTATCACAGACATGCTCACTGCAGCCCAAGTGCCACACACAGAGCTGGGCCGTTTCCGCGGAACGGCCCTCCCTTCTCACTCCCTCTCCCTGCACCAGCTTCTGTCCCCATAGGCTGCCATTCATTTTGAACTGGGTCAGACCCTGCCAAAGCTCCTCTAAATAACTCCCCAACCGTGGGAGTACAGCTTTGGGGTTTAGGACCGTGGGCGGCAGGCGCTTTGCGACGATCGCAGTGGTGTCTCAATTTTATGTCTCTAGCCCACTCAGAAGGCTGACAGCGGCAGGTTAAACACGAGGTTTCTCTGCTCCCTCACGCCTTTTCCTCTGAAATTTAACATTGGGCCCAATGGAGGGGATTTTGGAGGTGCTGCCCTATTTAAGGGTCTGGAGCCTTGAAACTATAAACCTCACAGACATGAGAGGCATCAATGTCGACCGGAGACCCGAAATTTCCAACGTTTTGATGTATAAATTATGTCAGTGGGGCGTACGTAGCCCTATACTGATAAGCCGTTTCAAAATATTTTTCAGCTGATGCAGAAAGCTGCTCTCCACTCTCTAGGTGTGCTAGTTCTCCCACTCTAGTGCACTTAATAGACACCCATTTTAAACTCTGCTTTCCATGTGTGGTCTGGGAAATAAGGCAGGAAATGCTGAATAAACTATACATTTTTTTAATAGAATAATGATTTATGAAAAATGTATGGGAAAAATTTGCTGCGTTTTCCAAGTTGAGATAAGGTTCTAGGTGCCACTATGAGGAGCTGTAGTGTTTGTTCAGTGAAGAGTTAAATGACTGAGAAACTCTCTGAAGTCTGAGCCAGCCCCATTCATTTTCTATGGGGAAATTTTGAAATGAATTATGGGCCATAACTCGGAAAATATAAGGAATATCAAAATTCTGAATACAAGCACACCATTCCCGGCCCACGAGCAGTCCGTTTTTCAAGCGAAGGCAGCGTTTCTCACGACCAACGGTGCAGGAGGAGTAAGCGGTTCCAAGTTTTGAGTAGGGGTTTTTAAATGTAATACTAGAAGACGCAACTGCTGAAGCAATTCTGCGGGTGTGAAAATAACCATAGCTGAAGCTACGGCTGCTGAATGCTAATGCTGGGTTGAATGTTTGAATGAGAATGAATTGTATGGTGAAATTTTTGAAAATAAAAGCTGAAGCCAAACTGCTGAATGCTGGGTTGAATGTTTGAATGAGAATGAATTGTATGGTCAAATTTTGAAAATAAAAAGTCTAAGCCATACTGCCTAATGCTGAGTTGAATGTGGTAGTATGAAGGTTAAGTAGAATGAATGTTGAAAAATTATGAATGTATAATTAATGAATTTGAATTTAAAAGCTGAATGGTAGAAATATATACATGGTGAAGTATATAATTAGTACTGACCAATCAGAAGCCTGTATCACAGACATGCTCACTGCAGCCTGCAGAGTGCCACACACACACAGCTGGGACCGTTTCCATGGGAGAGCGGCCCCTCCCTTCTCCTCCCTCTCCCTGCCAGCTTCTGTCCCCATAGGCTGCCATTCATTTGAAAACTGGGTCAGACCCTGCCAAACTCCTCTAAATAACTCCCCAACGGCAGGAGTACAGCTTTGGGGTTTGGACCGTAGGCGACAGAGCGCTCGCGATGATACGCAGTGGTGTCAATTTTATGTCTCTAGCCCACTCAGAGAAGGCTGACAGTGGCAGGTTAAACTTGAGAGAGTTTCTCTGCTCCCTCACGCCTTTTCCTCTGAAATTCTTAACATTGGGCCCAATGGAGAGGGATTTTGGAGGTGCTGCCCTATTTAAGGGTCTGGAGCCAAAACTATAAACCTCACAGACATGAGAGGCACATCAATGCGACCGGGCAGAGAACCATTTGCGTTTTTGATGTATAAATTATGTCAGTGGGGCGTGCGTACCGGCCCTAACAATACATGAATTTCAAAATATTTTTTCAGCTGATGCGCAGAGCTGCTCTCCACTCTAGGTGTGTAGTTCTCCCACTCTAGTGCACGCAATAGACACCCATTTTAAGCTCTGCTTTCCATGGTCTGAAATAAGGCAGTACTGAATAAACTATACATTTTTAATAGACAATGATTTATGAAAATATAGCCAGGAAAAATTGCTCGCGTTTCCAAGTTGAATGGAGTTTCTAAATTTGCCACTCTATGAGAGAGCTGTGAGTGTTTGTTCAGTGAGGTTAAGCCAACTGAGAAACTACTGAGTCCTGAGCCAGCCCCATTCATTTCCTATGGGAGATTACAGGAAATAATTATGGGCCATAACTTCGGAAAATATAAGTAATATCAAAATTCTGAATACAAAGCACACCATTTCGGCCCGGGCAGTCGTTTTAAGCCTTGGGAGCAGGCGTTTCTCGATTATGCGGTCTTGAGGAGGAGTAGCGGTTTGGTTCAAAGTTTTGGTAGGGGTTTTAAATGTAATACTAGAAGAGCTAATTGCTGAAGCAATTCGCGAGTGTGAATGCCACTTGTGAAGCTCGCTGCTGAATGCTAATGCTGGAGTTGAATGTATGAATGAGAAGATAGATGGGTGTGCAATTGAAATTTTAGAAAATGAAAGCTGAAGCCAAACTGCTGCAGATGCTGGGTTGAATGTTTGAATGAGAATGAATTGTATGAATGGAAACTTTGAAAATAAAAGCCTAAGGCAAACTGGGTTGAATGTAGTAATATGAAGAGTTAAGCAGAGCGAGATATTTGGAAAGTATGAATGTATAATCCATGAATTTACGAATGTAAAAAGCTGAATGGTGAAAATGTTTGAATTTAACAATGCTACGTTGAGGAGAGGTGCATGCATATCATATAACTCTGCTGGCCACCCCTGACTGACTTGGAGGCCCCAGCAGGCCAGAATTACCCTATGAAAAAAGTCTAGAGCAGCACCCCTGGTCAGTCTGTATGAATGATTGATTATGGCATCCACTGTCTGTATCACTTGAGCATTGATGATCAGAAGCCTGTATCACAGACATGCTCACTGCAGCCCAAGTGCCACACACAGAGCTGGAGTCGTTTCCATGGGCAACCCCTCCCTTCTCCTCCCCCTCTCCCTGCACCAGCACTCATCCCCATAGATTTGCCATTCATTTGAACTGAGGTCAGACCACATATAAACTCCTCTAAATAACTCCCACAACCGTAAGAATGCAGCTTTGAAGGGTTTGGACCGTGGGTGGCAGGAGCTCGTGATGATCATAGCGATGTGAATTTTATGTCTCTAGCCCACTCAGAAGGCTGACAGCGCCCAGGTTAAACACAAGAGGTTTTCTGCCTTCTCACGCTTCTTTCCTCTGAAATTTAACATTTACCAGTCTATGGAGGGATTTCTGGAGGTGCAGCCCTGAAGGTGGGGATCTGGAGCCAAAACTATAAATCTCACAGGCATGTGAGGAACATCAATACGGCCGGAGACCAAGAAATTTCAACGTTTTGGTCTGTATAAATTATGTCGATTGGGGCGTGCGTAGCCTACCTTAATCACTGCGTTTCAAAATATTTTTCAGCTGATGCAGAAGCTGCTCTCCTCTAGGTGTGTAGTTCCTCCCACACTCTAGTACCATAATAGGCTTTACCCATGTTAAGCTCTGCTTTCCATGGTCTGACATAAGGCAAAATGCTGAATAAACATTACATTTTTAATAAATGATGAATTATGAGAAAATGTAGCCAGGAGAAAAATTTACTTTCATTTCCAAGTTGAATGGAGTTTCTAGGCCCAACTACGAGGAAGCTGTGCAGTGTTTATTTCAGTGAGGTTAAATGACTGAAAAAGTCTGAAGCCCCATTCATTTCCTATAGAGAGAGAATTTTGGAAATGGATTATGGTCCCATAACTCCCGGAAATTATAAAGGAATATCAAAATTCTGAATACAAGCACACCATTCCCGGCCGAGCGGTCGTTTTGGCGTGGGAGCAGGCGTTTCTGCGACCAGCAGTCGCTTGGGAGGAGTAGCGGTTTCAAAGTTTTTTGAGTAGAGGGTTTAAGTAATACTAGAAGAGCAATTGCTGAAAGCAATTGCCGGGTGTAATACCCGCAGCTGAAGCTACGCTGCCGAATGCTAATGCTGGGTTGAATGTATGACTGAGAATGAATTATGCGAATTGAAATTTTGAAAATAGAAGCTGAAGCCAAACTGCTGAATGCTGGGTTGAATGTTTGAATGAGAATCGATTTGTATGAATTGAAACTTTGAAAATAAAAGCCTAAGCAAACTGCTGAGCAGCTGGGTTGAATGTTTGAAGGAGAGATAAGATTGTATGAATAGAAACTTTGAAAATAAAAGCCTAAAAGCAAACTGCTGAATGCTGGGTTGAATGTAGTAATATGAAGGTTAAGCAGAATGAATGTTGAAAAAATTATGAATGTATAATCCATGAATTTGAATTTAAAAAGCTGAATGGTGAAACATACACATGGTGAAGTATATAATTAGCACTGACCAATCAGAAGCCTGTATCTACAGACTTGTCTCACTGCAGCCCAAGTGCCACACACAGAGGCTGGGCCGTTTCCATGGAGGCATCCTTCTCATCACTCCCTCTCCTGCACACCAGCCTCTGTCCCCATGGACTGCCATTCATTTTGAACTGGAGTCAGGAGCCTGCCGAACTCCTCTAAATAACTCCACAACCGTAAGAGTACAGCTTTGGGATTTGGACCGTGGCGGCAGGAGGCTCCCGAAGGATCATAACTTGGTCTAAATTTCATGTCTCTAGCCCACTCAGAAGGCTGACAGCGTGGGTTAAACACCAGAGGAGTTTCTCTGCTTCCCTCACGCCCTTTTCCTCACAAATTTAACACATTGCAGTCTATGGATTCTTGGGTTGATGCCGCCTAATTAAGGGTCTGGAGCCAAAACTATAAACCTCACAGACACCAGAGGCACATCACTACGACCGGGGCAAATTTCCAACATTTTGATGTATAAATTGCTGTCGGTGGGGCATGCGTAGCCCTACATAATCCGCCGTTTAAAATATTTTTTCTCAGCTGATGCAGAAGCTGCTCTCCACTCTAGGTGTGTAGTTCTCCCCACACTCTAGTGCATAATAGACACCCATGTTAAACTCACTCTCATGTGAAGGTCTGACACTTAGGCAAAATGCTGAATAAACTATACATTTTTAATAATATGATGAATTATGAAAATGTATTGCAGGAAAATTTGCTGCGTTTTCCAAGTTGAATGGAGTTTCTAGGCCCAACTACGAGGAAGCTGTGGTGTTTGTTCAGTGAGGTTAAATGACTGAAAAAGTCTGAAGCCCCATTCATTTCCTATATGGGAAATTTTGAAATGGATTATGGTCCGCCTTTCGGAGAATTATAAGGAATATCAAAATTCTGAATACAAGCACACCATTCCGGCCCGGGCAGTCGTTTTGAAAAGCGTGAGAGGCGGCGTTTCTCGACCAGCGGTCACGGGAGGAGTAAGCGGTTCAAAGTTTTTAGTGGGGGTTTTAAATGCTTAATACTAGAAGAGCAATTACTTTGAAGCAATTGCGGGTGTAATACCGCCCACTGGCTGAAGCTATTCGCTGCCTGAATGCTAATGCTGGGTTGAATGTATGAATGAGAATGAATTATGCAATTGAAATTTTGAAAATGAAGAAGCTGAAGCCAAACTGCACAAGATGCTGGGTTGAATTTTTGAATGAGAATGAATTGTATGAATAGAAATTTGAAAATAAAAGCTGAAGCCAAACTGCTGAATGCTGGGTTGGGCCACGAATGAGAATGGTGTATGAATAGAAATTTTGAAAATAAAAGCTGAAGCCAAGCATGCTGAATGCTGGGTTGAATGTAGTAATATGAAGGTTAAATAGAATAGATCATTGAAAAATTATGAATGTATAATTAATGAATTTGAATTTAAAAGCTGAATAGTGAAACTACTATACATGGTGAAGTATATAGTGGCATTTGACCAATCAAAGCCTGTCTGACAGGCATGGCCACCCTACAGCCCAAATTGCACACACACAGCTGGGCCGTTCCATGGAGAGCGGCCCCTCCCCCACTCTCACTCCCACTCTCCCTGCACCAGCCTCTGTCTCCTTCTGCCCCCCTTGAGCTGCCATTCATTTGAACTAGTCAGACCCTGCCAAACTCCTCTAAATGCTCCAAAACCGTGAGGAGTACAGCTTTGGGGGTTTGGACCGTGGGCGACAGGAGCTCCCGAGGATCACTGTGGCAGTCTAGAATTTCATGTCTCTGACACTCAGAAGGCTGACAGCTGACAGGTTAAACACAGAAGGTTTCTCTGCTTCCTCACGCCTTTTCCTCTGAGAAAATTAACATTACCTGCAGTCTATGGAGAGAGGGGATTTCTGGAGGTGCCGCCCTAATTAAGGGTCTGGAGGCAAAACCTACAAACCTCACAGACCGAGAGAACACATCGCTTCTGATCGGGACAAGATTTCCAACGTTTTGATCTTAAAAATTATGTCAAGTGGGATATCACGTAGCCCTCACAATATAATTTTAAAAATATTTTTTTTCAGGCAGCTTCAGACACTGCTCTCCACTCTAGGTGTGTAGTTCTCCCACTCCCTAGTGCACATGTGGGTACCCATGTTAAAGGCTGATTTTTGAAGATTTCATGGTCTGACATAAGTCAAAAATGTATTGAATGAACCATTACATTTTTGAATTGAGAGATGAATTATGAATATGTAATGGGAAAATTCACCGCGTTTTGAAAGTTGATTCAAGTTTCTAAGTGAAAGTATGAAAGAGTTATGAAGGTTTGTTTAGGGTTGAAAATTTTTGGAAGTTTGAAGCTCTCACCATTCATTTCAATGGGGAATTTTTTTGTGAATTATGGTTAATAACTCGGAAATTATGAAGGTTGCGGTTATGAAAAGTAATAGCACACGTGTCCGATGAAACCCTTACGTTTTTGAAGTTGGTTTGAAAGTTTTCTAGGTTGAAATTTGTGGGAGAAAAACTGAGCCAAAAAGTGTGAGGAAGAAAAATAATAAGGAATAAAGGTAGGATGCCCAGGTGTGAATGCCTTGGGGCATTCCACACCAACTAGAAGAAACAATTGCTGAAACAAGTGCGGGATTATAATCACACGCAGCTGAAGCCAAACTGCTGAATGCTAATGCTGGGTTGAATGTATGAATGAGAATGAATTGTATGAATTGAAATTTTAAGAAAATAACAGCCTAAGCCAAACTGCTGAATGCTGGGTTGAATGTTTGAATGAGAATGAATTGTATGAATAGAAACTTTGAAAATAAAAGCCTAAGGCAAACTGCTGAATGCTGGGTTGAATGTTTGAATGAGAGAATGAATTGTATGAATTGAAATTCTGAAAATAAAAAGCCCAGCCAAACTGCTGAATGCTATGAGTTGAATGTAGTAGTATGAAAGGTTAAGCAAAATGAATGTTGAAAAATTATGAATGTATAATTAATAGAATTTAATTTAAAGCTGAATAGTGAAATATATACATGTGGTGAAGTATATGAGTAATTAGCACTGACCAATCCAGAAGCCTGTATCACAGAATGCTCATAGCCCAAGTGCC
>CM056550.1:51484-86378 GCA_029721515.1 Synanceia verrucosa
CGGGGTTTTGTGTCGCTGAGTGGGGAAAACTTGTTAGAAACGTGAAGGGGTCGGGTGGTGAGCCGTGGGCTGTTTAAAACTACGCTCCTTCGGACAGTCACCCACTCTCCGGCTGCTCGAGATGCCGGGACGCTAGCAGGAGCTACGCTGAGTCGCTCAGACTGCTAGGGGCTGGCTAGCTACGGAGGCATAACTAGGACTTTGATGGTGGGGAGCGGGCTTCTAACCGCTAAGCCTCGCTCCAAACATGAACATGCTACACTTATTACATGTACCATTATCACTAAAGGAGGCAGAGGAACAACTGAGCATGAGACACACTGAGCAAGAGAAAGCAGGAGAAGGAAGAGGAGAACCATGGCTATCACAAGATAGCTGCTAAGCTAGGCTATGGAAGCTAGTTGTTAGTCAAAAGAGCGCTGGAAACACCAACGAGTGACAGGAAAGTCTGGAAGTTTTAGAGTGCTTGATAGGGTTGAAGTACACTACAAATGACGTACGAGACGTTAACCACTGTGATTAAGACAGTAACAAAAACTATTTTTGTGCAGAGCAGCTCAGAGTGCTGTAGAAAACAACAGAGTAGCGGCTGAGAGCGGAAATGATGCAATACGCTACCGTATAGGAGGAGCCAGAAAAAGCAACGTGAAGCAATTACTAATGTTAATCCTGCTTTGTTTTACTTTATTAAAGTTTCTCTATGTGAAAGCTCCTCTCTAGCTGTAAAATGACACCAAGCAACCTAAGGTAGGAAACCACAGAACAAAAAATGAACAATTGAATCAAAATTAATCAAAAAGTTAACCAACACAGATGGCCAGTCTGTAAACTTAAGTCTTTAGCACTTAGGTGCAGGTAGTGTCAGTGTCCTGGAAAATACTGAGAAAGTTACAGAATGTCTCCATGAAAGAAAGGTCCATTATTTTATACTCAATTTATGCTACAGGTGGGTCTGAAAATTAGCATAAACCAGCCCCTGCTGTGTAGAGGTATGAATACACTCAGCACACATTACAACTCAAGTCTACAGTTAGCCAGTTAGCTGAGTTAGCCGCTGAATTAGCAGCTGAGTTAGCAGCAGAAACTTCTCAGACATAGCTCCATGTTTCTGGTAAAGGTGGTGACTTTGATTGACAGGAGACACTTGGCAGTGGGTGGGGTTTCACTGAACTCAGCGGGAACGCCATCGGTTTGCAAGAGGAAAAGCATTAATACCACTCACAGCACTACGAGGCTACCCATCTTTCTTGGTGAAAAACTGGGTTAGAGATTGACATCCTTTCTTTGTCTTTCATCTCTCTCTTCTCTCTTTCCTTTTTGAAAACCAGTTTGTGGTTTCACTGGTGACACCACTAGACCTGTAGCTCTGGTGCATAATAAGTGCTACCTAAGCACTGTCACTGATAGGCAGGACCGC
The DNA here is from genome assembly GCA_029721515.1 of Synanceia verrucosa. Classification (NCBI taxonomy): domain Eukaryota; kingdom Metazoa; phylum Chordata; class Actinopteri; order Perciformes; family Synanceiidae; genus Synanceia; species Synanceia verrucosa. The sequence continues at coordinate 52,902 of CM056550.1, forward strand.
CATTTCCTTAGTAAATCAGGAGAGTTTGAACCAATATGAATGGTATTTTTTTGGTCAATGGGGATGTTGCTTTTGCTGCCCAAAACACAAAAAACAAAGAATAGTCCATTTCATTGTTATATTTAAATACAGTATATATACTCAATGATGATGGTTTAATAATTTTATCTGGGTGTTTTCATTTTGGGGCCCCATCAGTCGTGGACCATGGAACTGTCCTAGATTTTCTCTACTACAGCGCCCATATGGATAGAGCCAGGCGCAGAGGGTTGTCAACAAACATTACATGCTGCAGCCTTCCTGGGCTGGTGGCGAGGTGAGGAGGCCGGGGAGAGACCTGAGGAGCTCATAACAACAGCAGATGGAGACAGGTGCACTTCTGCATGCATGCAAAGCATAGTTTATTTGTCAATTCTTACTTTAAGATTTGAAAAGAAATGACACAGACTTGTTCTAGTTTTACTGTGTTTCATAACTGATATTTGTTCCTTATTTGATGTGTTTTAAGGTAACTGAGGCCAAGAATGTGAGATTTATTAATTCTTTATTTAACTTGATCATCCACTATTCATAATGTTTGTCATTAGCCTTTGATTTGACATTAGATCCAAGAGTCGAGGTTAATAGTGAATGTAATAATTAATCTTTAGAATGATTGAAAAAGGGTTTGATACGCATTCTAATATTGAATGAAATAGTGGTATCCACCACACCTGTCCACAGTGTCTGCCTGCACCTCGTCTTTTTGTCAGTCTGTGGTTTTCTTTCCATATGGTTGCAGTAACTCATCTTTGACATTTAGCCTCCTACAGCCTCTTCTAAGACAGTGCATTCAGCCATGATCTTCATCTCTCTGCTTCAACAGTCTCTAGTGTCATGAGACACCTCAGCCGTAATTCTGCTGTGTGCTTAGACTGCTTCAGCTCTGAGTCTTAGAGGTAGTGTTGTCTCTCAACAGATAACTTTTTAACAGTAAATAAATTGTTAAAAATGAATTGAAGCTTACAGGATCAGTGAGTTTAAAGTCAGCAAGCTTCTCTTTGTGTCCTTGGTGCTTCAAGCCTCAAAAGCAGCATTTCTGTTCCTACTTTGTTGGCTAATGCAATACCAACTACTTGGTCGCTATGATCGCATTCTCTGGGATTAGTCAGCAAGAAAAGCACCTGTATCAAGCCATGAGATAACTAATATAACTCAACTCAGAAGCTACCAGTCATCTCCATCTTCAAAAATGTAATTTTTCTGGACAAAGTATACACGTCAGAACAGCCTCATGCACATCAGGAAGTTTCCATTCCGAAAATGTCATTTCAGTTTAGACTGGATTAATGATTTGGGCTGTTTTCTGTCATTCTATTGTCTAATGCATCAACACTGACTGATACTTTAGCTGTAATATTATTTCCATTATTTATTAATAGTGGCTAATTGTTTGGTCTGTATAATCGTTAAGTCTAAGATGTCTTAAAATATCTTATTAGTCTGATAGCAGGCTGCCAAATGCTGGAACCAGTGAAACACAAAATAAGCGTGAATCATTATCAAAATAGTTTGCCGATCAGACTAATTGATTACTCTGCCAATCCTTTTGGCTCTGACGTATCTTTTTTGATGCAGGTATTGAAGAAGAGCTTTGATATCTATCCGCAGCTCGTCTTACTGGCATCTGTCTAAATGTGATCTGTGCAGCTAACCTTTCCTGCCTAGCCTTGGCGGGGATGACTGCATGACGTCCTGTAAAGTCCCTGGATCTGTGATGGGAACAATGTCAACATTCGTCATCTCAGTGTGTAGATGTGTTAGCTGTAAAGAAGCGATGTGAACTGCAGGGTGGTGCACAGCATGCTCGCTCCCTTCATCCGTGATGGACAGTGACCTCATGTCCCGGGTTATGAAAACTTTGGACTCCTTGGTGACAAACCTGCGTTAGTGACAGGTGGAGGAGAAGGCTGGTACCATGGGGCTGCACTGAGTAATTTCTTCACACAGACTCTCCAGAAGTTGTTGATGAACAGAATCATCATGAATGAGGCGAAGTTGATGCACCGAATATATCACAGAGATTCAAGTAGTAATCTGTATTCCCTCATCATTGAGAAAATTCTGCATCAGATCATGCCGTCGGCAGGCATGTTGTCAGCTGTCTCCATACGGTTACTCAGAGAATGACTGGTGTTTCACTCTGTCTAGGGCGTTATGGTACCTGAATAACCAGTGGCAAGAAAGGTCAGTTTTCAGAATCTGATATTAAAACACCATATGCACATTTTTGGGGGCAGCACAGTGGTGCAGTCATTCTGTGTGTGCCTCATGAAATTACCGCTCCGATTCCCGGCCGGTGCCACTGTGTTCTCCGTGTCTCGTGGGTTCTCTCCGGGAACTCCCGGCTTCCTCCACCATCCAAAAAAACATGCATGGGGATTAGGTTAATTGGCTAATTTAATTGACCGTATAAGGTATTGAATGATGTAGGTAGTTTTGTCATCTCTCATGTGTCCTGGTGACTGAACTTGTCCAGGGTGTACCCTGCCTTCCAGCCCTAAGACAGCTGGGATGGCTCAGTCCCCAAATACAGCCACATGTGGTGTATCAGCATTAATACTCCAATAATATAATTTATGATACAATATGAACTGGAGCAGGTACTTTAAAATTTGAGACATTTGTAGAACAGTGTTGTATTGACAATAACAGACCATTGGTGAAATGTGTTTTAGTAATAATAATAATAGCTGGTTATTAGTGCTTTACTTTATGTGTTGTATACCTTGATGCGATAACTGATGGATCAGCTAGCTCAAAAGTTTTGTCTTCCTTTCTCCAGGTGAAATAAACGGCGTGTCTTCTGTTAAGCTTACTTCAGTTGTATTTCAGTTTCTGTTCTAATCTGCTTTGATCTGTATTCTAATCTGCTTTGATCTGTATTCTCCTTTGATCTATCTGTACCTTCTATTATCATTTGCATATTCTGTTACCCAGACAACATAGAGTAACTAAGTATTGTCAAAAATCAATGAGTGCATTATTACACATTAATGTACATCTTAATATAATGCATGTATACACATACATAAGTCTAGTATCCAGTGACCAGTCAGTTAACAACAGACAGAGAGAGTCTAAGCAGGTCAGTTTATCCAGACATGCAGTGTAATTAGGCTCTGTGTTAAACTATGAAAAAGCAAGATCTCTGCTGCAGAGGAATTTTCAAGAATTAAGGCGTATAAGACGGGTAAGTAACCTTAACATTCACATGTTAGCAACATCTTTAACAAGTTTTTTCAACTGAACATGGTTTTTTATAGTTTTATTGTTGTCTGGTTCAGGAGATGTTGGCAACATGCCCTTCTGTTCGATGATATTATCGAGTCACAGTTGCTAACAGTTCTCACTGAGATAAGATGACCTATGTTAGCTATTATTTCTGAAGGCTGCTGACTGAGATAGAATACATAGCTGGCGTCAAATAAATGCAAAGATAAAATTGTCTCTGCATGAAGGTGTTCTTGCCAGCTCTGGAGACAGTAGAGTAACATTCGCGTATTGGCAGCAAGCTAGCATTATCTCTATATTCTACCTTCTGTTTATGCCTTAGTAGTGACGAATATTTGTCATAAATGGTTGAAATGTTTAATTTTAACATCGTCTGTCTTATGGTAATGTACTGCCTGTCTTATAGCAACATTTTTACAACCAAATTCATGTTTATTGTATACTAATCACGAGTAAAACTAATCGCTAATTAGCCTACTTGCTGGAGTCTTTGCCTTGACTGTAACATCTAAATAGAAATTGCCCTCTATTATATATGTACATAATTATTGTATCTGTGTTTATACAGCTAAGTTGACATGAGAAAGTAAACATGAAAAAAAGATGTAATTACATAGCTCTTCTGGATACAGTATGTCTTAACTGATAGCATGAAGCATGTTAAGCTAGATATACGAAGAGTGTATGAGCAGTCCTGACACAGAAGTTTGACTGAGTTTTAATAAATAGTGAAGGAGTCACCTGGAACCTTCTGAGTCACGTTGAACAACTTGAAAGAACTTGGTAATCACTGACCATTCAGAAATATGTTCATATTATACTTTGGATGGGATACACACATTAATACTTCAATAAAATATGCTTAATTAAAAAAAAAAAAACTGGCACTCAAGAGTTCATTTTCAAACATAACATCTTTTAATTGTTGTTTCAGGTGTTGCTCTCACATGTACAAAGATGTCAAAACCAAAACATTAAAAAGTAATAACTAAAGACAAATACCAGGATGTATTCAGGACATTTTTAGTATTTCCAAGTACATAAAGTGTCACAGCAGCCTCAAATGGTTTCCGTTTAACAATAGGATACCTGTAGTATCGCCCTAACAATAATATTCACATGGTTGCTAGTTTCCTGGGAGCACCTATCAGTTGTAGCGTTAGCTACAAGCTGAATCACAGTAACAACACATAGAAACCATGTCAGAAACATTCAGACACACAGTATTTTTAACTCACCGTTCAGAAACGTCCTGCTGCAGCTACAGAGTGTGAACCTGTTCAGGAGAAGCTCTCCTTCTGAGTCACACTCTGGTTCAAGCTGCTAACATTGTTCTAAATCTCTTACCATAGCTGACACGTAAACATCTGTCTCAGTAATACCAGCAAAGCCCTTCTGTCTCCAGAGAGAGGGGCGTGGTCAGACCACGTCGGGTTGTTGAAGTACAGACACAGAAACAGTCTGTTCTCAGCAGAGCTCAATACAGTGATTTTTAACTGGCTGCAATTCAGGACCAGGAGCTGAGTTTGGGGTAATACGATACACTGAATACAATATTGATGGAAGTCAGGACCTCTATAAAATTGCCAAAAAACTTGAATAATATGGGACCTTTAATCACAATGAACCCATCAGTGGTGACATCACAAAAATATACCATATAAACACAAATATGAACACTAACCCTAAGACACATACAGACATGTCTTCTAAAACATATTTAAACGTAGTGAAGTTTTGAGTCAAAATATTTTTATTTTCAACAACGTTTTCATGTCTTAAATACTGTCAGTATTTTCAATATTTAATAGATATCATCAATGAATGTGCTAAATGTTGGATGGATACCAGTGTCATAGTTTTCATTGTTTGCAGTTAGACTGAGCCTAAAAGATGATCAACAGTGAGTTGAACAAGTTCAAAGTTTTCATGTCCTTTGATTTGTTGGGCAATTTTCTATGTTCCTCATTTTCGAGGAAGGGCACATTTCAGTCCTTTTGTTTCTATGTCTTTGCTCTATTGTCCTCCAATGCCCATATGACAACAGAATCACCCTACAGTAGTGAAACTATAAATATAGCCGTATACAGTTTTTAAGATGTAATAGAAATGTAATTTTCTCAGCCATAGCCTCTTTCTTTGTGAAACACCATCAAGGGTAAAGAATAGGGTTGTTTTATTTGTCATCACTCCCCTGCAGGCAGGATATAGACAAGTATCTTTCTACTCCAAAGGTGTGCTTTGAACATGGCACTGCGAGCAGGGTTCGAACCTGCCAGAAGGCAGTGGATTTCAAGTCCCAGCCTTAACCTCTCGGCCACCACAGCTTCTCAAATTTGCTTTCATACTCACATGCTGCTAGCTGGTTCAGTATACTGAAAAAATGGCAACATGAATTAAAACAGCATATATCCACCTCACCATGTCACCCTGGGGAGTCCACTGTTCACCTTGCAGCACTTTTCTCCATCTTTGCCACAGGTGGGATTGAACATGTAGACTTCAGCTCACTCAGATGTTCAGGAGTAGAACACCTTCCTTCTCTCATCACAGAGAGGAATGAAATCACCTGATGTATCTATATGGTAGAATGGTATATTTCATGAGCATATGGATCTGTATGGGGTTATCAGAATATTCTGTGGTTTACAGTGACATCACTCAGAATGTAGAGATTCACAGATAATCCAGGAAAATGTTTTATATTTTATGTTCTATCTTTCTATATCTTTTATGTCTTTATTTACATTTCTTTATTTACGTGTGCCTTTAAGCAGAGAGACTCTCAAATCTCATTTTACATGCATAAAAACAGCAGTCCAACACCTTAACCATATAAAGCTTGCACCATCAGAGATGAATCAATCCATGTGTGTGGGACACCTTTTGATTGTCTTTACATTGATCTCAAAGAGTCTGGAAAAGCATGAATGAAGGCGGGCTGGTGGAGCTACGCCGGGTTGTTCATTGTGGGCGAATTAAGCTCAAATGGTAGAGTGCTCAAGGAAAAGTGGACAATTTTACACTCCTCCACAAGAGGATTGGTGTCTGGCACAGGAAATAGTGAATAGTGAAATATCATAGACAGTATCCCTGCCAGCCAAGGCAAAGCTGCAGATAATATGTGATCACTGAAAGCAGCACTGGGGCTGACCAAGACTTTTCTTACACCACAGTTTATTGAAGAACATCATTTTTATTAAACTAGTGGGATAAAGAAAATGTCTGCAACATTTTTCTGTATTTCACTGCTAAATATTGGAATATTAATGAATACATGGACATTGTAAAGTAAAAAAAAAAAAACAACATGGAGGCCCTCTTTGTCACGGAGCCTGTTGGAGGCCTCACCAGGAGCCCGCATAATATATTTTTTCAATAGAGAAAAAAAATGTATAGTTGAACTTTATAATGCCAGATTGGGACAGATGATGATCTGCGGGGGCTCTGCCTAGTCACACAACAGCATGGTTTGGATAATTGGAAAAGCTATGATCCACATCAATATGTTTCCTGACGTTGCAGCAAAATATTCCATGATGGTCTTCTTCAATATGGCGGGAGCTCATCGGCCAATCTTTCCGTATGTAGCTTAATGTTTTAGCTGCAGTTTGTAAACAAAGTCCTTCGAGAAGCACCACCTTTGACATTCTAATTCAGAAGGTATCTTCAAAATATGACAGTTTCATGGATAATAACAGCAATGCAGCCAAGTTATTTGATTTCAGCCAAAAACTTTGAAGTCACGTGACATGGCTGCATTCATATAAAAACAATGAGGCAGAATATGATCATTTTACTGTACACTGTCCCAATGTGCAGTTATGATGAGAGACTGGGTTGAGCCTGGAGACAATATCACTCCTGTGGACAAATGAGGATTGCAGCTGGGTTTACAGGCTCTTAAAGAGCGTTACCAGTCAGGGCTGCACTGACTGCGTCATTCGCGGAATACATCTTGTGGACCAGTCATGGAAACATGGGAATAGCTCCTACAGTATGTTGTGGAAAGTAATGATTCTGGGAGTGATGTTTTTACAGGACCAATACTTGCCCCTTGCCATCTCGGTTTCCCTGATGGAGTGGACAGTTAAAAATCTCTATCATCTCTGGAGAATGGAGGCTTTCGACAGTCTCTCAACTAACATAGGAACTCCATGTGCATGGCCACAGCAATTATGGAGTACTAAAAATTGGCCTTAAATGTAAGCAGACAGCATTCATGTGAATACTAATTAATGATGGGAAGTTCCAAATGCATCTCTATGTTCATGTTTACTCACATTATTGAAACAAGTAAAACTCATTTATATCTCTGTCATACTGTTTATATCTGTTATAGATGCTAACAAGATAACATCAACTTGTGTGTAATATCACGTTTCCACTATCTTTACGGCATGTTTATGTGTCTGTTGGTTAATGTTTCTATGTCATGTACCAAGTCACGAGTTGAATTCCTTGTTCATGCAAACTTACTTAGCATCTCACTAGCCTTGACATCCATGTTGATGTGTGGCTTTGTTCCACTAATTTGGGGTGTTGTGCAGTGATTCCATGGCTGTCCAAAAACCGCCTTTCTGTCTTGTTTGATGAAACATTATGGAAAGTGTTAATGGAGAGAAAACCAACCAGGTTTTCATACTGATGTCCAGGATGATTGAGACAGTGAGCACACACACAATCACTGCACCATCGGCTGTGATGGCTGAGTGGTTAGGAGTTGGACTTGAAATCCAATGGAATTTCCCATGTGGTTTGAATCCTGATCCACAAAGCGACTCAGAAACGGCACTGAAATTAAAGTTTGGTGGGCTTCTGTCCAGCAGTTTAGATTAAAAAAGGCTTTGGCAACAAGTTTGTTCAGCAGGTGTTAATGGTGTGGTCTGGTCTTAATGAGAAACACAAAACAATGCAGAATAAGCGGTATTGCAGGAGTGGTGGAGTTCACGGTGATCATGGAATCTAAGAGTATATAGTATATTCGCATACTGTATGTGTGTGTGTTTGTGCCTCTGGGTGTTATTGTAAAACAGACAAAGTAGTAGAGCTTCTTTCGGGCTGTTAGTCAGCTCTCCTCTCCCTGCTGAATCCTGCTGTCAGATGTTCAAGTTTGAGGGGCATTGGCTTTGGGCGGAATACTGACAGGAGAGAGGAGCTTAGGAGGCTGAGAGGAGAGAGCCACTTTGAAATCTTACTAGCTCTTTTGCTAGCTTTCTAACATGACAGATTATAGCTTTAGCCTCATTATTAAATACATAACGTTCGTTTCTAGGTGGGATTGATTAGCCTTTACGTTAACAGCCAAAACCAACAAGTTCTCTGAACTTTCCAGTCCAGTTTTCTATTTTGCATTTAGTCTTTTGTCGGTTTGTCCTTGTTCATATATAATTATTCTCATGTTTTCATTTACTATCTTCTTTGCATTAATTCTTAGGAACAAAGTCCAATGTAACCCACTTGTAGAATAGGTGCACACTGGACCAGTATACCCAGATTCATAGGGAGGAGTAATGGACAGTAATCAGACATCACAATAAACAACCAGAACACAGAGGTAGATTTAAATGAAAATGTTTGTATTAGAGCTACAAAAAATATTTCAACACTGTCGTTTGAAATGGGTGCACCCTGAAAAATAAAGAAATAAATGAATGTTCCAATCGTTAGATCCAACTGTCCTTTGAGGTCCTTCCCCCCACAGTCCTACCACACACAGCAATAGGGCAGTTGAATGTTGGGCTTGCTCCTCAATCAGGTTTTCATCCGCGGGTAGCTCGCCATCCCTCATCAGAAGAGAGATTCAATCCAGATCCAAAGTTCAATTATCCAGAAAACCCAGTTTATGTAACATGACATTATATAACAACATGTGTATTATTATTCCATACTTCTGGGTGAATCTATCAATGTAAAAAACATAATACAACTCAATTACTTAGCCATGACTAAAGGATTACTGTTGCATCATGACATTAACTAGCATCTTAATATTAACCTTAATATTGAAGTAAACAATACTATTAAATTACAATTTTAATGGCTTGAAACCATATGAATAGATAAAAATATTCACTATATGAATATTTGTAAGTAACACTCACACCTTGTGGTTGTTAATACAAGCAGCACAAGAAGGCTAATCTCACTAACTCAGATGTAAGCTAATATTACCCTTAGCTCTGTGCACAGTGTAGCTACACACATGCCATTATGCACACTTAAATATTTCCCTTCTATTTCCTACAAATAAAGAAATACAACAACTTACAGTACACTTAGTGGCAAAAGAGGCCACGGGCCCTAGCTAACTCTACTGCGCCACGTGTGGCGGCTGCTTTATGTGCCACTCACCGAGACAAGAAAGAATCTTGATTGCTTTCTAAGTTGCTCTCCAGGTCCTCATAGGTGGGCCAAGGGAGAATCGTGTATTTAAGCGATCCCCACTGAGGACCTTTTTTGTGGACAACATCTTCATTTTTCAACAATAGGCAAAAGTGTTAGCCTCTTACCTCTTGCACATTTTTTGTTTCTCGGTAGCAGCGTCTGGGTTACGGGTTACGGCTAACTGCGCGGGCAGCTATGCTCGGGGTCGACATGCATGAACGTGAGTCGTAGATTATTGTCAATGACCGCGTCTTGAAATTTACCGGTTACCATGGATTATTTACTAAACTACTGCTGTGACTATAAGCTAGCATATAAGTACAGTACATAATCCAAGATAAGATCGCAATACATGCTTACACACAATGCTAATATAACAGCAAATTTAAATATCAATCACTTTAAGGAGATGAAATTAATCAGGATTAACGACAGTTCGTCATCCAAGCGATAAAAGCAGGAAATGTATAATTTAGATGTAGATCTGTCATCCCTTCTTTGAAAACTCAAGTCTTCTGAAACAATGTCATTGTGAACTGCATAAAACTGACTGATTTCCAGTAAGATGTTATTTTTCACCTCTGACAAAATTAGCATAATGTCATAAAAATTAGCCCCACATGCCCACTCCTAAGAAGCTACGTTTGCTAGCAAACCAGAAATGAGTGCTGTATCTTTTGAATAAGAAGGTCCTGTAACCCCCTTTATAGACACAGGATGGAAGAAAAATTTGACTTTGCTGTGTTTCTGTGGAAAGACTTGAGTACCAGAGAAAGTACTAGGGCAGAAGAACTGCGACTTAAATTTGCACCTTAAAACCAAGGTTTGTTGTCATACTAAATAGTTGTTGTGTTATGTGGATGGCTTTAGCTTGCCAAGAGACTGAACATGGAAGTTTTGACTACATGTATGTTCATTAACTGTCCTTATATATTTATTTTATAGCTGTTTAACTTGTAATCATTTGTCTCTGCATTAGGATAAAGATTAATGGAGCTTTAAAATGCTACTAACAGTAAGATTATTTTATTATAATGTATTGTATGGTGGCACAGTGGTGTAGTGTTTAACTTGCAATAAGTTAACTGGAAACCTCAAACTTCAGGAACCTGCTGCAATTCCAGCAAACAGTGGCTATCACAGAGACTGCTACAGCCACTTTACAAACATGACAAACATACTTGAGTCCAGAGATGTGAAAAGGCACCTTTATTTCAGAAAGGAGGCTGAAAAACAGGGTAGGTGTCTGAATCAGAACACTCATGTCAATGTGAATCTTGAACTTAGCTATGAGGTCAAGACAAATAATAGAAATGATCATTTTAATTTGGTTAGCCCAGAGTCAAAGGCAATACAATGACCAAAAATGAATGAAATACAAACAAAAAAACAACAAACATATTATACACCTCCTGAAAAAAGACAAAACATGGATCCGAATGCAGCTATTACTCGAGGCACATGCAGACGTTTTGTCCCCAACTGTAATCTTTGGAAGTGTACCTGAGAGTTAAAATAACAATAAATATGGTGCCACTAACCTAACATGTTCAAACTGTTAAAATGTAATGAAGAAGCCTAAATGTGTTGTCTGCTTCTTGTTTTAGAGCTAGAGTAGAAAGAGAAGCAGACATGGTGAGGGAACTGCAGCAAAAGACACAGGCTCTGAGATCACACACTGGTGACCTCCACACATCAAGCAGTCACCACACCTTCCTGCCAGTACAATGCATGAATTTGAAAACATGAAAAATACAAAAATAAGTCATACACCTGGAAAAGAATTAAAGACAAACTGATTCCAGTGTGAAACAATCACAGCTGACTTCTAAACTGCTACAGCTGAAGAAAGAGATGAGTCTTCTTCTGCATTGGGACAGGGACTTAGTGGCCAGTGAAGCAATTCCTTCACCTGTTTCCACAGACCTATAGTACCTTCTAAAAGACAAATAGAGACAACAGAAATAACTTGTGAAAATGGGTACAAGTATTTCTACGAGACTGTGATTGAGGAGAGGCTTTTAAAAAAGGCAGAAGTGTACGACTCTGTAGGTTGAACATGCATTTAAACATTGCAGAGAAAGGAAAAGTGGACTGGATGACACTTCCTCCAGCTCCAGAAGGCAATACTGGAACTGTTGCACTGCTCTTGTAAAAAAAAAAAACTGTGTTAAGGGAGATGCACCTGCAAACTGCATGAGCTGCCATGCACAAACCTGTGTCAATGCACAAACTGGCAACAGGTCATTTGAAGATGATGAGGGTTCAGGGCCAGCATGAGATGCTAACCTTCTTATCAACCAGTACTGTGTTTATGTGATTTCATGTTGTTTTGTTCCTGTCAGTGTGTTCCTTAGCAGATGTTTGATGGTGATTAGAATTGGCAAATAATTATAAATAAAATAAACTCACCAACAGTGTATGGTTTGACCACCATTTCTCATTGTCCATCATGGGAGTATTACCTGAGTAGAATATAGTTAGTCTGTTAGTGCTTGATGAATTAAATTTCACACAACTGATGTGTGCCATTAGCTGATTAAAATACAACACACTTGAACAGCAAGGTTCATGTTGTATCAAATGTGCTTCAACCACTAAAATATGATTATGCTCAGAGTTTCCCCCAGAAAACTTGCTAAGTCTAGCGTCTGATCTGAGGAGCACAGAGCAGAAGGCTGCTCTGAGCTCAGCTGCAAGCGATCCACTGACTACAGCGACACTTAGACTGATGGGGGAGCAAGAGTAAAGTGAATGCAACCCAACACCAATAAAAATACAGTAAATAAACTAACACTAATGCGATTAATTATACTCACACTGTGAGTCGTGGTTTCAGCTGCTAAATTACCACACGCTTGACTTTCCAACACTTTGGGTTATTCACATCATGGTAAATAGACAGTAATATTGATTCGGTAGAATAGTTAGCGATATTGAAATATAGATTCAGGTCTCTTGAGCTTATTTGACTGATTAAGTAGGCCCAAGTTGTTAACACTGGGTAGGATTTTAGCTAGGCTAACGGTAGCATTACCTTACAAATTATAAATGTCCACCTCTCGCCAAGGTTACATCAAATACCATAGCTAGCATTGTACCTACTGCATTAGACGCTGCTTGGCTCAAAATGTTTCCTGTGAGTTTTCCGCGAAACATCTCTGTCTCCGCCCGTGTCGAGTTGGATTTGAGAGCAGCAGCTGTTCTTCGCATAGTCTACGCTGATTGGCTGAACAAATCCGCGTGATTTATGCAGTTGTGTGCCATTGGTTTAACTGATATAAAGTAAGCTCTTGGCGTTTGCCTGAATTTAACAAACTTTAAACTATGATCGGAAAATGTGCAAGAATCACAGTACCAACAAAGAAAATCTGATGAAGAAAAAATAAACTTTAAAATGTAAAAGATCAGGTCCTCCTCACTAGGATCATTATTTTTCAAAACTAAAGCTTAGTCACAGCGGCCCTCAGGCCCCTGCGCCTAACTCTGTTTGTTCCCCATTGCACTGTCAGTTTTTGTTTTTACTTTTACTTTTTCAGAGCTCTTATCTCAATGCACTATAGCTTCCTTTTCTGAGTCTGACTCAGTCTATCCTTGACAAATAGCAGTGATCTTGTTTTGGACCCTGGCTCAAAATTCACACTTTTTACCAGTTTCGCACAAAGTGCCAGAATTGAACCTGGTCTTATTTTGCGCTACAGCCCCTGACTGTGGCCGACTGTCTATTTTACAGTCCTGTCTCGAAATCCAGACCTAGGACAGTCCCTCTACCGTCCCCAAAGTCTCAGACTTGTTATTTTACAGTCCTGACTGTCTTAGGAGATTTGGCTCTGTATTTTACCGATGTGGTCTTGTTCTAGCCCCTTTCAGCTGAACTCACACTGTATATTTTTACCGGGTATATGTATATTTTACAGTAATCTCAAACAGTGGTGATTTTAACCAAATTAATCCCAATTAACCTCTTACTTAGAACAACAATACGGCCCCTCAGAATCAGAGAAGAGATGATCAAAAATGGAAATTCAATGTCTCACGAATTGTTGTCCTTGTGCAGATCGTTGCAAAGTTAGCCACAGGCCCCAGGGCGTGGGTCCTCGTCCTTAATTTTTGATTTGTGAGGTAGAGGATGGGGTTGTCACCGAGTTCAAAGGGTTTTTTTCCCCAGCAGACCTGTGGTGCGTCCAGACCGGACTCTCGAACAATTCTACTTCTGACACCAAATTGTTGTGGAAATATTCTGTCAGGATGTTTTAATTTCCACAGGGTTCTTTCACTCAAGAGTCTGGTGAATAAACTTCACTGATTCAGTTGCCCAGAAGAGTTACTCTTTTATCTGTCTGCCCAGAACAGAGATGAGATTTCAAACACATACTGTAGCTCAAAGCGGTGTCAGTGAATGCCCATACAGAATGTCCAGGAAAAACAGTATTTATCACTTCTGATACATACATGTGCATGAGTTCTGCTAACAGGCAATACCATCTGGTAGAAACAAACATGCTGTATGTTTTAATGTAGAGCCAGAGTCCACATGTTTATCAGGCCTGATGGTGAGAAAAGGCATACTGCACACACACTGTTCTCTGTGAAGACTAAACAAGATAACTAGCAACATCATCATGAGTTCATACAAAGCAGCTTCTGACACATTCTGCTACCACAGCTGTTTTAATTGTAATATAAAATAAACAAACCCTTGTAATTTTAATAAACTTGTAATTTTATATTTGTTAATAATTAATAATTTATTAAATCTAAAGCTATTAGTTAATGCTACAGTACTTGTAAAGAAACACACAAAATAAAGAAACACCTACAGCATATTCATATAAAATAAGCAGCCAAATGATTATTTTTAAAATCACAGAATTTTGACAGTTAACTAATAATACACCAGCAGTTTACAGATCCTTAACATTGGTTGAATGATCAATGATGTGAGATTGACAACAAAGGCAACCAGAGTTTGTCTCTTAGACCAGAGTCTTCATGATGTTGAGCTGGAGTCTGCAGTCAATGGCCTGTTCCTTAAGCCCTGTAGTTAACTATTCATTTAGTTTCATCCACTGGTCTGTGGAGACTTGATCACACTGCTAAATAATAGATTTAGACTGTTGGCAGTTAGCAACCATCTGAATAGTTGCACAAATATGTGAGCTTGTATGTTTAGCTCATAGACACTAACTCAAACTGGAAGTACTTAAGTGATATTTAATTCAGTTTTCACCAAGTTCATAACCACGTTCCAGTGTACCACTGAGCTGTCTAGGAGTTTTTCAAAATAAAACTACCCATTCAGAAGTGTATTCTAGTTCTTCTCCATGACTGCAGGAGGGAAGCAGCTGTGTTGCATTCACATGGTACAGTAGTGACAACAGAGCTCTCCTTTTAATGTGAATATAAAGTACACAAATACTTGGGGAATTGAACCAGGACCTCAGCACATGCAAAGCATGCACACTACCACTGACTGTCCCCATAGTGCATCAAACCATATACTACCAATCACTTTTAAGTAGGCCATATGTGACTCTTCTGTATTTAGATAACTAAAGCAACTTTCTCTCTCACTGGAGGGAAAAAGGACTGTGATTGTAGAGATCAAGCTCAGATCTGTGTCTGCTTGGAAAGTGTATACCACTATACACCATCGCGATTAAAGAGACAGTTTCCACAAAGTGCAATTTATCTGCAAATTAGGACCAAAAAGTTCCAAAAACATCCTGCCTCATCCAGAGGATTCAATGACCACTAGACCAGTTGCAGTGACTTCACACATCATCAGGAGCTCCTGCTCCATCTTCTCAGACCCCAAGTTCACCATGCGCTCAATCTACTGTTTGAATACCAAGGGAGAGGATGGGGTGGAAATGATCAATCATCCTAACAATCCCAAAAATTGAGAAAAGATGCACTATATTGCCAAAAGTATTCAATACCCTACACCCAAATAATCAGAATCAGGTGTTTAATCACTTACATAAGCCACAGGTGTACTAAATCAGCACCTAGGCATGCAGAGACTACTTTTACAAACATTTGTAGAAAAGAATGGGTCGCTCTCTCAGGGCTCAAGTGAATTCAAGCGTGGAACTGTAGATAGGATGCCACCTGTTACCAACTGGAAATCCAGTCGTGAAATTTCCCTCACTCCTAAATATTCCACACAGTCAACTTGTCAGCTGTATTATGAAGGCGATGGAGAGTGTTTGGGAATGACAGCAACTCAGCCACAAAGTGGTAGACCACATAAACTGATGGAGGCGGGGTCGATGGGATGCTGAGGTGCATAGTGTGAAAGAGGTCACCAGCCTTTCATGCAGAGTCAATCATTTACAGACCTCCAAACTTCAATGTGGCCTTCAGATTAGCTCAAGAACAGTGCACAGAGGCTTCATGGAATGGGTTTCCATGGCCCGAGCAGCTGCATCCTGACTATACATCACCAAAGTGCAATGCAAAGCATCAGGTGGATCACAGTGGTGTAAAGCTTAACATATCCACTGGACTCTAGGCAGTGGAGACAGCGTTCTCTGGAGTGACGAATCACACACTTCTCCATCTGGCAATCTGATGGGATGAGTCTGGGTTTGGCGGTTCACCAGGAGGCAGTAACTGTGGGACATTGCATTGTGCCAGAGTGTAAAGTTTGGTGGAGGAGGATTATGGTGTGGGATTGTTGTTTTCAGGAGCTGGGCTTGGCCCCTTAGTTTCCAGTGAAGGAACTCCTGAATCCTTCAGGGATGAATTCACAGAGCAGAGACTGAGAGCCCAGACCTTGTCAACATCAGTGGTAGCTGACCTCCACAAATACACTTCTGGAAGAATGGTCAAAAATTCCGTAACCACTCCTGAAGCATGGACCTTCCCAGAAGAGTTGAAGCTGTTATAGCTAGTATGGACCCGACGTCATATTGAACCCTATGGATTGGGATGTCACTTAGAAGTTCATATGAGTCAAGGCAGGTGAACGAATCGTTTGGCAATACAGCGTATTGTTGTTGAAACGAAACAACTTTAGGATGAAACTTACGATGCATTATCTCTATAAACTGAGCTACTGCTGCCCTAAAGCAGTCATTCCCATACCAGGAGTTGAACACAGTACCTAGGTGAAAACCAGGATCTAACATGACCACTGCTCGGGACTGGTCTTGCTAATGCACCTTACCACCACTGTAGAGCAGTTTAGAAAGAAAAGAGGAACTGGGAGCAGTTTGTGCCTGTTGATCATCGGACCATAGTCTAGTATATCTACCATGATAAAAGCCCAAATTAGACAAAAAAAAACTGCCAGTTAAATGATGATGATATGATAATATTAATGATAATGATAATAACAAAGAATAATTTAATGCTAATGATGACCATGATTACAGCCTAAATTACACAAAAACAACTTATTGAGGTATCAAAGAAAGTTTGACTCTGGAACCCAGGTATTGAAATTGGCATTGTATCAAAAAAAGTCCTGAGCGATACCCAGCCCTACCAATAAATCAGACGTTACTCAAGTCACAGTTACTCAATTCTTAAAGTAGTTTTTGACTAATTTGACAATTCATTACTACTTCTTGTCAAAGGTATTCTGAGTGACAATATTCTTACTTGAGTGTAATTTTGGCTACTATACCCACCTCTGTTTATATTTTATGTTTCATATAGACTAGGCCTACATGTCCTGACTTATGTGTTGATTATTCAGGCAGGGTCAACATATGGTCGAAAGATGATGACGATTACCTGTCTGCAATGGGGTGGTTGCTGGTGAGCCTTGAGATGGGGAAGATTTTGAGAACAACTCATCATCTGTATCACGAAATGCACAAAGTGTAAGTATCTTTGTGTAATGTTGGTATATGGAATAATGCATTTCACTTGCTGACTTTTTTACTGTAACTTTCCTCCAAAGGGTGCCACGTAACCTTAACCCGGTGGTCCTACAGTGCTGCATACATGGGACATAAAGTCCACATCGACCGAGAATGAAAAATTGGTCATGTTTGGGTGACACATTCTCGCAATAGATGGATACAGCAGTAGGTTGTTGCCCTGCAACCATACCTGTGAAAAATAATCTCATGATCTGTGAAGATGTGTACAGGTTAGTTGATTGCTTCTAAGCATTTTTTTCCTTCAATACCCCATTCTCTGAGCCTCACACGAATTCTAATACAGGTGAGGAAAAATAAATCATATCTTTAGTCATCTGCAGGCCTCCCTATTTTTCATTTATTTAGGATGCAATGTTCTTGGTCTATCTACATTGCAGACTCCCACATTGAATAGGTCATGTTTCCTTATTTTATAGATCAGCAGTTCTTGAATACTGGGATGTGGGACCAGGTAAGGGTGGACCATGGCAGAATTTTACTTGTCCCCCTCTACATGCAGGAGATGCTGCATTAACCTAGGCCTAACTTGGAAAAACCTATATCTCAAACTCAGTCAACAAGGTGAGAGTAACAGTCTCGTGTGTAAAAATATGCCTGGTTTATGTCCAAAATGTGTGTTACTCAGATGTTAAGTACTGAACAACAAAAAAAAACTTTAGCAATGATTGTTATTGTAATATATACCTGTTTAAAACAGAATATCCCTTAACCTGATGCACCCTTGAGTATTTTCTGTTACCTTTCACATCTGACATAATCCTGTTTCCTCTCGCCATGCTGATTTTGCAGACTAAATTGAGTTGGGATATTTTTCTTAAGTCTGGTTTAATATTATATGTACTTTAAGTAAAACACTACCCTCTTCCTGTCTAGAATCACACAGTAGAAGAATGTGTGGGTAGAGAGTGGAGTAAACATAGGGTAAATTACCCTTTGAAGGAGGCTTTCATGCAGCTGCAGGATCAGGAAGTCCTCAGCATGGATAAACAACATCACTAAGATACTGTACACATCTAACCTTACTGCTGAGCTGTTTCGAACTAGCATAATATGTTTGTACTTGCATGGAATGCACACAGAATACCAGGTGAGTTATATATATAAAAAAACAAAAACATACAGTCCAGTCCTATTTTGTTAAGTTTTCTTTATTTTTAAGTTGACAGTGAATTCAAACAACTGACATATTGTGACCTATGATTTGTTCACTTGAGTAAAGGTACATCCAATTATTTGGCAGCAGGAGGATGTCCCAAAAAACTGGGAGATGAGTTGTTGCCATGCATCCCCAAGCAGCAGACATGTACCAACTGTCTTGGCTCTTCAGCACTCCCGAGTCTCCCCTGTTTGGCATGGACCCCTTCTCACTTCCGAGAATACAAAATATCAGCAGAGCAGCGTTTTGCTGAGGTACCTGATATTTCAGTTTTATTGAACAGCATTAGTAAACTATCTTTTCACCTTTTCAGAATGCGTTTGCTGTATCCCCAGTAAACACTCTGCAACAATTTGCATGAACATGAAATAAAGACAAATTGGCTGGATATACTGTATATTTTGTTACTTTAGTGCAACTAAATTGAACGAATTGCTACAATAGCAACCAAACATGACACTATTTTCACCACTAGGAAGCATATTTTCTAAAGTGCAACACTGAATACTAAAATAATCTGTATCCTCAACAGCTTTTGAACAAGTGCAAAATTCTGACTTTTAACAAGGCAATTAGTAGATATACCGTTGTACAATCATACTTTAAAGTTGTAAACTCATGTTAGCTAACATCTCCAATTATGGAGAGAACATTGTCAAGACTGGTCAGCCTGTGTGTATTGACAGAGAATGCATCTGCCCTGCATTTGAGGCTGCTCAAATGTCAGGATCCACTGTCAACACCCAGTTTTGCAGCTAACAAGCTTTGGCATACAGCAATCACTGGTTCTTCCAGTAGCCCTGTTTGATGAAGAAAATAAAGGACAATACATATACAGATTAAGTTCAATGTTCTCTTTACTGTATCTACATAGTTCATATGTTTAATAACATGACAAGATAGTTTCACTTTTAACATATTGGAAAAATGAATTGATGCTTGAGTCACTTGGATAGTAAATCTGATCCTGCTTAAATGTCGACTTTAATATAGATAAAAAAAAAAAAAATATCTCACAGTCCTTTTCAATACAACCAAAGGCCTCTTCATGTGTGTGTTATCACAGTGTTGGTCAGAACCAGCATAACTTTTCCCCGGTGTTACTAGCGTATGTTGTGTTAGGATTTTGTGTATGCATTACTCAGATTGTAGTTAGGGGGACACCACACTGTCTCCCACCTGGTTGTCTTTCATTGCCTAAAAGGTGGTGGTCACTTGCAGTTTGGGGGGGTCTGCAAAGTTGGTTACAGCCTGATGGATGCTGTACAATGCAGGTTACATTTTCCTACTTCTGTTGATTGATATGGAAAAAGCTCCACTGTCAAAGAAATGCTAAATTGAATGCAATTCTATGATGGTATGTTAAACATTGCTCTGACTTTATGTGCTCTACTTCCAGTCCTAAATACGCTGGATGTATGTTTTTAATTATTATAATGAGTAGCTGACCTTGATACTGTGATAACAAGCAAACACCTTTTTCTATCTCCACTCGAACCTGAGATTAGAGATGTGTTCTCATTCTCTTCAGAGGTCAACAGCACAGATACACTCGATTAATCGGCTGCGTTTCATTTGGATGTTTCTGAAAAAAGGAGGCGTGTGCGCCTTTTCAGAAAAAGAAAGGAAAGGAAAATAAGATGCTGATGTATTACAGTTCAAATTAAGACACTGTAGAAAACAGACAACCACGATGCACATGATGTAGAAGCTAAAGCCGTCTACAAAAATAGAAAACAAACAGCCATGAATTAGCCACCAAGTGTACCCGACAACACATAGCATAACATTAAGAGTAAGCTGATTTACAGAATAGGCCCTTTAATTGTTCAGACACAAGAACATTATTTACAGACATTTGTTGTTTCAGACACCCACAAAATGGACTACAGACAGGATATGCTGTAGGAAAAAGACACGTGACAGTGACCTCTGACAGACTACAGACTTCACCCTCAGCACAGAGAGCAGGACTGAAAGCATGGACTGAAGAGCGCTCCAAAAGTAGCTGAGGGACAGATTTAATGGGCTGTACAGTAGAAAAACCATAAAAACCATATCTACTCAATAAAATGAGGCAACAGACAGCATATTATTGGGTAAATTTCACAAAGGTTTGGTATTGATAAATAATAATTCGTAGGAGCCTTAGTAATTCATCCATTTGAAATTTAGTAAATATTTGCCTGAAAATCAAAAAACACAATCATATTAAATGTATTTTACCTAGACATTAATTTAAATCTACATGACTAGAGAATCATTTCCTACAGCTAAAACATAACTCTTTTGATTAATCAGTGCATCATGTACAGTTTGTAAGTTTTGGATTAATCCGAGTATGTACCCTGGTTTAGATTTCCCAGACAGGTCAGATCTGACTGTGGCTCGCTCTTTAAAAACTCAGACCTGGTTGGAGAAGCCTTGGGATGTGGTTTGGCTCAGTTTACCCTGAAGTTTCAGGGTCAAGCTCAAAGGACAAACACGGAAAATGAAATTGGCAAGAAATGCAGATTCCCAAATTAATCTGAGTTGAGGCCTTGCTTATTGTTTGATGTCTATCAGAGCCTCCACCAACAGTAGCATAAGGTTTTCCTGCCATTTGAGCTTTGCACAGAGGACAGGTTTGGTCCTGCAATAGTGGGTCTCAGGAGACGCCCTAGACCTCCTGAAACTTGATCATGTGTCAATACTTTGGTGCATTAACTTCCTTAGTGGTAGCATCTCTCTATACAGAGTACCAGAAAAGTGACAACAGAGGGTAGCAGTAGCAACATTCAGGTAAAGTGTGAGACCTCGATTGGGAAAGGAGACACTTGGTACCACCTGTGTGCTAATATCCACTAGAACTTTGAGCAACATCAGAAAAGACATTTAGGGACCTGAAAATGTCTAAACTAACTCAACATAAATGAACTGTTTTATCTAGCAGCTTGCTATTGTTTGTTGTGTTGTTTTGCCATTATTGTATTTTGTGACACAGAACAAAGATGAAATGTGAATCAGGATACAGACAGCCAATTTAACAGTGTACCTCAAAGGGGTGGTGAAAGCACTTCACAGCTCATGTAAGGTGGAAAAAGAACAGTCACACAAATTCAGCATCATCTGAATCATGTCTAAAAAGCAATATGAAGGTACATAGCAACTATAGGTCATTTCAGTTTATGCTTAGTGTAATAAATTGTGGTAGTGATCAAAATCAAATCAGATGAATTTATTTAACGTTTGTGTTGTTTTTTCTTGGTTCAAATGTGCTGACATGGTTATCTTAAATGTTTAGGATGAATAATCCACATAGTTTTTAAGTTGTGTACCTTTTCAATGTTTCCAGTATAAAAAGCCAAAAAACAAAAAACCACAAGACAGCAAGCTGGTGCACAGAGGGAGGGGGTGAGTCCTGCAGCTGTTGAAACAAAAGAAATCTGCTTGTGCCTGTCCTAACTGGCTCTGGGTCTTAACGTTTTCTCCTTCAGTAGTTCACTGCAAGAATGTAGATATTAATTAATTCCATTGATTAAATACATAATGTTTAGATTTAATACTATGACTAGAACATAGCTGGTTTACATGAACAACTGGCTGCAACTTTTCTGATGATGGTGCAAAAATAGAATGGATTTAGATATGTTTCCAGCTGAAAAGGTTAAGTATGCTTTATGTTTGGAGATACCCGTTGTTCTACTTTCATCGCCCAACAATGGGCTCACGGTGGATCAGTGAGCAGAGCCCTGGCAGGCCTGAAACCTCTCTGAGGAGCTGAAGGAACATGCTGGCATAATCAGTTGGGATCACTCCTTGATTGGTGGTTTGTGATAGAAATGATGGTTTTAATTTCAATATTCATAATCATTCTTCATTTGTTGTAGTAATAATTTTGTTTGTGCTTTGTAGTTGTTGTTGCTTAACCCCTGTATCAGATCTCTTTCAGGTAGATTGATTTCAACTGTGATTGGAGGGAATGTCTCGCCCTACCAGATGTTAAGTGTGATCATGTGGAATGAGATCAGCAGAAAGGAGATGTTAGGATTTTGTGTATGCATTTAGTCAGATTGTAGCTATATTTTTATTAGCATGGGTTTAAAAATCATATAACCAGAGCGTTGCTTAAATGATGTTTTTCAGCTGCACATAAGCTGCAGACTGGATTTATTTCTCTTTTAGGTCATTATTCTCATCCTGCTGGCTGGGTCTCACGCTCAGAGTGCATGGTAAATTACAATGTATTCTTCTCCAGACTCTTGTTGATTCTTCTGCTTACACTTCCCTAGGCATTTTTAGCTTAATAGATTGTGCTCATTGCTGATATGTATCTCAGGAGACAATAGGAAGGTTTCACACAGCGGGAAAAAAGGAGTTCTGTTTTTCCTAACATGATAGATAGGCTGTTGAGATGTGAAAGGTCATGCTTGTGCTATTTATGATTTGTTTTAAGCATAGACATGTTTGCTAGTTATGGTTTGTTGTATCAGATATTTTACTAATTATGGTTTGTTTAATAATACACCCCATATAATGTTATGATGTATTCAGTCATATACAGTTTAACTAGTTGTAAGGAGAGTTTACCATTTCATTTTGATAAATATGTTGAAATGCTTTGTGCATAATGAATAATGTAAAGTAGTTTCATGGTTTCAGACAAAGGCGAGATTCACAGAGTACAGGAATACTGTCCTTATCACTGGCGGAGATATCTCCGGTGGGCACACAACACTTTGGAGGGCCAGTGTGTGGCCTGGGGATGCCTTTTTGCACCAAATATCCCAGCCTATGAAGAGAAGAGGCATTGACATCAACACCCGAAGACCTGAAGACAGCCTGGTAGAAAAGCGAAACTGTAAAGAAGCTATAAAAAGTTGGTATTAATGGGGTTCTTGGATAACTCAAGGCCTCAAGACCAGTTCTGTTCCAACATTCTTTGTCTCACTCATTAAATAGAGTTTTTAACTGAAAATCTCTCCTCTTCCTCGTCTTCTCTCCCTCTCATCAGCGACCACGCATGGGAAGGAAATGGGTGAAAAGTATATTTAATCTTATTTGGAGTCAGATTACTTGTGCCTGTTGAGTATTGTTCTCAGTGTGGAAATTATTGCTGGAATACCCATAAAGATAGGAAAACCCTACCCAGAGTGTAGGAAACCTCATGGGAAGTAATAGTACCTCTTGGAGTCAGAGAGTGTTCCATCTTTAGAGTTGCAGGAAACTAATACAAGAGTACCTTGTGGGAAATATAGTACCTCTTGTAATAAGCACAACCACCCGTTATTTTCTTTCAAATACATGTCAGTTTAATACAGTATATCATAGCATAGTGTGATGTCATAATGTAATGTAATGTCAGTATAATTCTGGGATCATTGTATAGTGTGATGTCATAGTGTAGTGTAATGTAAGTTTTGTGTAGTGTCAGTTTAATACAGTATCATAGTGTGATGTCATAGTGTAATGTAATGTCAGTTGAATACAGTATCATAGTATAGGGTGATGTCACATTGGAAAGTAATGTTAGTATAGTACAGCATCATGGTATAGTGTGATGTCATAGTGCAGTGTAATGTCAGTTTAATACAAGTATCGTAGTGTGGTGTGATGTCATAGTGTAATGTAATGTCAGTATAGTACAGTATCATAGTATAGTATCATAGTATGGATGATGTCGTTGTGGCAATGTAATGTCAGTACAGTGTAGTATCATGGTTTAATGTGATGACATAATGTAATGTCAGAACAGTACAGTATAATTGTATAGTGTGATGTCATGAGTGTGTAATGTATAATCTCAGTATAGTGCAGTATCATAACATAGTAAATATGTCATAGTATTATATAATGTAGTTGTACAGTATCATAGTATAGTGTGCTGTCAAAGTGTAATGCAATGTCAGTTTAACATAGTACCATTGTATAGTGTGATGTCACTAGTGTAGTGTAATGTCAGTATAGTACAGTATCACAGTATAGTGTGATGTCAGACTGTAGTGTAATGTCAGTATAGTGTATTATCATAGTATAGTGTGATGTCATAGTGTAATGTAATGTCAGTATAGTACAGTATCATCGTATGAGTATGATGTCATAGTGCAATGTAATGTCAGTTTAACCACAGTATCCTTAGTATAATGTGATGTCATAGTGGAATGTAATGTCAGTATAGTACAAGTATGTAGTATGGTATGATGTCCCTTAGTGTTGTGTCATGTCAGTATAGTGTAGTATCATCATATAGTGTGATGTCATAATTGTAATGCGATATCAGTGTAGTACAGTATCATAGTATAGGATGATGTCATTGGTAATGTTACAGTGTATTATCATAGTTTAGTGTGATGACATAATGTAATGTGAAGTACAGTACAGTATAATTGTATAGTGTGATGTCAAAGTGTAATGTAATGTAGATATAGTGCAGTATCATAGCATATTAAATATCTCATAGTGTCATGTAATATAGTTTAATACAGTATCATAGTATGTAGTGTGATGTCATGGTGTAATGTAATGTCAGTACAGTACAGTATTATGGTGTAGTATCATAGTATGGTGAAAGTGATGTCATACTGTAGTAAATGTCAGTATAATGTGGTATCAAAGTATAATGTGATGTCATAGTGTAGTGTAATGTCAGTTTTAATACAGTATCATAGAATAGTGTGATGTCATAGTGTAATGTAATGTCCAGTTTAATATAGTATCATAGTATGGCATGATGTAATAGTGCAGTGTAATGTCAGTATAGTGTGATATCCTTATTATAGTGTGATATCGTAGTGTGTAATGTCACTATGATACAGTATCATGTATAGTATCATAGTATAGGAGTGATGTCATTTGTGTAATTTAATGTCCAGTTTAATACAGTATCATAGCATAGTGTGATGTCATAAAACAATGTAATGTCCAGTATAGTACAATATTATTGTATAAAATCATGATGTCATAGTATGAGTAATAATGTCAGTATGGTGTAGTGTCAGTTTAATACAGTATCATAGTATAGTGTGATGTCATAGTGTAATGTAATGTCAGTATAGTGTAGTATCATAGTATAGTGCTGATGCTCCATAGTGTAATATAATATCAGTATAGTGCAGTATCACGTATGATATCTTACTATAGGATGATGTCATTGTGTGTAATGTCAGTACAGTGTAGTATAATTGTATAGTGTGATGTCATAGTGTAATGTAATGCCAATATAGTGTAGTATCATAACATAGTAAATGTGTCATTGTGGCATGTAATGTCAGTTTAATGCAGTATCATGGCATGGTGTGATGTCGCAATGTAATGTCAGTACAGTACAGTATAATTGTAGTGTGATGTCATAGTGCTTAGTGTAATGTCAGTATACTGTAATGTCAGTTTAATACAGTATCCATAGCATAGTGTGATGTGTCATAATGTAATGTAATGTCAGTATAGTACAGGATCATTGTATGGTGTGATGTCATAGTGTAGTGTAATGTCAGTATAGTGTAGTGTCAGTTTAATACAGTATCATAGCCTGAGTATGATATCATAGGTAGCAATGTAATGTCCAGTTTAATACCAGTATCATGAGTATAGTGTCTATAAGAAGTGCAATCTGTGTCAGTTTAATACAGTATAATAGTATAGTATGATGTCATAGTGTTGTGTAATGTCAGTATAGTGTAGTATCATCGTATAGTGTGATGTCATAGTGTAATGTAATGTCAGTAAAGTACAGTATCATAGTATGGTATCATAGTATGGGGTGATGTCATCGTGTAATGTAATGTCAGTTTAATACAGTATCATAGAATAGTGTTCTGTCATAGTGTAATGTAATGTCAGTTTAATACTGACCCAATATAGTATAGCATGATCAGCAATAAGTGCAGTGTAATGTCAGTATAGTGTGAAGTATCACTTATAGTGCTTGTCTCGTAGTGTAATAATCATCAGTATGGCTGCATATCATAGTATAGCATCATAGTATAGAAGATTGATGTCATCGTGTAATGTATTGTCGGTTGTGCAGTATCCGGCACTGGTGGCAATTCTGTACAATGTATTATCGGTATAGTACAGTATCATATTTATGAGTGTGATGTCGCCAGTGATGCGATACACGCTGGCGTAATGTTTTCATGACTGATTTCTGTTGGGATGTAAATACAGCTGTGTGATTCCCGTTGAGGGATTGATCCTTCTGGAGCTGAGGCCATATCATTCCTGTTTCCTGCTCACTGGCATCTGCGATTGGTGGGACTGAGAGTCAACTGAACTTGCAATGAAGAGGTCTGCAATCAAACACTCACCTCAGCAACTTGTGTGACCACAGTTCCATAGCGGCTGTTAATCTGTGATCCAGCTAAGCCTGTTGTATAATGTTGTGTTCTCCAGAGAGTATTTGCCGTGTCCATAGCTCAGTAATTTCCTGATTGTCTGTCTGAGTGTTTTCAATTGTCAGTTGTGTAACTGCCAAATCATTCTTAGTTTCAATTGTGAGTACTAGGAGTTGGCCATTCCTTTTGTTTGAAACTTTTAAATCACAGAGTACCTGCAAGTTTGTTTAGTCTCCTGGTGCGTTATAAACATGGGTGCTGACCTCCTTTTGTTCTTCTTTTTTCTTTAATTGCAGAGACAACTTTATGTAATTTACCCAATTTATTTCGTGTGCTCTTATCTTGTTAATTAAACTCTGACTTGCACCTAGACCAGTCCAGTGGTCACATTCCACCTCATTTCTTATCCACCTACATGTGCATTCCCCCTAGCACTGCCGGGTCGTAACAATGAGTGTAGTGTAATATCAGTATAGTGTAGTGTCAGTTTAATACAGTATCATAGTATAGTGTGATGTGTAGTGTAATGTAATGTCAGTTTAATAAAGTATCATGGTACTAGTGTGATGTCATAGTGTAATGTGATCTGTCCTATTGCTTGGCACCTTGCGGACAGGCTGCATGACGTCCTGCAGTCCTGGATCTTGATGGGGTGACTAGTCCAGCATTCCAGTGTCTCAGTAGACATGGATGTATTTGGCTGTAGGCCTGTGGTGACTGCACAGGGTGGTACCCAGCATGCTCCGCTCACACTTTCATCCAGCTGATGGTGGACGAAGTGACCTCATGTCCGGTTATAGGCACCTGCAGGGCTCTTACAGAGTGACTGGTCAGTGACAGAGGCGAACTGGTACCAGAGGAGTTTCAAAGTAGTAATCTGTTCCTCGTCGGTGAGAAGTTCTGCATTCAGATCCATGGCGTAGGCAGGCATGTTGTCCAGCTGTCTCCATCTGATTTACTCCAGAGAATGACTGGTGTTTCGTGTGCAGGCGTTATGTTACCTGAGACAAACATTAATAAGAAAGTGACGAATTTTCAGAGATCTGATAAGCTAAGCACCATATGCACACATTTTGGGAGTAGCACCATCCAAAAACAGTAACTATAGAGATTAAGTTAATTATTTAATTTAAATTATTGCATTAGTGAATGTAGTGTGGTGATTGTCTGTCTCTATGTGTCCTGTGATAGACTGGAGACTTGTCCAGGAGTGTATACACCTTCCACCCCTAAGACAGCTGGGGATAGGCTCAGTCCCCAAATACAGCTTACATGTTGATGTATCAGCATTAATACTCCAATAATAATATAATATATGATACAATATGAACTGGAGCAGTGCTAAATTTAGAGAAATTTTGTAGAACAGTGTTGTATTGACAGCTAACAGACCACTGGTGAAATCTGTTTTGAAGTAATAATAGCCAATAGCTGATTAATGAGTGCTTTACTTGTGTATTTGTGTACTTACTTGATGCCGACAACTGATGGATCAGCTAGATCAAAAGTTTGTCTTCGCTTTCTCAGGTGAAATGAGCAGCATGTCTTCCTGTTAAACACTTCAGTTGTGTTCCGTTCTGTTCTAATCTGCTTTGATCTGTATTCTAATCTGCTTTGATCTGTATTCTATTACTTTGATCTGTAAGAAAAAGCTTGAATCTCTCTGCTTGCAGAGAATTTTCAAGTAGAGCATACAGACGGGTAGTAACAATAACATTCACTTTTTATAGTTTATTGTTGTCAGTTGAGGATTGTTGGTAACATGTACCCTTCTGTTCGATGATATTATCGAGTCACAGTTGCTAACAGTTCTCATTGAATGAGATGACCTATGTTAGCTAAGTATTATTTCCTGAAAGGCTGCTGACTGAGATAGAATACATAGCTGGCGTCAAATGAATGCAAAGATAAAATTGTCTCTGCATGAAGGCGAATTGTGCCCGTGGAGGCAGTGGGTGCGTTAACCTGTCATTATTTAGCAACACATTATACATATTCCTACCTTCTGTTTATGCCTGAAGTGATAGAATATTTGTCATAAATGGTTGAAATGTTTAGTGCAACATGGTCTGTCTTATGGTAATGTACTGCCTGTCTTATAGCAACATTTTACGACCAATTTCATGTTTATTAGTATGCTAATGTGAGTAAAGCTAATCACTAATTAGCCTACTTGCTAGGTCTTTGCCTTGACTGTAGCCTCTAAATGAGAAACTGCCCCTCCTATTATATATGTACATAATTGTGTATCTGTGTTTATACAGCTAAGTTGACATGAAGGCTAAATGTGAAAAAGATATGAAAAGGTCTACACAAAGAGGCGTTGTGGGTTCTCAAGTGAGACCACTTCAGCAGCGTTCAAAAAAGCTGCAATTCCGATCCGACCGCTGGGGGCTGTCCGCTGCGTCAAACAATTCTCCATTGGCCGCCATGTTAAAATGGCGACTTTGACTTTAAAAACATATTTACAACCTGGTACATTTTAATTTTTGGTCTCTACCGATGTAGTCTCCACCTCTGTGAACACTGTAGAGGGGTGAATTTTTACCACAACCGTTTAATTATTTAGACCACAAAATTCTTGCATAAGTCAGGCGTGGTTCACGTTGAGTGACAGGTTCACAGACAGCTACCGGCAGTTGGCTCTTTGCTACAGCATCGGCTGAGCTAGGCTGAGCTACACCCAGAGGTCTGTGGTTAATAGGCACTCGATGTCGTGTTTGTTTTGCCTATTTTTCGTGCAGTTGTTTCTTGCAATATGGTGTGTGTTGGCGGTGGTGCAGTGGTTAGCTGTCACCTCATAACAAGAAGGTACATTTCCCGATGTGGTTTTACATATTCTCCCGTGTTTGCGTGGGTTCTCTCCGGAGTACTCCTGACTTCCTCCCACCATCCAAAAACATACATGGGGATTAGGTTAATTGGCTAATTTAATTGATATAGGTGTGAATGTGAGTGTAGTGGTTGTCTGTCTCTATGTATCCTGTGATGAACTGGAGACTTGTCAGGAGTGTCCCCGCCTTTCACTACTTTTTAGCTGGGATAGGCTCCAGCTCCCCCAGCGACCGTATGTGAAGATAGAGTGGGAATCTCAGGATGGGCCGGATGGCCTGTTATTGCTGACGACCGAGACTGTCGACCGTCAAAGGATCTTGTGTTGCATTTTTTTGGTGGCGCTGTTGGTATGTATGCATATTTACGCAGGACATTATGACTTTATTGCGACTCATGATCCTGCTGATACAGATAGATGACCAGAGTATGTTGAGTCTATTTAGTGCAGGAATACAGCCTTATTTCATATCATTGTTCTGTTTAAAAAAGTCCGACATTGCATGCTGAGATGCTCCGTCAAGCGGCTGCTGTCCTGGATAAACGTTGGTGGATGGAGGCAGTGTTAAACGTAAACAACATGTTAAACAATCTTTCACCCGGTTAAATGGTACGATGAATTGTCCCATACACAACTCCACAAACCCTGTAGCTCCACTAAAACCTCTCAATCTGAAAGGTGATTTCAAAACACAGCAGCATTACGATCGGTTTGAGTTAGTGGCGCGGGATTTCAGCCCGGCTGACCCTTACAGTTACCGCCTCTCCTCCAAATAGGAAAGTACACGCCCACTGAAATCCAAGATGGCGCAGTTCAAATGTCCATGATAGAGGAGAACAAAAAGGACTCCCGAACCAATGGGTGATGTCAGGGTGCTCACGTCCATTCTTTACAGTCTATGGCTGAAACTCCAGCCCACCTCCACCCATCACCACCTTCTCAAGACACTAGCTGTCATCAGTAGGTCCCTTCAACGGACGTCTCTCAGCAGGCTGACCCCATGCTCTACCACCAGTGTCTTCATTGGGGGTGGAACATCTTCTCAGATGCACCAAGCATCTCTTCCCTTGATCAGTCACTTATGTGATCTGCTCCGGTGTCTGAAGCCAAATAAGTGTGTTCGCTTTATTGAATGTTATAGCACTTTTCCAGCTATACTCTTTTTATCTTATTAGTCTGTCCTGATTGAAATGTAATGTTCTGTAGAGTATATTGAATTCACAATGTAAGTGGCAGCTGAACTGTAGCATAAATGGTATAGAAAACAATTAGTCAATCATTAAGTAATATCAAATTATGTATTTATAAGCAATATCTTTAAGTTATTGATCATAAACCAAGAAATTACCTTTCATATTAGGGTATCAGGGCGCCCCCAGTTTGCTAAAACAGGAAAACTTGTGAATTTGACATTAATTAATAAGTCTCTTAATCTCAGGGTGCTACAGAGTTCTTGACCTAGTGTACAGTGATTCAATTGCTATATACACACACAAATCAAATAACCAGTTCTTTATAAATGAGAAGTTTATTTGACAAACTATAACCAATTCTACTGTGCAGAAAATAACTAAATAAATGATTAGATTTGACAAACTAAATGATCAGGCTACTATAGAGAAATAATAAAATAGAAAATAAAAACTAGGATAAAGAGAAGATTGATGGAAGATACATGACATTGACTCACTGTGACAAAAATGGAATGAATGATTAAACAAGGCAAAGTTCAAAGGATGAATATCTGATTAATTAATTCAATGTGATCAATTAAATTCAGTAAGTGGTTATCTCGACCAAATTAAGAATTAGGCTGTTGTTACCAAAATTTGGTTTAGGTTTGGTGGCATTCAGCAGTTGAGAGTTTGAAGGCATCAGAAAGATTCTGAGTAATTTACTACTCCAGAAGAATTGGTTTATGTTTACTGATATCTTACTAAATATTATTCAGTTTGCTGGATTAAGCCTAAATTCAGGCCATTTAATTTAGTGTCCCCTAATAATCAAACTCTTTAATATCTGTAAGATGTTATCAGTATTGTTCCTGGATGGATGGGAGTGGGGCTGCAGGTTCTGTCTGGATCTCTGGATCTCTCCCGCCCCGGCGAATTTACAGTGGCTCTTTTGGTTTTGGGTTTTCCTTTTGAACATCTCTGGTTGACAGGGCCCATCTCAGTCTTTTCCCTTCGCTCCTCTTCCAAAAGTTTTTGGGGCCCCCAGAGGGCTGGCTCCACAGGGAAAAGGGGTAGAGGGGGGAAAAGTTTTTGAGGCGGATGCAGATTAAAGGTTCTGGATAGGCTGTTCTTCATCCCAAAGGGGTTGGGGGTCCTAAAGGGGCCATTAGGGATTCGGGTCTTTCAGTCTTCTGAAGCAAATGAGATTCGGGAAAGGGTTGCTCTTCATGCCATGAGGCCTGGGCCTCAGTGGGACAACATGTCTCTGTCTCTGGGTTCTTGTTTCCCTCCCCCCCCTGTGGGAGAAAAAGGGAATGCAGGGGAAAGGATGAGCCAGAACTTGACTGACTGAAGGACTGAAGAAAGTAGAAAGCACTCAAAAGCTGGGGTTTTTTGATCTTTGTTGAAGGTCCATGGGGGTGCCCCGGTCCTCCCCATCCACCAAGAACGAGGAATTTTTTTTAAATTTTGTTTACTGCTGTTTTTACTTTATTAAAGTTTCTCTTGAGCTCCCTCTCCCCCTGAAAAATGACAAAAAACCTCATGAAAACAGAAAAAAACTTGCCAAATTTGGGGAAAAAATCAACAAATTAACCAACACAGATGAATCTTATAGAGCATGTGGAGGGGTTTTACAACAGTCTATGCATGCTTGTATGTACAGTTATTCCCAAAATTAGTGTAACAGGGGTCACATTGATCCTGTATAAAGCAGAGGAACAGGAGGATCGTGTGGGACTGATTTTGACATTTAACAGTGTATTTTATGCATAGCTGAGATACTCAGAAAAAGAAAGTTAAGTTCATTATTTATGCTCATTGATATGCTAAAGGGAAAAAAGGAGGGTTAAGATTCAAAAGTCCCTTTACATTGAATTTCATTCTAAAATATTATTGTTAATAGATTTAGTTTATATTTTTTACAAAATTTAATATTTTTATTTTTTTTAATAAAATTTTCATTTTTCTTTTTTGATTATTTCCCCTTTGATTGTTTTTTTTCATTTCATTTTAATAACAAATTTTAAAAACCACATTTAATCCTTTTATTTTTTTAAAAATTTTAAAACATTAATCTTCAGCTATGAAACTTTATTTTCCCAGCTTTCCTGTTTTTCAACATTAAAAACTTTGCAAACAGAAAAGGGGGCTTCACCACGGTGGCGTCCCTTTTCTATATCATGGGGGGTGTAACTCAAAGGGAACACAGATAGCTCAAAAAAACAAATTTAAAATTATTTCTTATAAAACATCATAAATCAATTAAACCATTAAACAATAATAAAAGGGCTTATACCGGCATCTGTGATTTTTTTGATGGATAATTTGATAGTTTGGGTGCGTGATTTCAGCTATTTTGGGTGGTGATCAGCTATTCTTTGGGTCACCTGTTCAGACAGAACCGGAGGTGTAACTCTATTGATCAAATATGAAATGAATGATC
>CM056550.1:86878-119466 GCA_029721515.1 Synanceia verrucosa
AACAAATAAACAGTAAATAAATGAACAGTAGGATGTGATACACGAATTGTGACTATAATAGTTCAAATAAATAAACAAATAAACAGTGAAATAAAATGAACAGTAGGATGTGATACAGGTGTGACTATAATAGTTCAAATAAATAAACAAATAAACAGTGAAATAAAATGAACAGTAGGATATGATACAGGTGTGACTATAATAGTTCAAATAAATAAACAAATAAACAGCAAGGTGCGGTGGAATAAAATGAACAGTAGGATGTGATACGGGTATGACTATAATAGTTCAAATAAATAAACAAATAAACAGTAAGGTGCAGTGAAATAAAATGAACAATAGGATATGATACAGGTGTGACTATAATAGTTCAAATAAATAAACAAACAAATAAACAGCAAGTTGCAGTGAAATAAAATTAACAGTAGTCCGTGATACAGGTGTGACTATAATAGTTAAAATAAATAAACAAATAAACAGTGAAATAAAATGAACAGTAGGATATGATACAGGTGTGACTATAACAGTTCAAATAAATAAACAAATAAACAGTAAGGTGCAGTGAAATAAAATGAACAGTAGGATGTGATACGGGTGTGACTATAATAGTTCAAGTAAATAAACAAATAAACAGTGAAATAAAATGAACAATAGGATATGATACAGGTGTGACTATAATGGTTCAAATAAATAAACAAATAAACAATGAAAAAAAATAACTGTAGGATATGATACAGGTGTGACTATAATAGTTCAAATAAATAAACAAATAAACAGCAAGGTGCAGTGAAATAAAATGAACAATAGGATATGATACAGGTGTGACTATAATAGTTCAAATGAATAAACAAATAAACAGTGAAATAAAATGAGCAGTAGGATGTGATACAGGTGTGACTATAACAGTTCAAATAAATAAACAAATAAACAGTAAGGTGCAGTGAAATAAGATGAACAGCAGGATGTGATACAGGTGTGACTATAATAGTTCAAATAAATAAACAAATAAACAGTAAGGTGCAGTGAAATAAAATGAACAGTAGGATGTGATACAGGTGTGACTATAATAGTTCAAATAAATAAACAAATAAACAGTGAAATAAAATGAACAGTAGGATGTGATACAGGTGTGACTATAATAGTTCAAATACATAAACAAATAAACAGTGAAATAAAATGAACAGTAGGATATGATACAGGTGTGACTATAATAGTTCAAATAAACAAACAAATAAACAGCAAGGTGCAGTGAAATAAAATGAACAGTAGGATGTGATACAGGTGTGACTATAATAGTTCAAATAAATAAACAAATAAACAGTGAAATAAAATGAACAGTAGGATATGATACAGGTGTGACTATAATAGTTCAAATAAATAAACAAATAAACAGTGAAATAAAATGAACAGTAGGATATGATACAGGTGTGACTATAATAGTTCAAATAAATAAACAAATAAACAGCAAGGTGCAGTGAAATAAAATGAACAGTAGGATGTGATACAGGTGTGACTATAATAGTTCAAATAAATAAACAAATAAACAGTGAAATAAAATGAACAGTAGGATGTGATACGGGTGTGACTATAATAGTTCAAATAAATAAACAAATAAACAGTGAAATAAAATGAACAGTAGGATGTGATACAGGTGTGACTATAATAGTTCAAATAAATAAACAAATAAACAGCAAGGTGCAGTGAAATAAAATGAACAGTAGGATATGATACAGGAGTGATTATAATAGTTCAAATAAATAAATAAATAAACAGTAAGGTGCGGTGAAATAAAATGAACAGTAGGATATGATACAGGTGTGACTATAATAGTTCAAATAAATAAACAAATAAACAGTAAGGTGCAGTGAAATAAAATGAACAATAGGATATGATACAGGTGTGACTATAATAGTTCAAATAAATAAACAAACAAATAAACAGCAAGTTGCAGTGAAATAAAATTAACAGTAGTCCGTGATACAGGTGTGACTATAATAGTTAAAATAAATAAACAAATAAACAGTGAAATAAAATGAACAGTAGGATATGATACAGGTGTGACTATAACAGTTCAAATAAATAAACAAATAAACAGTAAGGTGCAGTGAAATAAAATGAACAGTAGGATGTGATACGGGTGTGACTATAATAGTTCAAATAAATAAACAAATAAACAGTGAAATAAAATGAACAATAGGATATGATACAGGTGTGACTATAATAGTTCAAATAAATAAACAAATAAACAGTGAAATAAAATGAACAGTAGGATATGATACAGGTGTGACTATAACAGTTCAAATAAATAAACAAATAAACAGTAAGGTGCAGTGAAATAAAATGAACAGTAGGATGTGATACGGGTGTGACTATAATAGTTCAAATAAATAAACAAATAAACAGTGAAATAAAATGAACAATAGGATATGATACAGGTGTGACTATAATAGTTCAAATAAATAAACAAATAAACAGTGAAATAAAATGAACAGTAGGATATGATACAGGTGTGACTATAAAAGTTCAAATAAATAAACAAACAAATAAACAGCAAAGTGCAGTGAAATAAAATGAAGAGTAGGATATGATACAGGTGTGACTATAATAGTTCAAATAAATAAACAAATAAACAGTGAAATAAAATGAACAGTAGGATGTGATACAGGTGTGACTATAATAGTTCAAATACATAAACAAATAAACAGTGAAATAAAATGAACAGTAGGATATGATACAGGTGTGACTATAATAGTTCAAATAAATAAACAAATAAACAGTAAGGTGCAGTGAAATAAAATGAACAGTAGGATGTGATACAGGTGTGACTATAATAGTTCAAATAAATAAACAAATAAACAGTGAAAATAAAATGAACAGTAGGATGTGATACAGGTGTGACTATAATAGTTCAAATAAATAAACAAATAAACAGTAAAGGTGCGGTGAAATAAAATGAACAGTAGGATATGATACAGGTGTGACTATAATAGTTCAAATAAACAAACAAATAAACAGCAAGGTGCAGTGAAATAAAATGAACAGTAGGATGTGATACAGGTGTGACTATAATAGTTCAAATAAATAAACAAATAAACAGTAAGGTGCAGTGAGAAATAAAATGAACAGTAGGATATGATACAGGTGTGACTATAATAGTTCAAATAAATAAACAAATAAACAGTAAGGTGCAGTGAAATAAAATGAACAGTAGGATATGATACAGAGTGTGACTATAATAGTTCAAATAAATAAACAAACAAATAAACAGCAAGGTGCAGTGAAATAAAATGAACAGTAGGATATGATACAGGTGTGACTATAATAGTTCAAATAAATAAACAAATAAACAATGTGCAGTGAAATAAAATGAACAGTAGGATGTGATACAGGTGTGACTATAATAGTTCAAATAAATAAACAAACAAATAAACAGTAAGGTGCAGTGAAATAAAATGAACAGTAGGATATGATACAGGTATGTCTATAATAGTTCAAATAAATAAACAAATAAACAGCAAGGTGCAGTGAAATAAAATGAACAGTAGGATATGATACAGGTGTGACTATAATAGTTCAAATAAATAAACAAATAAACAGTAAGGTGCAGTGAAATAAAATGAACAGTAGGATATGATACAGGTGTGACTATAATAGTTCAAATAAATAAACAAATAAACAGCAAACTGCAGTGAAATAAAATGAACAGTAGGATATCATGCAGGTGTGACAATAATAGTTCAAATAAATAAACAAATAAACAGTGAAATAAAATGAACAGTAGGATATGATACAGGTGTGACTATAAAAGTTCAAATAAATAAACAAACAAATAAACAGCAAAGTGCAGTGAAATAAAATGAAGAGTAGGATATGATACAGGTGTGACTATAATAGTTCAAATAAATAAACAAATAAACAGTGAAATAAAATGAACAGTAGGATGTGATACAGGTGTGACTATAATAGTTCAAATAAATAAACAAATAAACAGTAAGGTGCGGTGAAATAAAATGAACAGTAGGATGTGATACAGGTGTGACTATAATAGTTCAAATAAATAAACAAATAAACAGTAAGGTGCAGTGAAATAAAATGAACAGTAGGATGTGATACAGGTGTGACTATAATAGTTCAAATAAATAAACAAATAAACAGTAAGGTGCAGTGAAATAAAATGAACAGTAGGATATGATACAGGTGTGACTATAACAGTTCAAATAAATAAACAAACAAATAAACAGTAAGGTGCAGTGAAATAAAATGAACAGTAGGATATGATACAGGTGTGACTATAATAGTTCAAATAAATAAACAAACAAATAAACAGTAAGGTGCAGTGAAATATAATGAACAGCAGGATATGATACAGGTGTGACTATAATAGTTCAAATAAATAAACAAATAAACAGTGAAATAAAATGAACAGTAGGATATGATACAGGTGTGACTATAAAAGTTCAAATAAATAAACAAACAAATAAACAGTAAGGTGCAGTGAAATAAAATGAACAGTAGGATGTGATACAGGTGTGACTATAATAGTTCAAATAAATAAACAAACAAATAAACAGCAAGGTGCAGTGAAATAAAATGAACAGTAGGATATGATACAGGTGTGACTATAAAAGTTCAAATAAATAAACAAATAAACAGTAAGGTGCAGTGAAATAAAATGAACAGTAGGATATGATACAGGTGTGACTATAACAGTTCAAATAAATAAACAAATAAACAGTAAGGTGCAGTGAAATAAAATGAACAGTAGGATATGATACAGGTGTGACTATAATAGTTCAAATAAATAAACAAACAAATAAACAGCAAGGTGCAGTGAAATAACATGAACAGTAGGATATGATACCGGTGTGACTATAATAGTTCAAATAAATAAACAAACAAATAAACAGCAAAGGTGCGGTGAAATAAAATGAACAGTAGGATGTGATACAGGTGTGACTATAATAGTTCAAATAAATAAACAAATAAACAGTGAAATAAAATGAACAGTAGGATGTGATACAGGTGTGACTATAATAGTTCAAATAAATAAACAAATAAACAGTGAAATAAAATGAACAGTAGGATATGATACAGGTGTGACTATAATAGTTCAAATAAATAAACAAATAAACAGTAAGGTGCAGTGAAATAAAATGAACAGTAGGATATGATACAGGTGTGACTACAATAGTTCAAATAAATAAACAAATAAACAGCAAGGTGCAGTGAAATAAAATGAACAGTAGGATATGATACAGGTGTGACTATAATAGTTCAAATAAATAAACAAACAAATAAACAGCAAGGTGCAGTGAAATAAAATGAACAGTAGGATATGATACAGGTGTGACTATAATAGTTCAAATAAATAAACAAAAAAATAAACAGCAAGGTGTAGTGAATAAAATGAACAGTAGGATATGATACAGGTGTGACTATAATAGTTCAAATAAATAAACAAATAAACAGTAAGGTGCAGTGAAATAAAATGAACAGTAGGATATGATACAGGTGTGACTATAATAGTTCAAATAAATAAACAAATAAACAGTAAGGTGCAATGAAATAAAATGAACAGTAAGATATGATACAGGTGTGACTATAATAGTTCAAATAAATAAACAAATAAACAGTAAGGTGCAGTGAAATAAAATGAACAGTAGGATATGATACAGGTGTGACTATAATAGTTCAAATAAATAAACAAATAAACAGTAAGGTGCAATGAAATAAAATGAACAGTAAGATATGATACAGGTGTGACTATAATAGTTCAAATAAATAAACAAAAAAAGATTAAGGTGCAGGGAAATAAATAGAAAGGTAGGATATTATACATGTGTGACTATAATAGTTCAAATAAATAAACAAATAAACAGTAAGGTGCAGTGAAAAAAAATGAACAGTAGGATATGATACAGGTGTGACTATAATAGTTCAAATAAATAAACAAACAAATAAACAGCAAGGTGCAGTGAAATAAAATGAACAGTAGGATATGATACAGGAGTGATTATAATAGTTCAAATAAATAAATAAATAAACAGTAAGGTGCGGTGAAATAAAATGAACAGTAGGATATGATACAGGTGTGACTATAATAGTTCAAATAAATAAACAAACAAATAAATAGCAAGGTGCAGTAAATAAAATGAACAGTAGTATGTGATACAGGTGTGACTATAATAGTTCAAATAAATAAACAAATAAACAGCAAGGTGCAGTGAAATAAAATGAACAGTAGGATATGATACAGGTGTGACTATAATAGTTCAAATAAATAAACAAATAAACAGTAAGGTGCAGTGAAATAAAATGAACAGTAGGATATGATACAGGTGTGACTATAATAGTCCAAATAAATAAACAAATAAACAGCAAGGTGCGGTGAAATAAAATGAACAGTAGGATATGATACAGGTGTGACTATAATAGTTCAAATAAATAAACAAATAAACAGTAAGGTGCAGTGAAATAAAATGAACAGTAGGATATGATACAGGTGTGACTATAATAGTTCAAATAAATAAACAAATAAACAGTAAGGTGCAGTGAAATAAAATGAACAGCAGGATATGATACAGGTGTGACTATAATAGTTCAAATAAATAAACAAACAAATAAACAGCAAGGTGCAGTGAAATAAAATGAACAGTAGGATGTGATACAGGTGTGACTATAATAGTTCAAATAAATAAACAAAAAAATAAACAGCAAGGTGCAGAGAAATAAAATGAACATTAGGATAATATACAGGTGTGACTATAATACTTCAAATAAAT
This sequence comes from Synanceia verrucosa, assembly GCA_029721515.1. Taxonomy (NCBI): domain Eukaryota; kingdom Metazoa; phylum Chordata; class Actinopteri; order Perciformes; family Synanceiidae; genus Synanceia; species Synanceia verrucosa. The sequence continues at coordinate 93,661 of CM056550.1, forward strand.
AAACAAATAAACATGAAGGTGCAGTGAAATAAAATGAACAGTAGGATGTGATACAGGTGTGACTATAATAGTTCAAATAAATAAACAAATAAACAGTAAGGTGCAGTGAAATAAAATGAACAGTAGGATGTGATACAGGTGTGACTATAATAGTTCAAATAAATAAACAAATAAACAGTGAAATAAAATGAACAGTAGGATGTGATACAGGTGTGACTATAATAGTTCAAATAAATAAACAAATAAACAGTAAGGTGCAGTGAAATAAAATGAACAGTAGGATATGATACAGGTGTGACTATAATAGTTCAAATAAATAAACAAACAAATAAACAGCAAGGTGCAGTGAAATAAAATGAACAGTAGGATATGATACAGGTGTGACTATAATAGTTCAAATAAATAAACAAATAAACAGTAAGGTGCGGTGAAATAAAATGAACAGTAGGATATGATACAGGTGTGACTATAATAGTTCAAATAAATAAACAAATAAACAGTAAGGTGCAGTGAAATAAAATGAACAGTAGGATATGATACAGGTGTGACTATAATAGTTCAAATAAATAAACAAATAAACAGTAAGGTGCGGTGAAATAAAATGAACAGTAGGATATGATACAGGTGTGACTATAATAGTTCAAATAAATAAACAAATAAACAGTAAGGTGCAGTGAAATAAAATGAACAGTAGGATATGATACAGGTGTGACTATAATAGTTCAAATAAATAAACAAACAAATAAACAGTAAGGTGCAGTGAAATAAAATGAACAGTAGGATATGATACAGGTGTGACTATAATAGTTCAAATAAATAAACAAATAAACAGTGAAATAAAATGAACAGTAGGATGTGATACAGGTGTGACTATAATAGTTCAAATAAATAAACAAACAAATAAACAGCAAGGTGCAGTGAAATAAAATGAACAGTAGGATATGATACAGGTGTGACTATAATAGTTCAAATAAATAAACAAACAAATAAACAGAAAGGTGCAGTGAAATAAAATGAACAGTAGGATATGATACAGGTGTGACTATAATAGTTCAAATAAATAAACAAATAAACAGTAAGGTGCAGTGAAATAAAATGAACAGTAGGATATGATACAGGTGAGACTATAATAGTTCAAATAAATAAACAAATAAACAGTAAGGTGCAGTGAAATAAAATGAACAGTAGGATATGATACAGGTGTGACTATAATAGTTCAAATAAATAAACAAATAAACAGTGAAATAAAATGAACAGTAGGATGTGATACAGGTGTGACTATCATAGTTCAAATAAATAAACAAACAAACAGCAAGGTGCAGTGAAATAAAATGAACAGTAGGATGTGATACAGGTGTGACTATAATAGTTCAAATAAAGAAACAAATAAACAGTAAGGTGCAGTGAAATAAAATGAACAGTAGGATATGATACAGGTGTGACTATAATAGTTCAAATAAATAAACAAATAAACAGCAAGGTGTAGTGAAATAAAATGAACAGTAGGATATGATACAGGTGTGACTATAATAGTTCAAATAAATAAACAAATAAACAGTAAGGTGCAGTGAAATAAAATGAACAGTAGGATGTGATACAGGTGTGACTATAATAGTGCAAATAAATAAACAAATAAACAGTAAGGTGCAGTGAAATAAAATGAATAGTAGGATGTGATACAGGTGTGACTATAATAGTTCAAATAAATAAACAAATAAACAATGAGTGCAGTGAAATAAAATGAACAGTAGGATATGATACAGGTGTGACTATAATAGTTCAAATAAATAAACAAACAAATAAACAGGTGCAGTGAAATAAAATGAACAGTAGGATATGATACAGGTGTGACTATAATAGTTCAAATAAATAAACAAATAAACAGTAAGGTGCGGTGAAATAAAATGAACAGTAGGATGTGATACGGGTGTGACTATAATAGTTCAAATAAATAAACAAATAAACAGTAAGGTGCAGTGAAATAAAATGAACAGTAGGATATGATACAGGTGTGACTATAATAGTTCAAATAAATAAACAAATAAACAGTAAGGTGCAGTGAAATAAAATGAACAGTAGGATATGATACAGGTGTGACTATAATAGTTCAAATAAATAAACAAACAAATAAACAGTAAGGTGCAGTGAAATAAAATGAACAGTAGGATATGATACAGGTGTGACTATAATAGTTCAAATAAATAAACAAATAAACAGTAAGGTGCAGTGAAATAAAATGAACAGTAGGATGTGATACAGGTGTGACTATAAAAGTTCAAATAAATAAACAAACAAATAAACAGTAAGGTGCAGTGAAATAAAATGAACAGTAGGATATGATACAGGTGTGACTATAATAGTTCAAATAAATAAACAAATAAACAGTAAGGTGCAGTGAAATAAAATGAACAGTAGGATATGATACAGGTGTGACTATAAAAGTTAAAATAAATAAACAAACAAATAAACAGTAAGGTGCAGTGAAATAAAATGAACAGTAGGATGTGACACAGGTGTGACTATAATAGTTCAAATAAATAAACAAATAAACAGTGAAATAAAATGAACAGTAGGATATGATACAGGTGTGACTATAATAGTTCAAATAAATAAACAAATAAACAGTAAGGTGCAGTGAAATAAAATGAACAGTAGGATATGATACAGGTGTGACTATAATAGTTCAAATAAATAAACAAATAAACAGTAAGGCGCAGTGAAATAAAATGAACAGTAGGACATGATACAGGTGTGACTATAACAGTTCAAATAAATAAACAAACAAATAAACAGCAAGGTGCAGTGAAATAAAATGAACAGTAGGACATGATACAGGTGTGACTATAACAGTTCAAATAAATAAACAAACAAATAAACAGCAAGGTGCAGTGAAATAAAATGAACAGTTGGATGTGATACAGGTGTGACTATAATAGTTCAAATAAATAAACAAATAAACAGTGAAATAAAATGAACAGTAGGATGTGATACATGTGTGAATATAATAGTTCAAATAAATAAACAAATAAACAGTGAAATAAAATGAACAGTAGGATGTGATACAGGTGTGACTATAATAGTTCAAATAAATAAACAAATAAACAGTGAAATAAAATGAACAGTAGGATGTGATACAGGTGTGACTATAATAGTTCAAATAAATAAACAAATAAACAGTAAGGTGCAGTGAAATAAAATGAACAGTAGGATATGATACGGGTGTGACTATAACAGTTCAAATAAATAAACAAATAACCAGTAAGGTGCAGTGAAATAAAATGAACAGTAGGATATGATACAGGTGTGACTATAACAGTTCAAATAAATAAACAAATAAACAGTAAGGTGCAGTGAAATAAAATGAACAGTAGGATATGATACAGGTGTGACTATAATAGTTCAAATAAATAAACAAACAAATAAACAGCAAGGTGCAGTGAAATAAAATTAACAGTAGGATATGATACAGGTGTGACTATAATAGTTCAAATAAATAAACAAATAAACAGTGAAATAAAATGAACAGTAGGATATGATACAGGTGTGACTATAATAGTTCAAATAAATAAACAAATAAACAGTAAGGTGCAGTGAAATAAAATGAACAGTAGGATGTGATACAGGTGTGACTATAACAGTTCAAATAAATAAACAAACAAATAAACAGTAAGGTGCAGTGAAATAAAATGAACAGTAGGATATGATACAGGTGTGACTATAATAGTTCAAATAAATAAACAAACAAATAAACAGTAAGGTGCAGTGAAATAAAATGAACAGTAGGATATGATACAGGTGTGACTATAATATTTCAAATAAATAAACAAATAAACAGCAAGGTGCAGTGAAATAAAATGAACAGTAGGATATGATACAGGTGTGACTATAAAAGTTCAAATAAATAAATAAACAAATAAACAGTAAGGTGCAGTGAAATAAAATGAACAGTAGGATGTGATACAGGTGTGACTATAATAGTTCAAATAAATAAACAAACAAATAAACAGCAAGGTGCAGTGAAATAAAATGAACAGTAGGATATGATACAGGTGTGACTATAATAGTTCAAATAAATAAACAAATAAACAGTGAAATAAAATTAACAGTGGGATATGATACAGGTGTGACTATAATAGTTCAAATAAATAAACAAATAAACAGTAAGGTGCAGTGAAATAAAATGAACAGTAGGATATGATACAGGTGTGACTATAATAGTTCAAATAAATAAACAAATAAACAGTGAAATAAAATGAACAGTAGGATATGATACAGGTGTGACTATAATAGTTCAAATAAATAAACAAATAAACAGTAAGGTGCAGTGAAATAAAATGAACAGCAGGATATGATATAGGTGTGACTATAACAGTTCAAATAAATAAACAAATAAACAGGTGCAGTGAAATAAAATGAACAGTAGGATATGATACAAGTGTGACTATAATAGTTCAAATAAATACACAAATAAACAGCAAGGTGCAGTGAAATAAAATGAACAGTAGGATATGATACAGGTGTGACTATAACAGTTCAAATAAATAAACAAATAAACAGTGAAATAAAATGAACAGTAGGATATGATACAGGTGTGACTATAATAGTTCAAATAAATAAACAAATAAACAGTAAGGTGCAGTGAAATAAAATGAACAGTAGGATATGATACAGGTGTGACTATAATAGTTCAAATAAATAAACAAAAAAATAAACAGCAAGGTGCAGTGAAATAAAATGAACAGTAGGATATGATACAGGTGTGACTATAATAGTTCAAATAAATAAACAAATAAACAGTGAAATAAAATGAACAATAGGATATGATACAGGTGTGACTATAATAGTTCAAATAAATAAACAAATAAACAGTAAGGTGGAGTGAAATAAAATGAACAGTGGGATATGATACAGGTGTGACTATAATAGTTCAAATAAATAAACAAACAAATAAACAGCAAGGTGCAGTGAAATAACATGAACAGTAGGATATGATACAGGAGTGACTATAATAGTTCAAATAAATAAACAAATAAACAGTAAGGTGGAGTGAAATAAAATGAACAGTGGGCTATGATACAGGTGTGACTATAACAGTTCAAATAAATAAACAAATAAACAGTAAGGTGCAGTGAAATAAAATGAACAGTAGGATATGATACAGGTGTGACTATAATAGTTCAAATAAATAAACAAATAAACAGTAAGGTGCATTGCAATAAAATGAACAGTAGGATATGATACAGGTGTGACTATAACAGTTCAAATAAATAAACAAATAAACAGTAAGGTGCAGTGAAATAAAATGAACAGTAGGATATGATACAGGTGTGACTATAAAAGTTCAAATAAATAAACAAACAAATAAACAGTAAGGTGCAGTGAAATAAAATGAGCAGTAGGATATGAAACAGGTGTGACTATAATAGTTCAAATAAATAAACAAATAAACAGTAAGGTGCAGTGAAATAAAATGAACAGTAGGATGTGATACGGGTGTGACTATAATAGTTCAAATAAATAAACAAATAAACAGTAAGGTGCAGTGAAATAAAATGAACAGTAGGATATGATACAGGTGTGACTATAATAGTTCAAATAAATAAACAAATAAACAGTGAAATAAAATGAACAGTAGGATATGATACAGGTGTGACTATAAAAGTTCAAATAAATAAACAAACAAATAAACAGCAAGGTGCAGTGAAATAAAATGAACAGTAGGATATGATACAGGTGTGACTATAATAGTTCAAATAAATAAACAAATAAACAGTGAAATAAAATGAACAGTAGGATGTGATACAGGTGTGACTATAATAGTTCAAATAAATAAACAAATAAACAGTAAGGTGCAGTGAAATAAAATGAACAGTAGGATATGATACAGGTGTGACTATAATAGTTCAAATAAATAAACAAATAAACAGTGAAATAAAATGAACAGTAGGATGTGATACAGGTGTGACTATAACAGTTCAAATAAATAAACAAATAAACAGTAAGGTGCAGTGAAATAAAATGAACAGTAGGATATGATACAGGTGTGACTATAATAGTTCAAATAAATAAACAAATAAACAGTGAAATAAAATGAACAGTAGGATATGATACAGGTGTGACTATAATAGTTCAAATAAATAAACAAATAAACAGTAAGGTGCAGTGAAATAAAATGAACAGTAGGATATGATACAGGTGTGACTATAATAGTTCAAATAAATTAAATAAAAAAAAAAACAGTAAGGTGCAGTTAAATAAAATGAACAGTAGGATGTGATACAGGTATGACTATAATAGTTCAAATAAATAAACAAATAAACAGTGGTGCAGTGAAATAAAATGAACAGTAGGATATGATACAGGTGTGACTATAATAGTTCAAATAAATAAACAAATAAACAGAAAGGTGCAGTGAAATAAAATGAACAGTAGGATATGATACAGGTGTGACTATAATAGTTCAAATAAATAAACAAATAAACAGTGAAATAAAATGAACAGTAGGATATGATACAGGTGTGACTATAATAGTTCAAATAAATAAACAAATAAACAGTAAGGTGCAGTGAAATAAAATGAACAGTAGGATATGATACAGGTGTGATTATAATAGTTCAAATAAATAAACAAATAAACAGTGAAATAAAATGAACAGTAGGATGTGATACAGGTGTGACTATAACAGTTCAAATAAATAAACAAATAAACAGTAAGGTGCAGTGAAATAAAATGAACAGTAGGATATGATACAGGTGTGACTATAATAGTTCAAATAAATAAACAAATAAACAGTGCAGTGAAATAAAATGAACAGTAGGATATGATACAGGTGTGACTATAATAGTTCAAATAAATAAACAAATAAACAGTAAGGTGCAGTGAAATAAAATGAACAGTAGGATATGATACAGGTGTGACTATAATAGTTCAAATAAATAAACAAATAAACAGTAAGGTGCAGTGAAATAAAATGAACAGTAGGATATGATACAGGTATGACTATAATAGTTCAAATAAATAAACAAATAAACAGTAAGGTGCAGTGAAATAAAATGAACAGTAGGATATGATACAGGTGTGACTATAATAGTTCAAATAAATAAACAAACAAATAAACAGCAAGGTGCAGTGAAATAAAATTAACAGTAGGATATGACACAGGTGTGACTATAATAGTTCAAATAAATAAACAAATAAACAGTAAGGTGCAGTGAAATAAAATGAACAGTAGGATGTGATACAGGTGTGACTATAAAAGTTCAAATAAATAAACAAACAAATAAACAGTAAGGTGCAGTGAAATAAAATGAACAGTAGGATGTGACACAGGTGTGACTATAATAGTTCAAATAAATAAACAAATAAACAGTGAAATAAAATGAACAGTAGGATATGATACAGGTGTGACTATAATAGTTCAAATAAATAAACAAATAAACAGTAAGGTGCAGTGAAATAAAATGAACAGTAGGATATGATACAGGTGTGACTATAATAGTTCAAATAAATAAACAAATAAACAGTGAAATAAAATGAACAGTAGGATATGATACAGGTGTGACTATAATAGTTCAAATAAATAAACAAATAAACAGTAAGGTGCAGTGAAATAAAATGAACAGTAGGATATGATACAGGTGTGACTATAATAGTTCAAATAAATAAACAAATAAACAGTAAGGCGCAGTGAAATAAAATGAACAATAGGATATGATACAGGTGTGACTATAATAGTTCAAATAAATAAACAAATAAACAGCAAGGTGCAGTGAAATAAAATGAACAGTAGGATGTGATACAGGTGTGACTATAATAGTTCAAATAAATAAACAAATAAACAGTAAGGTGCAGTGAAATAAAATGAACAGTAGGATATGATACAGGTGTGACTATAATAGTTCAAATAAATAAACAAATAAACAGTAAGGTGCAGTGAAATAAAATGAACAGTAGGATATGATACAGGTGTGACTATAACAGTTCAAATAAATAAACAAACAAATAAACAGCAAGGTGCAGTGAAATAAAATGAACAGTAGGATATGATACAGGTGTGACTATAATAGTTCAAATAAATAAACAAATAAACAGCAAGGTGCAGTGAAATAAAATGAACAGTAGGATATGATACAGGTGTGACTATAATAGTTCAAATAAATAAACACATAAACAGTAAGGTTCAGTGAAATAAAATGAACAGTAGGTTTTGATACTGGTGTGACTATTATAGTTCAAATAAATAAACAAATAAACAGTAAGGTGCAGTGAAATAAAATGAACAGTAGGATATGATACAGGTGTGACTATAATAGATCAAATAAAAAATCAAATAAACAGTAAGTTGCAGTGAAATAAAATGAACCGTAGGATATGATACAGGTGTGACTATAATAGTTCAAATAAATAAACAAATAAACAGTAAGGTGCAGTGAAATAAAATGAACAGTAGGATATGATACAGGTGTGACTATAATAGTTCAAAAAAATAAACAAATAAACAGTAAGGTGCAGTGAAATAAAATGAACAGTAGGATATGATACAGGTGTGACTATAATAGTTCAAATAAATAAACAAATAAACAGTGAAATAAAATGAACAGTAGGATATGATACAGGTGTGACTATAATAGTTCAAATAAATAAACAAATAAACAGTAAGGTGCAGTGAAATAAAATGAACAGTAGGATATGGTACAGGTGTGACTATAACAGTTCAAATAAATAAACAAACAAATAAACAGTCAGGTGCAGTGAAATAAAATGAACGGTAGGATATGATACAGGTGTGACTATAATAGTTCAAATAAATAAACAAATAAACAGCAAGGTGCAGTGAAATAAAATGAACAGTAGGATATGATACAGGTGTGACTATAATAGTTCAAATAAATAAACAAATAAACAGTAAGGTGCAGTGAAATAAAATGAACAGTAGGATGTGATACAGGTGTGACTATAACAGTTCAAATAAATAAATAAACAAATAAACAGTAAGGTGCAGTGAAATAAAATGAACAGTAGGATATGATACAGGCGTGACTATAACAGTTCAAATAAATAAACAAATAAACAGTAAGGTGCAGGAAATAAAATGAACAGTAGGATATGATACAGGTGTGACTATAATAGTTCAAATAAATAAACAAATAAACAGTAAGGTGCAGTGAAATAAAATGAACAGTAGGATATGATACAGGTGTGACTATAATAGTTCAAATAAATAAACAAATAAACAGTAAGGTGCAGTGAAATAAAATGAACAGTAGGATATGATACAGGTGTGACTATAAAAGTTCAAATAAATAAACAAATAAACAGTAAGGTGCAGTGAAATAAAATGAACAGTAGGATCTGATACAGGTGTGACTATAATAGTTCAAATAAATAAACAAACAAATAAACAGTAAGGTGCAGTGAAATAAAATGAACAGTAGGATATGATACAGGTGTGACTATAATAGTTCAAATAAATAAACAAATAAACAGTAAGGTGCAGTGAAATAAAATGAACAGTAGGATGTGATACAGGTGTGACTATAATAGTTCAAATAAATAAACAAATAAACAGTGAAATAAAATGAACAGTAGGATATGATACAGGTGTGACTATAATAGTTCAAATAAATAAACAAATAAACAGTAAGGTGCAGTGAAATAAAATGAACAGTAGGATATGATACAGGTGTGACTATAATAGTTCAAATAAATAAACAAATAAACAGTGAAATAAAATGAACAGTAGGATATGATACAGGTGTGACTATAATAGTTCAAATAAATAAACAAATAAACAGTAAGGTGCAGTGAAATAAAATGAACAGTAGGATATGATACAGGTGTGACTATAATAGTTCAAATAAATAAACAAATAAACAGTGAAATAAAATGAACAGTAGGATATGATACAGGTGTGACTATAATAGTTCAAATAAATAAACAAATAAACAGTAAGGTGCAGTGAAATAAAATGAACAGTAGGATATGATACAGGTGTGACTATAATAGTTCAAATAAATAAACAAATAAACAGTGAAATAAAATGAACAGTAGGATATGATACAGGTGTGACTATAATAGTTCAAATAAATAAACAAATAAACAGCAAGGTGCAGTGAAATAAAATGAACAGTAGGATATGATACAGGTGTGACTATAATAGTTCAAATAAATAAACAAATAAACAGTGAAATAAAATGAACAGTAGGATATGATACAGGTGTGACTATAATAGTTCAAATAAATAAACAAATAAACAGTAAGGTGCAGTGAAATAAAATGAACAGTAGGATATGATACAGGTGTGACTATAATAGTTCAAATAAATAAACAAATAAACTGTGAAATAAAATGAACAGTAGGATATGATACAGGTGTGACTATAATAGTTCAAATAAATAAACAAATAAACAGTAAGGTGCAGTGAAATAAAATGAACAGTAGGATATGATACAGGTGTGACTATAACAGTTCAAATAAATAAACAAATAAACAGTAAGGTGCAATGAAATAAAATGAACAGTAAGATATGATACAGGTGTGACTATAACAGTTCAAATAAATAAACAAATAAACAGTAAGGTGCAGTGAAATAAAATGAACAGTAGGATATGATACAGGTGTGACTATAATAGTTCAAATAAATAAACAAACAAATAAGCAGCAAGGTGCAGTGAAATAAAATTAACAGTAGGATATGATACAGGTGTGACTATAATAGTTCAAATAAATAAACAAACAAATAAACAGTAACGTGCGGTGAAATAAAATGAACAGTAGGATATGATAAAGGTATGACTATAATAGTTCAAATAAATAAACAAATAAACAGTAAGGTGCAGTGAAAAAAAATGAACAGTATGATATGATACAGGTGTGACTATAATAGGTCAAATAAATAAACAAATAAACAGTAAGGTGCAGTGAAATAAAATGAACAGTAGGATGTGATACAGGTGAGACTATAATAGTTCAAATAAATAAACAAATAAACAGTAAGGTGCAGTGAAATAAAATGAACAGTAGGATATGATACAGGTGTGACTATAAAAGTTCAAATAAATAAACAAACAAATAAACAGTAAGGTGCAGTGAAATAAAATGAACAGTAGGATATGATACAGGTGTGACTATAATAGTTCAAATAAATAAACAAATAAACAGTGAAATAAAATGAACAGTAGGATATGATACAGGTGTGACTATAATAGTTCAAATAAATAAACAAATAAACAGTGAAATAAAATGAACAGTAGGATGTGATACAGGTGTGACTATAATAGTTCAAATAAATAAACAAATAAACAGTGAAATAAAATGAACAGTAGGATGTGATACAGGTGTGACTATAACAGTTCAAATAAATAAACAAATAAACAGTAAGGTGCAGTGAAATAAAATGAACAGTAGGATATGATACAGGTGTGACTATAATAGTTCAAATAAATAAACAAATAAACAGTGAAATAAAATGAACAGTAGGATGTGATACAGGTGTGACTATAACAGTTCAAATAAATAAACAAATAAACAGTAAGGTGCAGTGAAATAAAATGAACAGTAGGATATGATACAGGTGTGACTATAATAGTTCAAATAAATAAACAAATAAACAGTAAGGTGCAGTGAAATAAAATGAACAGTAGGATATGATACAGGTGTGACTATAATAGTTCAAATAAATAAACAAATAAACAGCAAGGTGCAGTGAAATAAAATGAACAGTAGGATATGATACAGGTGTGACTATAATAGTTCAAATAAATAAACAAATAAACAGTGAAATAAAATGAACAGTAGGATATGATACAGGTGTGACTATAATAGTTCAAATAAATAAACAAACAAATAAACAAGGTGCAATGAAATAAAATGAACAGTAGGATGTGATACAGGTGTGACTATAATAGTTCAAATAAATAAACAAACAAATAAACAGTAAGGTGCAGTGAAATAAAATGAACAGTAGGATATGATACAGGCGTGACTATAACAGTTCAAATAAATAAACAAATAAACAGCAAGGTGCAGTGAAATAAAATGAACAGTAGGATATGATACAGGTGTGACTATAATAGTTCAAATAAATAAACAAATAAACAGTGAAATAAAATGAACAGTAGGATATGATACAGGTGTGACTATAATAGTTCAAATAAATAAAAAAAATAAACAGTAAGGTGCAGTGAAATAAAATGAACAGTAGGATATGATACAGGTGTGACTATAATAGTTCAATTAAATAAACAAATAAACAGCAAGGTGCAGTGAAATAAAATGAACAGTAGGATATGATACAGGTGTGACTATAATAGTTCAAATAAATAAACAAATAAACAGTGGTGCAGTGAAATAAAATGAACAGTAGGATATGATACATGTGTGACTATATTAGTTAAAATAAATTAAAATATAAACAGCTAGGTTAAGTTAAATAAAATGAACAGTAGGTTGTGATACAGGTGTGACTATAATAGTTCAAATAAATAAACAAATAAACAGTGAGTGAATAAAATGAACAGTAGGATGTGATACAGGTGTGACTATAATAGTTCAAATAAATAAACAAATAAACAGTAAGGTGCAGTGAAATAAAATGAACAGTAGGATATGATACAGGTGTGACTATAATAGTTCAAATAAATAAACAAACAAATAAACAGTAAGGTGCAGTGAAATAAAATGAACAGTAGGGGATATATGATACAGGTGTGACTATAATAGTTCAAATAAATAAACAAACAAATAAACAGTGAGGTGCAGTGAAATAAAATGAACAGTAGGATATGATACAGGTTTGACTATAATAGTTCAAATAAATAAACAAATAAACAGTAAGGTGCAGTGAAATAAAATGAACAGTAGGATATGATACAGGTATGACTATAATAGTTCAAATAAATAAACAAACAAATAAACAGTAAGGTGCAGTGAAATAAAATGAACAGTAGGATGTGATACAGGTGTGACTATAATAGTTCAAATAAATAAACAAATAAACAGTAAGGTGCAGTGAAATAAAATGAACAGTAGGATATGATACAGGTGTGACTATAATAGTTCAAATAAATAAACAAATAAACAGTAAGGTGCAGTGAAATAAAATTGACAGTAGGATATGATACAGGTGTGACTATAATAGTTCAAATAAATAAACAAATAAACAGTAAGGTGCAGTGAAATAAAATGAACAGTAGGATATGATACAGGTGTGACGATAACAGTTCAAATAAATAAACAAACAAATAAACAGCAAAGGTGCAGTGAAATAAAATGAACAGTAGGATATGATACAGGTGTGACTATAATAGTTCAAATAAATAAACAAATAAACAGTAAGGTGCAGTGAAATAAAATGAACAGTAGGATATGATACAGGTGTGACTATAATAGTTCAAATAAATAAACAAATAAACAGTAAGGTGCAGTGAAATAAAATGAACAGTAGGATATGATACAGGTGTGACTATAATAGTTCAAATAAATAAACAAATAAACAGCAAGGTGCAGTGAAATAAAATGAACAGTAGGATATGATACAGGTGTGACTATAATAGTTCAAATAAATAAACAAATAAACAGTAAGGTGCAGTGAAATAAAATGAACAGTAGGATATGATACAGGTGTGACTATAATAGTTCAAATAAATAAACAAACAAATAAACAGTAAGGTGCAGTGAAATAAAATGAACAGTAGGATATGATACAGGTATGACTATAATAGTTCAAATAAATAAACAAACAAATAAACAGTAAGGTGCAGTGAAATAAAATGAACAGTAGGATGTGATACAGGTGTGACTATAATAGTTCAAATAAATAAACAAATAAACAGTAAGTGGAAATAAAATGAACAGTAGGATATGATACAGGTGTGACTATAATAGTTCAAATAAATAAACAAATAAACAGTACGGTGCAGTGAAAAAAAATGAACAGTAGGATATGAAACAGGTGTGACTATAATAGTTCAAATAAATAAACAAACAAATAAACAGATAGGAGCAGAGACATAAAATGAACAGTAGGATATGATACAGGTGTGACTATAACAGTTCAAATAAATAAACAAATAAACAGCAAGGTGCAGTGAAATAAAATGAACAGTAGGATATGATACAGGGGTGACTATAATAGTTCAAACAAATAAACAAACAAATAAACAGTCAGGTGTGGTGAAATAAAATGAACAGTAGGATATGATACAGGTGTGACTATAATAGTTCAAATAAATAAACAAATAAACAGTGAAATAAAATGAACAGTAGGATATGATACAGGTGTGACTATAACTGTTCAAATAAATAAACAAATAAACAGTAAGGTGCAGTGAAATAAAATGAACAGTAGGATATGATACAGGTGTGACTATAATAGTTCAAATAAATAAACAAATAAACAGTAAGGTGCGGTGAAATAAAATGAACGGTAGGATATGATACAGGTGTGACTATAACAGTTCAAATAAATAAACAAATAAACAGCAAGGTGCAGTGAAATAAAATGAACAGTAGGATATGATACAGGTGTGACTATAATAGTTCAAACAAATAAACAAACAAATAAACAGTAAGGTGCAGTGAAAAAAAATGAACAGTAGGATATGATACAGGTGTGACTATAATAGTTCAAATAAATAAACAAACAAATAAACAGTAAGGTGCAGTGAAATAAAATGAACAGTAGGACGTGATACAGGTGTGACTATAACAGTTCAAATAAATAAACAAACAAATAAACAGCAAGGTGCAGTGAAATAAAATGAACAGTAGGACATGATACAGGTGTGACTATAATAGTTCAAATAAATAAACAAATAAACAGTAAGGTGCAGTGAAATAAAATGAACAGTAGGATATGATACAGAGTGTGACTATAACAGTTCAAATAAATAAACAAATAAACAGTAAGGTGCAGTGAAAAAAAATGAACTGTAGGATATGATACAGGTGTGACTATAATAGTTCAAATAAATAAACAAATAAACAGTGATAAAAATGAACTGTAGGATGTGATACAGGTGTGACTATAATAGTTCAAATAAATAAACAAATAAACAGTGAAATAAAATGAACAGTAGGATATGATACAGGTGTGACTATAATAGTTCAAATAAATAAACAAATAAACAGTAAGGTGCAGTGAAATAAAATGAACAGTAGGATATGATACAGGCATGACTATAATAGTTTAAATGAATAAACAAATAAACAGTAAGGTGCGGTGAAATGAAATGAACAGCAGGATATGATACAGGTGTGACTATAATAGTTCAAATAAATAAACAAATAAACAGTGAAATAAAATGAACGGTAGGATATGATACAGGTGTGACTATAACAGTTCAAATAAATAAACAAATAAACAGTAAGGTGCAGTGAAATAAAATGAACAATAGGATATGATACAGGTGTGACTATAATAGTTCAAATAAATAAAAAAATAAACAGTGAAATAAAATGAACAGTAGGATGTGATACAGGTGTGACTATAATAGTTCAAATAAATAAACAAACAAATAAACAGTACGGTGGAGTGAAATAAAATGAACAGTAGGATATGATACAGGTGTGACTATAATAGTTAAAATAAATAAACAAACAAATAAACAGTAAGGTGCAGTGAAATAAAATGAACAGTATGATATGATTCAGGTGTTAATATAATAGTTCAAATAAATAAACAAATAAACAGTAATGTGCAGTGAAATAAAATGAACAGTAGGATATGATACAGGTGTGACTATAATAGTTCAAATAAATAAACAAATAAACAGTAAGGTGCAGTGAAATAAAATGAACAGTAGGATATGATACAGGTGTGACTATAACAGTTCAAATAAATAAACAAACAAATAAACAGTAAGGTGCAGTGAAATAAAATGAACAGTAGGATATGACACAGGTGTGACTATAATAGTTCAAATAAATAAACAAATAAACAGTGAAATAAAATGAACAGTAGGATATGATACAGGTGTGACTATAACAGTTCAAATAAATAAACAAATAAACAGTAAGGTGCAGTGAAATAAAATGAACAGTAGGATATGATACAGGTGTGACTATAATAGTTCAAATAAATAAACAAATAAACAGTGAAATAAAATGAACAGTAGGATATGATACAGGTGTGACTATAATAGTTCAAATAAATAAACAAATAAACAGTAAGGTGCAGTGAAATAAAATGAACAGTAGGATATGATACAGGTGTGACTATAATAGTTCAAATAAATAAACAAACAAATAAACAGTAAGGTGCAGTGAAATAAAATGAACAGTAGGATATGATACAGGTGTGACTATAATAGTTCAAATAAATAAACAAATAAATAAACAGGTGCAGTGAAATAAAATGAACAGTAGGATGTGATTCAGGTGTGACTATAATAGTTCAAATAAATAAACAAACAAATAAACAGTAAGGTGCAGTGAAATAAAATGAACAGTAGGATATGATACAGGTGTGACTATAATAGTTCAAATAAATAAACAAATAAACAGTGAAATAAAATGAACAGTAGGATGTGATACAGGTGTGACTATAATAGTTCAAATAAATAAACAAATAAACAGTGAAATAAAATGAACAGTAGGATATGATACAGGTGTGACTATAATAGTTCAAATAAATAAACAAACAAATAAACAGCAAGGTGCAGTGAAATAAAATGAACAGTAGGATATGATACAGGTGTGACTATAATAGTTCAAATAAATAAACAAATAAACAGTAAGGTGCAGTGAAATAAAATGAACAGTAGGATATGATACAGGTGTGACTATAACAGTTCAAATAAATAAACAAATAAACAGTAAGGTGCGGTGAAATAAAATGAACAGTAGGATATGATACAGGTGTGACTATAACAGTTCAAATAAATAAATAAACAAATAAACAGTAAGGTGCAGTGAAATAAAATGAACAGTAGTCTATGATACAGGTGTGACTATAATAGTTCAAATAAATAAACAAATAAACAGTAAGGTGCAGTGAAATAAAATGAACAGTAGGACATGATACAGGTGTGACTATAATAGTTCAAATAAATAAACAAATAAACAGTAAGGTGCAGTGAAATAAAATGAACAGTAGGATATGATACAGGTGTGACTATAATAGTTCAAATAAATAAACAAATAAACAGTAAGGTGCAATGAAATAAAATGAACAGTAGGATATGATACAGGTGTGACTATAATAGTTCAAATAAATAAACAAATAAACAGTAAGGTGAAATAAAATGAACAGTAGGAGGATATGATACAGGTGTGACTATAATAGTTCAAATAAATAAACAAATAAACAGTAAGGTGCAGTGAAATAAAATGAACAGTAGGATATGATACAGGTGTGACTATAATAGTTCAAATAAATAAACAAATAAACAGTAGGTGCAGTGAAAATAAAATGAACAGTAGGATATGATACAGGTGTGACTATAATAGTTCAAATAAATAAACAAATAAACAGTAAGGTGCAGTGAAATAAAATGAACAGTAGGATATGATACAGGTGTGACTATATAATAGTTCTAATAAATAAACAAATAAACAGTAAGGTGCAGTGAAATAAAATGAACAGAAGGATATGATACAGGTGTGACTATAACAGTTCAAATAAATAAACAAATAAACAGTAAGGTGCAGTGAAATAAACTGAACAGTAGGATATGATACAGGTGTGACTATAATCGTTCAAATAAATAAACAAATAAACAGTAAGGTGCAGTGAAATAAACTGAACAGTAGGATATGATACAGGTGTGACTATAATAGTTCAAATAAATAAACAAATAAACAGTAAGGTGCAGTGAAATAAAATGAACAGTAGGATATGATACAGGTGTGACTATAATAGTTCAAATAAATAAACAAACAAATAAACAGCAAAGGTGAAAATAAAATGAACAGTAGGATATGATACAGGTGTGACTATAATCGTTCAAATAAATAAACAAATAAACAGTAAGGTGCAGTGAAATAAACTGAACAGTAGGATATGATACAGGTGTGACTATAATAGTTCAAATAAATAAACAAACAAATAAACAGCAAGGTGCAGTGAAATAAAATTAACAGTAGGATATGATACAGGTGTGAATATAATAGTTCAAATAAATAAACAAATAAACAGCAAGGTGCAGTGAAATAAAATGAACAGCAGGATATGACACAGGTGTGACTATAATAGTTCAAATAAATAAACAAATAAACAGTAAGGTGCGGTGAAAAAAAATAAACAGTAGGATATGATACAGGTGTGACTATAATAGTTCAAATAAATAAACAAATAAACAGTAAGGTGCGGTGAAAAAAAATAAACAGTAGGATATGATACAGGTGTGACTATAATAGTTCAAATAAATAAACAAATAAACAGTAAGGTGCAGTGAAATAAAATGAACAGTAGTCCGTGATACAGGTGTGACTATAATAGTTCAAACAAATAAACAAACAAATAAACAGTAAGGTGCAGTGAAATAAAATGAACAGTAGGATATGATACAGGTGTGACTATAACAGTTCAAATAAATAAACAAATAAACAGTAAGGTGCAGTGAAATAAAATGAACAGTAGGATATGATACAGGTGTGACTATAATAGTTCAAATAAATAAACAAATAAACAGTGAAATAAAATGAACAGTAGGATATGATACAGGTATGACTATAATAGTTCAAATAAATAAACAAATAAACAGTGAGGTGCAGTGAAATAAAATGAACAGTAGGATATGATACAGGTGTGACTATAATAGTTCAAATAAATAAACAAACAAATAAACAGTGAAATAAAATGAACAGTAGGATGTGATACAGGTGTGACTATAATAGTTCAAATAAATAAACAAATAAACAGTAAGGTGCAGTGAAATAAAATGAACAGTGGGATATGATACAGGTGTGACTATAATAGTTCAAATAAATAAACAAATAAACAGTAAGGTGCAGTGAAATAAAATGAACAGTAGGATGTGATACAGGTGTGACTATAATAGTTCAAATAAATAAACAAATAAACAGTAAGGTGCAGTGAAATAAAATGAACAGTAGGATATGATACAGGTATGACTATAATAGTTTAAATAAATAAACAAATAAACAGTAAGGTGCGGTGAAATAAAATGAACAGTAGGATATGATACAGGAGTGATTATAATAGTTCAAATAAATAAACAAATAAACAGTGAAATAAAATGAACAGTAGGATATGATACAGGTGTGACTATAATAGTTCAAATAAATAAACAAATAAACAGTAAGGTGCAGTGAAATAAAATGAACAGTAGGATATGATACAGGTGTGACTATAATAGTTCAAATAAATAAACAAATAAACAGTGAAAAATAAAATGAACAGTAGGATATGATACAGGTGTGACTATAATAGTTCAAATAAATAAACAAATAAACAGTAAGGTGCAGTGAAATAAAATGAACAGTAGGATATGATACAGGTGTGACTATAACAGTTCAAATAAATAAACAAATAAACAGTAAGGTGCAGTAAAATAAAATGAACAGTAGGATGTGATACAGGTGTGACTATAACAGTTCAAATAAATAAACAAATAAACAGTAAGGTGCAGTGAAATAAAATGAACAGTAGGATATGATACAGGTGTGAATATAACAGTTCAAATAAATAAACAAATAAACAGTAAGGTGCAGTGAAATAAAATGAACAGTAGGATATGATACAGGTGTGACTATAATAGTTCAAATAAATAAACAAATAAACAGTAAGGTGCAGTGAAATAAAATGAACAGTAGGGATATGATACAGGTGTGACTATAACAGTTCAAATAAATAAACAAATAAACAGTGAAATAAAATGAACAGTAGGATATGATACAGGTGTGACTATAATAGTTCAAATAAATAAACAAATAAACAGTAAGGTGCAGTGAAATAAAATGAACAGTAGGATATGATACAGGTGTGACTATAAAAGTTCAAATAAATAAACAAATAAACAGTAAAGGTGCAGTGAAATAAAATGAACAGTAGGATGTGATACAGGTGTGACTATAAAAGTTCAAATAAATAAACAAACAAATAAACAGTAAGGTGCAGTGAAATAAAATGAACAGTAGGATATGATACAGGTGTGACTATAATAGTTCAAATAAATGAACAAATAAACAGTGAAATAAAATGAACAGTAGGATATGATACAGGTGTGACTATAAAAGTTAAAATAAATAAACAAACAAATAAACAGTAAGGTGCAGTGAAATAAAATGAACAGTAGGATGTGATACAGGTGTAACTATAATAGTTCAAATAAATAAACAAATAAACAGTAAGGTGCAGTGAAATAAAATGAACAGTAGGATATGATACAGGTGTGAATATAATAGTTCAAATAAATAAACAAATAAACAGTAAGGTGCAGTGAAATAAAATGAACAGTAGGATATGATACAGGTGTGACTATAATAGTTCAAATAAATAAACAAATAAACAGTAAGGTGCAGTGAAATAAAATGAACAATAGGATATGAAACAGGTGTGACTATAATAGTTCAAATAAATAAACAAATAAACAGTAAGGTGGAGTGAAATAAAATGAACAGTGGGATATGATACAGGTGTGACTATAACGGTTCAAATAAATAAACAAACAAATAAACAGCAAGGTGCAGTGAAATAAAATGAACAGTAGGATATGATACAGGTGTGACTATAATAGTTCAAATAAATAAACAAATAAACAGTGAAATAAAATGAACAGTAGGATATGATACAGGTGTGACTATAATAGTTCAAATAAATAAACAAATAAACAGTAAGGTGCAGTGAAATAAAATGAACAGTAGGATATGATACAGGTGTGACTATAATAGTTCAAATAAATAAACAAACAAATAAACAGCAAGGTGCAGTGAAATAAAATGAACAGTAGGATATGATACAGGTGTGACTATAATAGTTCAAATAAATAAACAAACAAATAAACAGCAAGGTGCAGTGAAATAAAATGAACAGTAGGATATGATACAGGTGTGACTATAATAGTTCAAATAAATAAATAAACAGTAAGGTGCAGTGAAATAAAATGAACAGTAGGATGTGATACAGGTGTGACTATAATAGTTCAAATAAATAAACAAATAAACAGTAAGGTGCAGTGAAATAAAATGAACAGTAGGATATGATACAGGTGTGACTATAATAGTTCAAATAAATAAACAAATAAACAGTAAGGTGCAGTGAAATAAAATGAACAGTAGGATGTGATACAGGTGTGACTATAATAGTTCAAATAAATAAACAAATAAACAGTATGGTGCAGTGAAATAAAATGAACAGTAGGATCTGATACACGACAGACTATAATAGTTCAAATAAATAAACAAATAAACAGTAAGGTGCAGTGAAATAAAATGAACATTAGGATGTGATACAGGTGTGACTATAATAGTTCAAATAAATAAACAAAATAAACAGTAAGGTGCAGTGTTATAATATGATCAGTAGGATATGATACAGGTGTGACTATAAAAGTTCAAATATCTAAACAAACAAATAAACAGTAATGTGCAGTGAAATAAAATTAACACTAGGATATGATACAGGTGTGACTATAATAGTTCAAATAAATAACCAAATAAACAGCAAGGTGCAGTGAAATAAAATGAACAGTAGGATATGATACAGGTGTGACTATAATAGTTCAAATAAATAAACAAATAAACAGTAGGTGCAGTGAAATAAAATGAACAGTAGGATATGATACAGGTGTGACTATAATAGTTCAAATGAATAAAAAAATAAACAGTAAGGTTCAGTTATATAAAATGAACTGTAGGATATGATACAGGTGTGACTATAATAGTTCAAATAAATAAACAAATAAACAGTGTGAAATAAAATGAACAGTAGGATATGATACAGGTGTGACTATAATAGTTCAAATAAATAAACAAATAAACAGTGCAGTGAAATAAAATGAACAGTAGGATATGATACAGGTGTGACTATAATAGTTCAAATAAATAAACAAATAAACAGTAAGGTGCAGTGAAATAAAATGAACAGTAGGATATGATACAGGTGTGACTATAATAGTTCAAATAAATAAACAAATAAACAGTGCAGTGAAATAAAAATGAACAGTAGGATATGATACAGGTGTGACTATAATAGTTCAAATAAATAAACAAATAAACAGTAAGGTGCAGTGAAATAAAATGAACAGTAGGATATGATACAGGTGTGACTATAATAGTTCAAATAAATAAACAAATAAACAGTAAGGTGCAGTGAAATAAAATGAACAGTAGGATATGTGATACAAGGGAGTGTGACTATAATAGTTCAAATAAATAAACAAATAAACAGTGAAATAAAATGAACAGTAGGATGTGATACAGGTGTGACTATAATAGTTCAAATAAATAAACAAACAAATAAACAGTAAAGTGCAGTGAAATAAAATGAACAGTAATATGATACAGGTGTGACTATAATAGTTCAAATAAATAAACAAATAAACAGTGAAATAAAATAGAACAGTAGGATATGATACAGGTGTGACTATAACAGTTCAAATAAATAAACAAATAAACAGTAGGTGCAGTGAAATAAAATGAACAGTAGGATGTGATACAGGTGTGACTATAATAGTTCAAATAAATAAACAAATAAACAGTAAGGTGCAGTGAAATAAAATGAACAGTAGAGGATATATGATACAGGTGTGACTATAATAGTTCAAATAAATAAACAAAAAAAATAAACAGTAAGGTGCAGTGAAATAAAATGAACAGTAGGATATGATACAGAGTGCATGACTATGATAGTTCAAATAAATAAACAAATAAACAGTGAAATAAAATGAACAGTAGGATGTGATACAGGAGTGATTATAATAGTTCAAATAAATAAACAAATAAACAGTGAAATAAAATGAACAGTAGGATATGATACAGGTGTGACTATAATAGTTCAAATAAATAAACAAATAAACAGTGAAATAAAATGAACAGTAGGATGTGATACAGGTGTGACTATAACAGTTCAAATAAATAACCAAATAAACAGTGAAATAAAATGAACAGTAGGAATGTGATACAGGTGTGACTATAATAGTTCAAATAAATAAACAAATAAACAGTGAAATAAAATGAACAGTAGGATATGATACAGGTGTGACTATAATAGTTCAAATAAATAAACAAATAAACAGTGAAAAAATAAATGATAGACAGCAGGATGTGATACAGAGTGTGACTATAATGGTTCAAATAAATAAACAAATAAACAGTAGGTTGGCTAGTGTCCTTTTACAGCATTAAATCTTTAGAAACTGTTGCTCCATATGATACAGGGTGTGACTATAACAGTGTCTCAAGGAAATAAACAGATGGCTAGTTATCTCTGAGTTGAAATAAAATAACCAAGGTCAGAGGAGTCTGTCAGCGTGTGGTCCTATGATAAGGCCGATGGCTGAGCGATAAATAAGACAAATAAAGCGCCACTGAAGGTTCAGAGCTTAGGATCTTGATACAGGTGTGACTATAGCTTACTCAAGAGTAATGTAAGGTATGTATACAAATACTTGTGTAACTGGGTGTTACTTTAATAAGAGGGCTGAGCACCATAGGGAAGGTAGGGAATATCTGTGGCGGACTCTGGCGGCTGTCGCGGGTTGTCCACGACAAAGTTCATATTCCTCCTGACATATCAGAATCTTCAATAAATGTTACTTCTTTAATCAACCACAGGAGGCTCCTGGGTGCATCCATTCTTTCCTCATTGACTATTCAATATTTTCCATGACAAGCTGGCAGGACATGACATGACAGGATTTGGTGTACAGGAGTGATTATAATAGTTCAAATAAATAAACAAATAAACAGTAAGGTGCGGTGAAATAAAATGAACAGTAGGCCGTGATACAGGTATGCCAGCTCATAACAGTCTCAAAATAAATAAACAAATAAACAGTGAAATAAAATGAACAGTAGGATATAATTAGAGGTGCTGACTATAAGCCAAAGTTCAAATAAATAAGCAAATAAACAGTGAAGTAAATGAACAGTGAAATATGATACAGAATTGTATTCTCATAGTTCAGTAATAACAAATAAACGGCAGGTGCGGTGAAGAAATGAACAGCAGGATGTGATATACAGGTGTATGACTATAATAGTTCAAATAAATAAACAAATAAACAATGGGTGCAGTGAAATAAAGTGAACAGTAAGGATGTAATTACAGGTGTGACTAAGTAACAGTTCAAATAAATAAACAAAGAAATAAACAGCAAGGTGCAGTGAAAAGAAAATGAACAACGGGATGTGAAATACGGAGGTGTGACTATAACAGTTCAAATAAATAAACAAATAAACAGTAAGGTGCAGTGAAATAAAATGAACAGCAGGATGTGATACAGGTGCCATGAACTCATAATAGTTCAAAATAAATAAACAAATAAACAGAGTGAAATAAAATGAACAGTAGGATATGATACAGGTGTGACCATAACAGTTCAAATAAATAAACAAATAAACAAAGCAAGTTGCGGTGAAGAAAATGAGAACAGCAGGATGTGATGGAGGTGTGACTATAATAGTTCAGGTGACAAACAAGTAAACAAGTAAGGTGCAGGGTGAAATAAAATGAACAGCAGGGATGTGATACAGGTGTGACTTTAACAGTTCGAATAAATGAAACAAATAAACAGTAAGAGGTGCAGTCAAATAAAATTAACTGGTGAGGCGTGATTTTGGGGTATGACTATAATAGTTCAAATAAATAAACAAACAAATAAACAGCAAGGTGCAGTGAAATAAAATTAACAGTAATCCATTGATACAGGGTGCTGACTATAACAGTTCAAATAAATAAAAACAAATAAAAAGTAGGTGCTTTGGTGAAATAAAAATGAACAGTAGGATATGATATCAGAATATGACTATAATAGTTCAAATAAATAAACAAATAAACAGTAAGGAAAGCGGTGAAAATAAAATGAACAGTAGGCCGGCTGATACTGAGGTATGACTATAACAGTTCAAATAAATAAACAAACAAATAAACAGTAATGGAAATTGCAGTGAAGTAAAATTAACAGTAATCCGTGTGATACAGGTGTGACTATAACAGTTCAAATAAATAAACAAATAAAACAGTAGAGTGCAGTGAGAAATAAAATGAACAGTAGGATATGATACAGATGTGACTATAATAGATTCACGTGAATAAATAAACAAATAAACAGTAAGGTGCATTTTGTTGAAATAAAATTCACAGTAATGGATATGATACAGGTGTGACTATAATAGTTCAAACTAAATAAACAAATAAACAGTTAGGTGCAGTGAAATAAAATAGAACAGGTGAGGATATGATAATGCAGGTGTGACTATATCTTACTCAAATAAATAAACAAGCTAAACAGTAAGGATGCACGGTGAAATAAAAATGAACAGTAAGGATATGATTCACAGATGTGGAGCTATAATAGTTCAAATAAATAAACAAATAAACAGTGAAATAAAATAGAACAGTAGAATATGATACAGATGCTGACTATAATAGTTCAAATAAATAAAGAAATAAACAGTAAGGTGCGATTGAAATAAAGAATAGACAGTAGGATATGATACAGGTTGTGGACTATGACAATTCAAATAAATAATGACAAATAAACAGTAAGGTGCAGTGAAATAAAATGAACAGTAGGATATGATACAGATGTGACTATAATAGATTCAAAGAAATAAACAAATAAACAGTAAGGTCTTGAGGTGAAATAAAATGAACAGTAGGATGTGATACTGGAGTGTGAC
>CM056550.1:119966-175289 GCA_029721515.1 Synanceia verrucosa
CATCATGTTTCCACTCAGATTCTAACAAGAATAAGCAATATTTTGTGGAAAAATTGCTTCAGGTGAAAAGAACAGGTACATCAGCTTTCCCATATGTAAATCATGCTGAAACTGCCCTAAACGCCTTTTCTCATGTGAAAAGCCCAAAGACACAGAAAACAGATACATTTGTGAATCTACAGAGAACCAACAGAAACTCATTATGTCGTGTTGAAACATCATGTTCCGACTCAATTCTAACAAGAATAAGCAATATTTTGTGGAAAAATTGTAGCTTCAAATTGAAGAAAAGCGGTGAAATCAGCTTTTTCCCATGCGTAAATCCTTACTGAAACTACCCCAAACGCCTTTTCTCATGTGAGAAAAAGCCCAAAAAACTAGAAAACAGATACATTGTGAATCTACAGAACATAGCAAAACTCATTATATCGTGTTGAAACATCATGTTCCGACTCAATTCTAACAAGAATAAGCAATATTTTTGTGGAAGAAAAATGCTTCTGAATGGACAAACAGGTAAATCAGCTTTCCCATGTGTAAATCATGCTGAAACTGCCCAAACGCCTTTTCTCGCCTTGAAAAGCCCAAAAAGACACAGAAAACAGATACATTGTGAATCTACAGAACATAACCAAAACTCATTATATCGTGTTGAAACATCATGTTCCGACTCAATTCCAACAAGAATAAGCAATATTTTGTGGAAAAATTGCTTCAAATTGAAGAAAACAGGTAAATCAGCTTTCCCATGCGTAAATCATGCTGAAACTGCCCCAAACGACTTTTCTCGCCTTGAAAAGCCCAAAAAGACACAGAAAACAGATACATTGTGAATCTACAGAACATAACCAAAACTCATTATATCGTGTTGAAACATCATGTTCCGACTCAATTCTAACAAGAATAAGCAATATTTTTGTGGAAAAATTGCTTCAAATTGAAGAAAACAGGTAAATCAGCTTTCCCATGCGTAAATCATGCTGAAACTGCCCCAAACGCCTTTTCTCGCCTTGAAAAAGCCCAAAGACACAGAAAACAGATACATTGTGAATCTACAGAACATAACCAAAACTCATTATATCGTGTTGAAACATCATGTTCCGACTCAATTCTAACAAGAATAAGCAATATTTTGAAGAAAAATTGCTTCTGAATGTACAACACAGGTAAATCAGCTTTCCCATGAGTAAATCATGCTGAAACTGCCCCAAACGCCTTTTCTCGCCTTGAAAAGCCCAAAAACACAGAAAACAGATACATTGTGAATCTACAGAACATAACCAAAACTCATTATATCGTGTTGAAACATCATGTTCCGACTCAATTCTAACAAGAATAAGCAATATTTTGAAGAAAAAAATGCTTCTGAATGGACAAGAGAGGTAAATCAGCTTTCCCATGCGTAAATCATGCTGAAACTGCCCCAAACGCCTTTTCTCGCCTTGAAAAGCCCAAAAAGACACAGAAAACAGATACATTGTGAATCTACAGAACATAACCAAAACTCATTATATCGTGTTGAAACATCATGTTTCGACTCAATTCTAACAAGAATAAGCAATATTTTGTGGAAAAATTGCTTCAAATTGAAGAAAACAGGTAAATCAGCTTTCCCATGCTTAAATCATGCTGAAACTGCCCCCAAACGCCTTTTCTCGCCTTCAAAAAAGCCCAAAAAGACACAGAAAACAGATACATTGTGAATCTACAGAACATAACCAAAACTCATTATATCGTGTTGAAACATCATGTTCCGACTCAATTCTAACAAGAATAAGCAATATTTTGAAGAAAAAATGCTTCTGAATGGACAAGAGAGGTAAATCAGCTTTCCCATGCGTAAATCATGCTGAAACTGCCCCAAACGCCTTTTCTCGCCTTGAAAAGCCCAAAAAGACACAGAAAACAGATACATTGTGAATCTACAGAACATAACCAAAACTCATTATATCGTGTTGAAACATCATGTTTCGACTCAATTCTAACAAGAATAAGCAATATTTTGAAGAAAAAATGCTTCAAATTGAAGGAAACAGTTAAATCAGCTTTCCCATGCGTAAATCATGCTGAAACTGCCCCAAACGCCTTTTCTCGCCTTGAAAAGCCCAAAAAGACACAGAAAACAGATACATTGTGAATCTACAGAACATAACCAAAACTCATTATATCGTGTTGAAACATCATGTTCCGGCTCAATTCTAACAAGATTAAGCAATATTTTGAAGAAAAAATGCTTCTGAATGGACAGAAGAGGTAAATCACCTTTCCCATGCGTAAATCATGCTGAAACTGCCCCATCGCCTTTTCTCGCCTTGAAAAGCCCACAAAGACACAGAAAACAGATACATTGTGAATCTACAGAACATAACCAAAACTCATTATATCCTGTTGAAACATCATGTTTCCACTCAATTCTAACAAGAATAAGCAATATTTTGTGGAAAAAATGCTTCAAATTGAAAGAAAACAGGTAAATCAGCTTTCCCATGTGTAAATCATGCTGAAACTGCCCCAAACATAACACACTTTTCTCGCCTTGAAAAGCCCAAAAAGACACAGAAAACAGATACATTGTGAATCTACAGAATATAACCAAAACTCATTATATCGTGTTGAAACATCATGTTCCGAGTCAATTCTAACAAGAATAAGCAATGTTTTGAGGAAAAATTGCTTCTGAATGGACAAGGAGAGGTAAATCAGCTTTCCCATGCGTAAATCATGCTGAAACTGCCCCAAACGCCTTTTCTCGCCTTGAAAAGCCCAAAAAGACACAGAAAACAGATACATTGTGAATCTACAGAACATAACCAAAACTCATTATATCGTGTTGAAACATCATGTTCCGACTCAATTCTAACAAGAATAAGCAATATTTTATGGAAAAATTGCTTCAAATTGAAGAAAACAGGTAAATCAGCTTTCCCATGCGTAAATCATGCTGAAACTGCCCCAAACGCCTTTTCTGCCTTGAAAAGCCCAAAGACACAGAAAACAGATACATTGTGAATCTACAGAACATAGCCAAAACTCATTATATCGTGTTGAAACATCATGTTCCGACTCAATTCTAACAAGAATAAGCAATATTTTGAAGAAAAATTGCTTCAAATTGAAGAAAACAGGTAAATCAGCTTTCCCATGCGTAAATCATGCTGAAACTGCCCCAAACGCCTTTTCTCGCCTTGAAAAGCCCAAAAGACACAGAAAACAGATACATTGTGAATCTACAGAACATAACCAAAACTCATTATATCGTGTTGAAACATCATGTTCCGACTCAATTCTAACAAGAATAAGCAATATTTTGTGGAAAAATTGCTTCAAATTGAAGAAAACAGGTAAATCAGCTTTCCCATGCGTAAATCATGCTGAAACTGCCCCAAACGCCTTTTCTCGCCTTGAAAAGCCCAAAAGACACAGAAAACAGATACATTGTGAATCTACAGAACTATAACCAAAACTCATTATATCTTGTTGAAACATCACATGTTTCCGACTCAATTCTAACAAGAATAAGCAATATTTTGTGGAAAAATTGCTTCAAATTGACAAGAAAACAGGTAAATCAAGCTTTCCCATGCGTAAATCATGCTGAAACTGCCCCAAACGCCTTTTCTCGCCTTGAAAAGCCCAAAGACACAGAAAACAGATACATTGTGAATCTACAAGAACATAACCAAAACTCATTATATCGTGTTGAAACATCATGTTTCGACTCAATTCTAACAAGAATAAGCAATATTTTGTGGAAAAAATGCTTCACATTGTAGAAAAGAGGTAAATCAGCTTTCCCATGTGTAAATCATGCTGAAACTGCCCCAAACGCCTTTTCACGACAACAAGACACCACAAAAAAACATAAAACAGATACATTGTGAATCTACAGAACATAACCAAAACTCATTATATCGTGTTGAAACATCATGTTCCGACTCAATTCTAACAAGAATAAGCAATATTTTGTGGAAAAATTGCTTCAAATTGAAATAAACAGGTAAATCAGCTTTCCCATGTGTAAATCATGCTGAAACTGCCCCAAACGCCTTTTCTCGCCTTGAAAAGCCCAAAAAGACACAGAAAACAGATACATTGTGAATCTACAGAACATAACCAAAACTCATTATATCGTGTTGAAACATCATGTTCCGACTCAATTCTGACAAGAATAAGCAATATTTTGTGGAAAAATTGCTTCAAATTGAAGAAAACAGGTAAATCAGCTTTCCCATGCGTAAATCATGCTGAAACTGCCCCAAACGCCTTTTCTCGCCTGTGAGAAAGCCCAAAGACACAGAAAACAGATACATTTGTGAATCTACAGAACATAACCAAAACTCATTATATCGTGTTGAAACATCATGTTCCGACTCAATTCTAACAAGAATAAGCAATATTTTGAAGAAAAAAATGCTTCTGAATGGAAAGAAAAGAGGTAAATCAGCTTTCCCATGCGTAAATCATGCTGAAACTGCCCCAAACGCCTTTTCTCGCCTTGAAAA
Organism: Synanceia verrucosa; assembly: GCA_029721515.1. Classification (NCBI taxonomy): domain Eukaryota; kingdom Metazoa; phylum Chordata; class Actinopteri; order Perciformes; family Synanceiidae; genus Synanceia; species Synanceia verrucosa. Next base: position 124,469 of record CM056550.1, read on the forward strand.
GCCCAAAAGACACAGAAAACAGATACATTGTGAATCTACAGAACATAACCAAAACTCATTATATCGTGTTGAAACATCATGTTTCGACTCAATTCTAACAAAGAATAAGCAATATTTTATGGAAAAATTGCTTCAAATGGAAAAAACAACGGGTAAATCAGCTTTCCCATGTGTAAATCATGCTGAAACTGCCCCAAACGCACTTTTCGCCTTGAAAAGCCCAAAAGACACAGAAAACAGATACATTGTGAATCTACAGAACATAACCAAAACTCATTATATCGTGTTTGAAACATCATGTTCCGACTCAATTCTAACAAAGAATAAGCAATATTTTGAAGAAAAAATGCTTCAAATTGAATGGAAAACAGGTAAATCAAGCTTTCCCATGCGTAAATCATGCTGAAACTGCTAAACACCTTTTCTCGCCTTGAAAAGCCCAAAAAGACACAGAAAACAGATACATTGTGAATCTACAGAACATAACCAAAACTCATTATATCGTGTTGAAACATCATGTTCCGACTCAATTCTAACAAGAATAAGCAATATTTTGTGGAAAAATTGCTTCAAATTGAAGAAAATGAGGTAAATCCAGCTTTCCCATGCGTAAATCATGCTGAAACTGCCCCAAACGCCTTTTCTGGCCTTGAAAAGCCCAAAGACACAGAAAACAGATACATTGTGAATCTACAGAACATAACCAAAACTCATTATATCGTGTTGAAACATCATGTTCGACTCAATTCTAACAAGAATAAGCAATATTTTGAAGAAAAATGCTGAATTGGAAAACAGGTAAATCAGCTTTCCCATGTGTAAATCATGCTGAAACTGCCCCAAACGCCTTTTCTCGCCTTGAAAAGCCCAAAAAGACACAGAAAACAGATACATTGTGAATCTACAGAACATAGCAAAACTCATTATATCGTGTTGAAACATCATGTTCCGACTCAATTCTAACAAGAATAAGCAATATTTTGTGGAAAAATTGCTTCAAAATGAAGAAAACAGGTAAATCAGCTTTCCCATGCGTAAATCATGCTGAAACTGCCCCAAACGCCTTTTCTCGCCTTGAAAAGCCCAAAAAGACACAGAAAACAGATACATTGTGAATCTACAGAACATAACCAAAACTCATTATATCGTGTTGAAACATCATGTTCCGACTCAATTCTAACAAGAATAAGCAATATTTTGTGGAAAAATTGCTTCAAATTGAAGAAAACAGGTAAATCAGCTTTCCATTGCGTAAATCATGCTGAAACTGCCCCAAACGCCTTTTCTCGCCTTGAAAAGCCCAAAGACACAGAAAACAGATACATTGTGAATCTACAGAACATAACCAAAACTCATTATATCGTGTTGAAACATCATGTTCCGACTCAATTCTAACAAGAATAAGCAATATTATGTGGAAAAATATCGTCAAAATGAAGAAAAAAGGTAAATCAGCTTTCCCATGCGTAAATCATGCTGAAGCTGCCCCAAACGCCTTTTCTCGCCTTGAAAAGCCCAAAAAGACACAGAAAACAGATACATTGTGAATCTACAGAACATAACCAAAACTCATTATATCGTGTTGAAACATCATGTTCCGACTCAATTCTAACAAGAATAAGCAATATTTTGTGGAAAAATTGCATCTGAATTGACAAGAAAACAGGTAAATCAGCTTTCCCATGCGTAAATCATGCTGAAACTGCCCCAAACGCCTTTTCTCGCCTTGAAAAGCCCAAAAGGACACAGAAAACAGGTACATTGTGAATCTACAGAATATAACCAAAACTCATTATATCTTGTTGAAACATCCTGTTTCCACTCAATTCTAACAAGAATAAGCAATATTTTGTGGAAAAATTGCTTCAAATTGAAGAAAACAGGTAAATCAGCTTTCCCATGCGTAAATCATGCTGAAACTGCCCCAAACGCCTTTTCTCGCCTTGAAAAGCCCAAAAGGACACAGAAAACAGGTACATTGTGAATCTACAGAACATAACCAAAACTCATTATATCGTGTTGAAACATCATGTTCCGACTCAATTCTAACAAGAATAAGCAATATTTTGTGGAAAAATTGCTTCAAATTGAAGAAAACAGGTAAATCAGCTTTCCCATGCGTAAATCATGCTGAAACTGCCCCAAACGCCTTTTCTCGCCTTGAAAAGCCCAAAAAGACACAGAAAACAGATACATTGTGAATCTACAGAACATAACCAAAACTCATTATATCGTGTTGAAACATCATGTTCCGACACAAAACTAACAATAATAAGCAATATTTTGAAGTAAAATTGCTTCTGAATGGACAGAAGAGGTAAATCAGCTTTCCCATGTGTAAATCATGCTGAAACTGCCCCAAACGCCTTTTCTCGCCTTGAAAAGCCCAAAAAGACACAGAAAACAGATACATTGTGAATCTACAGAATATAACCAAAACTCATTATATCGTGTTGAAACATCATGTTCCGACTCAATTCTAACAAGAATAAGCAATATTTTGTGGAAAAATTGCTTCAAATTGAAGAAAACAGGTAAATCAGCTTTCCCATGCGTAAATCATGCTGAAACTGCCCCAAACGCCTTTTCTCGCCTTGAAAAGCCCAAAAAGACACAGAAAACAGATACATTGTGAATGTACAGAACATAACCAAAACTCATTATATCTATGTTGAAACATCAAGTTTCCACTCAATTCTAACAAGAATAAGCAATATTTTGGAAGAAAAATGCTTCAAATTGGACAAGAGAGGTAAATCAAGCTTTCCCATGCGTAAATCATGCTGAAACTGCCCCAAACGCCTTTTCTCGCCTTGAAAAGCCCAAAAAGACACAGAAAACAGATACATTGTGAATCTACAGAACATAACCAAAACTCATTATATCGTGTTGAAACATCATGTTCCGACTCAGATTCTAACAAGAATAAGCAATATTTTGAAGAAAAATGCTTCTGAATGGACAAAGACAGGTAAATCAGCTTTCCCATGCGTAAATCATGCTGAAACTGCCCCAAACGCCTTTTCTCGCCTTGAAAAGCCCAAAAAGACACAGAAAACAGATACATTGTGAATCTACAGAACATAACCAAAACTCATTATATCGTGTTGAAACATCAAGTTTCCACTCAATTCTAACAAGAATAAGCAATATTTTGTGGAAAAATTGCTTCAAATTGAAGAAAACAGGTAAATCAGCTTTCCCATGCGTAAATCATGCTGAAACTGCCCCAAACGCCTTTTCTCGCCTTGAAAAGCCAAAGACACAGAAAACAGATACATTGTGAATCTACAGAACATAACCAAAACTCATTATATCGTGTTGAAACATCATGTTCCGACTCAATTCTAACAAGAATAAGCAATATTTTGAAGAAAAAATGCTTCTGAATGGACAAGAGAGGTAAATCAGCTTTCCCATGCGTAAATCATGCTGAAACTGCCCCAAACGCCTTTTCTCGCCTTGAAAAGCCCAAAGAGACACAGAAAACAGATACATTGTGAATCTACAGAACATAACCAAAACTCATTATATCGTGTTGAAACATCATGTTCCGACTCAATTCTAACAAGAATAAGCAATATTTTGTGGAAAAATTGCTTCAAATTGAAGAAAACAGGTAAATCAGCTTTCCCATGTGTAAATCATGCTGAAACTGCCCCAAACGCCTTTTCTCGCCTTGAAAAGCCCAAAAAGACACAGAAAACAGATACATTGTGAATCTACAGAACATAACCAAAACTCATTATATCGTGTTGAAACATCATGTTCCGACTCAATTCTAACAAGAATAAGCAATATTTTGAAGAAAAAATGCTTCTGAATGGACAAGAGAGGTAAATCAGCTTTCCCATGCGTAAATCATGCTGAAACTGCCCCAAACGCCTTTTCTCGCCTTGAAAAGCCCAAAAAGACACAGAAAACAGATACATTGTGAATCTACAGAACATAACCAAAACTCATTATATCGTGTTGAAACATCATGTTCCGACTCAATTCTAACAAGAATAAGCAATATTTTGTGGAAAAATTGCTTCAAATTGAAGAAAACAGGTAAATCAGCTTTCCCATGCGTAAATCATGCTGAAACTGCCCCAAACGCCTTTTCTCGCCTTGAAAAGCCCAAAAAGACACAGAAAACAGATACATTGTGAATCTACAGAACATAACCAAAACTCATTATATCGTGTTGAAACATCATGTTCCGACTCAATTCTAACAAGAATAAGCAATATTTTGTGGAAAAATTGCTTCAAATTGAAGAAAACAGGTAAATCAACTTTCCCATGCGTAAATCATGCTGAAACTGCCCCAAACGCCTTTTCTCGCCTTGAAAAGCCCAAAAAGACACAGAAAACAGATACATTGTGAATCTACAGAACATAACCAAAACTCATTATATCGTGTTGAAACATCATGTTCCGACTCAATTCTAACAAGAATAAGCAATATTTTGAAGAAAAATTGCTTCTGAATGGACAAGAGAGGTAAATCAGCTTTCCCATGTGTAAATCATGCTGAAACTGCCCCAAACGCCTTTTCTCGCCTTGAAAAGCCCCAAAAGACACAGAAAACAGATACATTGTGAATCTACAGAACATAACCAAAACTCATTATATCGTGTTGAAACATCATGTTCCGACTCAATTCTAACAAGAATAAGCAATATTTTGTGGAAAAATTGCTTCTGAATGTAAAAAACAGGTAAATCAGCTTTCCCATGCGTAAATCATGCTGAAACTGCCCCCAAACGCCTTTTCTCGCCTTGAAAAGCCCAAAAAGACACAGAAAACAGATACATTGTGAATCTACAGAACATAACCAAAACTCATTATATCGTGTTGAAACATCATGTTTCCACTCAATTCTAACAAGAATAAGCAATATTTTGTGGAAAAATTGCTTCAAATTGAAGAAAACAGGTAAATCAGCTTTCCCATGCGTAAATCATGCTGAAACTGCCCCAAACGCCTTTTCTCGCCTTGAAAAGCCCAAAAAGACACAGAAAACAGATACATTGTGAATCTACAGAACATAACCAAAACTCATTATATCGTGTTGAAACATCATGTTCCGACTCAATTCTAACAAGAATAAGCAATATTTTGTGGAAAAATTGCTTCTGAATTGACAAGAGAGGTAAATCAGCTTTCCCATGCGTAAATCATGCTGAAACTGCCCCAAACGCCTTTTCTCGCCTTGAAAAGCCCAAAAGACACAGAAAACAGATACATTGTGAATCTACAGAACATAACCAAAACTCATTATATCGTGTTGAAACATCATGTTCCGACTCAATTCTAACAAGAATAAGCAATATTTTGAAGAAAATTTGCTTCTGAATGGACAAGAGAGGTAAATCAGCTTTCCCATGCGTAAATCATGCTGAAACTGCCCCAAACGCCTTTTCTCGCCTTGAAAAGCCCAAAAAGACACAGAAAACAGATACATTGTGAATCTACAGAACATAACCAAAACTCATTATATCGTGTTGAAACATCATGTTTCGACTCAATTCTAACAAGAATAAGCAATATTTTGTGGAAAAATTGCTTAAAATTGAAAGAAATCAGGGTAAATCAGCTTTCCCAGTCGTAAATCATGCTGAAACTGCCCCAAACGCCTTTTCTCGCCTTGAAAAGCCCAAAAAGACACAGAAAACAGATACATTGTGAATCTACAGAACATAACCAAAACTCATTATATCGTGTTGAAACATCATGTTCCGACTCAATTCTAACAAGAATAAGCAATATTTTTAAGTAAAAATGCTTCTGAATGGACAGAAGAGGTAAATCAGCTTTCCCATGCGTAAATCATGCTGAAACTGCCCCAAACGCCTTTTCGCCTTGATAAGCCCAAAAAGACACAGAAAACAGATACATTGTGAATCTACAGAACATAACCAAAACTCATTATATCGTGTTGAAACATCATGTTTCCGACTCAAATTCTAACAAGAATAAGCAATATTTTGTGGAAAAAATTGCTTCAAATTGAAGAAAACAGGTAAATCAGCTTTCCCATGCGTAAATCATGCGGAAACTGCCCCAAACGCCTTTTCTCGCCTTGAAAGGCCCAAAAGACACAGAAAACAGATACATTGTGTGAATCTACAGAACATAACCAAAACTCATTATATCGTGTTGAAACATCATGTTCCGACTCAATTCCTAACAAGAATAAGCAATATTTTGTGGAAAAAATTGCTTCAAATTGAATGGAAAACAGGTAAATCAGCTTTCCCATGCGTAAATCATGCTGAAACTGCCCCAAACGCCTTTTCTCGCCTTGAAAAGCCCAAAAGACACAGAAAACAGATACATTGTGAATCTACAGAACATAACCAAAACTCATTATATCGTGTTGAAACATCATGTTCCGACTCAATTCTAACAAGAATAAGCAATATTTTGTGGAAAAATTGCTTCAAATTGAAGAAAACAGGTAAATCAGCTTTCCCATGCGTAAATCATGCTGAAACTGCCCCAAACGCCTTTTCTCGCCTTGAAAAGCCCAAAAAGACACAGAAAACAGATACATTGTGAATCTACAGAACATAACCAAAACTCATTATATCGTGTTGAAACATCATGTTTCGACTCAATTCTAACAAGAATAAGCAATATTTTGTGGAAAAATTGCTTCAAAATGGAGAAAACAGGTAAATCAGCTTTCCCATGCGTAAATCATGCTGAAACTGCCCCAAACACCTTAACTTTCTCGCCTTGAAAAGCCCAAAAAGACACAGAAAACAGATACATTGTGAATCTACAGAACATAACCAAAACTCCTTATATCGTGTTGAAACATCATGTTCCGACTCAATTCTAACAAGGATAAGCAATATTTTGTGGAATAATTGCTTCAAATTGAAGAAAACAGGCAAATCAGCTTTCCCATGCGTAAATCATGCTGAAACTGCCCCAAACGCCTTTTCTCGCCTTGAAAAGCCCCAAAAAAAAAAAAACATCTACAGAACTCCCAAAACCAAAACTCATTATATCGTCTTGAAACATCATGTTTCGACTCAATTCTAACAAGAATAAGCAATATTTTATGGAAAAATTGCTTCAAATTGAAGAAAACAGGTAAATCAGCTTTCCCATGCGTAAATCATGCTGAAACTGCCCCAAACGCCTTTTCTACCGTTGAACACACCACAAAAAAACAGAAAAAACCTACATTGTCAATCTACAGAACATGACCAAAACTCATTATATCGTGTTTGAAACATCATGTTCCGACTCAGATTCTAACAAGAATAAGCAATATTTTGTGGAAAAATTGCTTCAAATTGAAGAAAACAGGTAAATCAGCTTTCCCATGCGTAAATCATGCTGAAACTGCCCCAAACGCCTTTTCTCGCCTTGAAAAGCCCAAAAAGACACAGAAAACAGATACATTGTGAATCTACAGAACATAACAAAACTCATTATATCGTGTTGAAACATCATGTTCCGACTCAATTCTAACAAGAATAAGCAATATTTTGAAGAAAAAAATGCTTCTGAATGGACAAGAGAGGTAAATCAGGTTTCCCATGCGTAAATCATGCTGAAACTGCCCCAAACGCCTTTTCTCGCCTTGAAAAGCCCAACAAGACACAGAAAACAGATACATTGTGAATCTACAGAACATAACCAAAACTCATTATATCGTGTTGAAACATCATGTTCCGACTCAATTCTAACAAGAATAAGCAATATTTTGTGGAAAAATTGCTTCAAATTGAAGAAAACAGGTAAATCAGCTTTCCCATGCGTAAATCATGCTGAAACTGCCCCAAACGCCTTTTCTCGCCTTGAAAAGCCCAAAAAGACACAGAAAACAGATACATTGTGAATCTACAGAACATAACCAAAACTCATTATATCGTGTTGAAACATCATGTTCCGACTCAATTCTAACAAGAATAAGCAATATTTTGAAGAAAAAATGCTTCTGAATGGACAAGAGAGTTAAATCAGCTTTCCCATGCGTAAATCATGCTGAAACTGCCCCAAACGCCTTTTCTCGCCTTGAAAAGCCCAAAAAGACACAGAAAACAGATACATTGTGAATCTACAGAACATAGAAAAACTCATTATATCGTGTTGAAACATAATGTTTCCGACTCAATTCTAACAAGAATAAGCAATATTTTGTGGAAAAATTGCTTCAAATTGAAGAAAACAGAGTAAATCAGCTTTCCCATGCGTAAATCATGCTGAAACTGCCCCAAACGCCTTTTCTCGCCTTGAAAAGCCCAAAAGACACATAAAACAGGTTCATTGTGAATCAACAGAAAATAACCAAAACGCATTATATATCGTGTTGAAACATCATGTTCGACTCAATTCTAACAAGAATAAGCAATATTTTGAAGAAAAAATGCTTCTGAATGGACAAGAGAGGTAAATCAGCTTTCCCATGCGTAAATCATGCTGAAACTGCCCCAAACGCCTTTTCTCGCCTTGAAAAGCCCAAAAGACACAGAAAACAGATACATTGTGAATCTACAGAACATAACCAAAACTCATTATATCGTGTTGAAACATCATGTTCCGACTCTCAATTCTAACAAGAATAAGCAATATTTTGTGGAAAAAATTGCTTCAAATTGAATGGACAAGACAGGTAAATCAGCTTTCCCATGCGTAAATCATGCTGAAACTGCCCCAAACGCCTTTTCTCGCCTTGAAAAGCCCAAAAAGACACAGAAAACAGATACATTGTGAATCTACAGAACATAACCAAAACTCATTATATCGTGTTGAAACATCATGTTTCGACTCAATTCTAACAAGAATAAGCAATATTTTGTGGAAAAATTGCTTCAGATTGGACAAGAGAGGTAAATCAGCTTTCCCATGCGTAAATCATGCTGAAACTGCCCCAAACGCCTTTTCTCGCCTTGAAAAGCCCAAAAAGACACAGAAAACAGATACATTGTGAATCTACAGAACATAACCAAAACTCATTATATCGTGTTGAAACATCATGTTTCCACTCAATTCTAACAAGAATAAAGCAATATTTTGTGGAAAAATTGCTTCAAATTGAAGAAAACAGGTAAATCAGCTTTCCCATGCGTAAATCATGCTGAAACTGCCCCAAACGCCTTTTCTGCCTTGAAAAGCCCAAAAGACACAGAAAACAGATACATTGTGAATCTACAGAACATAACCAAAACTCATTATATCGTGTTGAAACATCATGTTCCGACTCAATTCTAACAAGAATAAGCAATGTTTTGAGGAAAAATTGCTTCTGAATGGACAAGAGAGGTAAATCAGCTTTCCCATGCGTAAATCATGCTGAAACTGCCCCAAACGCCTTTTCTCGCCAGAAAAGCCCAAAGAGACACAGAAAACAGATACATTGTGAATCTACAGAACATAGCAAAACTCATTATATCATTATTTTGAAACATCATGTTCCAGACTCAATTCTACCAAGAAAAAGCAATCTTTTGTTGAAAAATTGCTTCTGAATGAAGAAATCAGGTAAATCAAGCTTTCCCATGCGTAAATCATGCTGAAACTGCCCCAAACGCCTTTTCTCGCCTTGAAAAAAGCCCAAACAGACACAGAAAACAGATACATTGTGAATCTACAGAACATAACAAAACTCATTATATCGTGTTGAAACATCATGTTCCGACTCAATTCTAACAAGAATAAGCAATATTTTGTGGAAAAATTGCTTCAAATTGAAGAAATCAGGTAAATCAGCTTTCCCATGCGTAAATCATGCTGAAACTGCCCCAAACGCCTTTTCTCGCCTTGAAAAGCCCAAAAAGACACAGAAAACAGATACATAAGGAATCTACAGAACATAACAAAACTCAAAGCTGATTTACCTGATTTCTTCAATTTGAAGCAATTTTTCCACAAAATATTGCTTATTCTTGTTAGAATTGAGTCGGAACATGATGTTTCAACACGATATAATGAGTTTTGGTTATGTTCTGTAGATTCACAATGTATCTGTTTTCTGTGTCTTTTGGGATTTTCAAGGCGAGAAAAGGCGTTTGGGGCAATTTCAGAATGATTTACGCATGGGAAAGCTGATTTACCTCTCTTGTCTTCAATTTGAAGCATTTTTTCCACAAAATATTGCTTATTCTTGTTAAATTGAGTCGGAACATGATGTTTCAACACGATATAATGAGTTTTGGTTATGTTCTGTAGATTCACAATGTATCTGTTTTCTGTGTCTTTTGGGCTTTTCAAGGCGAGAAAAAGGCGTTTGGGGCAGTTTCAGCATGATTTACGCATGGGAAAGCTGATTTACCTCTCTTGTCCATTTGAAGCATTTTTCTTCAAAATATTGCTTATTCTTGTTAAATTGAGTCGGAACATGATGTTTCAACACGATATAATGAGTTTTGGTTATGTTCTGTAGATTCACAATGTATCTGTTTTCTGTGTCTTTTGGGCTTTTCAAGGCGAGAAAAAGGGCGTTTGGGAACAGTTTCAGCATGATTTACGCATGGGAAAGCTGATTTACCTGTTTTCTTCAATTTGAAGCAATTTTTCCAAAATATTGCTTATTCTTGTTAAATTGAGTCGGAACATGATGTTTCAACACGATATAATGAGTTTTGGTTATGTTCTGTAGATTCACAATGTATCTGTTTTCTGTGTCTTTTGGGCTTTTCAAGGCGAGAAAAAGGCGTTTGGGGCAGTTTCAGCATGATTTACGCATGGGAAAGCTGATTTACCTGTTTTCTTCAATTTGAAGCAATTTTTCTTCAAAATATTGCTTATTCTTGTTAAATTGAGTCGGAACATGATGTTTCAACACGATATAATGAGTTTTGGTTATGTTCTGTAGATTCACAATGTATCTGTTTTCTGTGTCTTTTTGGGCTTTTCAAGGCGAGAAAAAGGCGTTTGGGGCAGTTTCAGCATGATTTACGCATGGGAAAGCTGATTTACCTGTCTTTCTTCAATTTGAAGCAATTTTTCTTCAAAATATTGCTTATTCTTGTTAAATTGAGTCGGAACATGATGTTTCAACACGATATAATGAGTTTTGGTTATGTTCTGTAGATTCACAATGTATCTGTTTTCTGTGTCTTTTGGGCTTTTCAAGGCGAAAAAGGCGGTTGGGGCAGTTTAAGCATGATTTACGCATGGGAAAGCTGATTTACCTCTCTTCTTCAATTTGAGAAGCAATTTTTCCACAAAATATTGCTTATTCTTGTTAGAATTGAGTCGGAACATGATGTTTCAACACGATATAATGAGTTTTGGTTATGTTCTGTAGATTCACAATGTATCTGTTTTCTGTGTCTTTTGGGCTTTTCAAGGCGAGAAAAGGCGTTTGGAGCAGTTTCAGCATGATTAACGCATGGGAAAGCTGATTTACCTGTTTTCTTCAATTTGAAGCAATTTTCCACAAAATTTTGCTTATTCTTGTTAGAATTGAGTCGGAACATGATGTTTCAACACGATATAATGAGTTTTGGTTATGTTCTGTAGATTCACAATGTATCTGTTTTCTGTGTCTTTTTGGGCTTTTCAAGGCGAGAAAAGGCGTTTGGGGCAGTTTCAGCATGATTAACGCATGGGAAAGCTGATTTACCTGTTTTCTTCAATTTGAAGCAATTTTACTACACAAAATATTGCTTATTCGGGTTAGAATTGAGTCGGAACATGATGTTTCAACACGAGATAATGAGTTTTGGTTATGTTCTGTAGATTCACAATGTATCTGTTTTCTGTGTCTTTTGGGCTTTTCAAGGCGAGAAAAAGGCGTTTGGGGCAGTTTCAGCATGATTTACGCATGGGAAAGCTGATTTACCTGTTTTCTTCAAATTGAAGCATTTTTACTTCAAAATATTGCTTATTCTTGTTAAATTGAGTCGGAACATGATGTTTCAACACGATATAATGAGTTTTGGTTATGTTCTGTAGATTCACAATGTATCTGTTTTCTGTGTCTTTTGGGCTTTTCAAGGCGAGAAAAAGGCGTTTGGGGCAGTTTCAGCATGATTTACGCATGGGAAAGCTGATTTACCTCTCTTGTGCAATCAGAAGCAATTTTTCTTCAAAATATTGCTTATTCTTGTTAAATTGAGTCGGAACATGATGTTTCAACACGATATAATGAGTTTTGGTTATGTTCTGTAGATTCACAATGTATCTGTTTTCTGTGTCTTTTGGGCTTTTCAAGGCGAGAAAGGCGTTTGGGGCAGTTTCAGCATGATTTACGCATGGGAAAGCTGATTTACCTCTCTTGTCCATTCAATTTGAAGCATTTTTCTTCAAAATATTGCTTATTCTTGTTAGAATTAGTGGAACATGATGTTTCAACACGATATAATGAGTTTTGGTTATGTTCTGTAGATTCACAATGTATCTGTTTTCTGTGTCTTTTGGGCTTTTCAAGGCGAGAAAAAGGCGTTTGGGGCAGTTTCAGCATGATTTACGCATGGGAAAGCTGATTTACCTCTCTTGTCCATTCAGAAGCATTTTTTCAAAATATTGCTTATTCTTGTTAATTGAGTCGGAACATGATGTTTCAACACGATATAATGAGTTTTGGTTATGTTCTGTAGATTCACAATGTATCTGTTTTCTGTGTCTTTTGGGCTTTTCAAGGCGAGAAAAAGGCGTTTGGGGCAGTTTCAGCATGATTTACGCATGGGAAAGCTGATTTACCTGTTTTCTTCAATTTGAAGCAATTTTCCACAAAATATTGCTTATTCTTGTTAAATTGAGTCGGAACATGATGTTTCAACACGATATAATGAGTTTTGGTTATGTTCTGTAGATTCACAATGTATCTGTTTTCTGTGTCTTTTTGGGCTTTTCAAGGCGAGAAAAGGCGTTTGGGGCAGTTTCAGCATGATTTACACATGGGAAAGCTGATTTACCTGTTTTCTTCAATTTGAAGCAATTTTTCAACAAAATATTGCTTATTCTTGTTAGAATTGAGTCGGAACATGATGTTTCAACACGATATAATGAGAATAGATTATGTTCTGTAGATTCAATATTTATCTGTTTTCTGTGTCCTTTGGGCTTTTCAAGGCGAGAAAAGGCGTTTGGGGCAGTTTCAGCATGATTTACGCATGGGAAAGCTGATTTACCTCTCTTGTCCATTTAGAAGCATTTTTTCTTCAAAATATTGCTTATTCTTGTTAGAATTGAGTCGGAACATGATGTTTCAACACGATATAATGAGTTTTGGTTATGTTCTGTAGATTCACAATGTATCTGTTTTCTGTGTCCTTTTGGGATTTTCAAGGCGAGAAAAAGGCGTTTGGGGCTGTTTAAGCATGATTTAAGAATGGGAAAGCTTATTTAACTCTCTTTGACATTCTGAAGCTTTTTTTCTTCATAATTTTGTTTTTTCTTGTTAGAATTGAGTCGGAACATGATGTTTCAACACGATATAATGAGTTTTGGTTATGTTCTGTAGATTCACAATGTATCTGTTTTCTGTGTCTTTTTGGGCTTTTCAAGGCGAGAAAAGGCGTTTGGGGCAGTTTCAGCATGATTTACGCATGGGATAGCTGATTTACCTGTTTTCTTCAATTTGAAGCAATTTTCCACAAAATATTGCTTATTCTTGTTACAATTGAGTCGGAACATGATGTTTCAACACGATATAATGAGTTTTGGTTATGTTCTGTAGATTCACAATGTATCTGTTTTCTGTGTCTTTTGGGCTTTTCAAGGCGAGAAAAAGGCGTTTGGGGCAGTTTCAGCATGATTTACGCATGGGAAAGCTGATTTACCTCTCTTGTTCAATTTGAAGCATTTTTTCTTCAAAATATTGCTTATTCTTGTTAAATTGAGTCGGAACATGATGTTTCAACACGATATAATGAGTTTTGGTTATGTTCTGTAGATTCACAATGTATCTGTTTTCTGTGTCTTTTGGGCTTTTCAAGGCGAGAAAAAGGCGTTTGGGGCAGTTTCAGCATGATTTACGCATGGGAAAGCTGATTTACCTGTTTTCTTCAATTTGAAGCAATTTTTCCACAAAATATTGCTTATTCTTGTTAGAATTGAGTCGGAACATGATGTTTCAACACGATATAATGAGTTTTGGTTATGTTCTGTAGATTCACAATGTATCTGTTTTCTGTGTCTGTTTGGGCTTTTCAAGGCGAAAAAAAGGCGTTTGGGGCAGTTTCAGCATGATTTACGCATGGGAAAGCTGATTTACCTGTTTTCTTCAATTTGAAGCAATTTTTCTTCAAAATATTGCTTATTCTTGTTAGAATTGAGTCGGAACATGATGTTTCAACACGATATAATGAGTTTTGGTTATGTTCTGTAGATTCACAATGTATCTGTTTTCTGTGTCTTTTGGGCTTTTCAAGGCGAGAAAAAGGCGTTTGGGGCAGTTTCAGCATGATTTACGCATGGGAAAGCTGATTTACCTCTCTTGTCCATTCAGAAGCAATTTTCTTCAAAAAATATTGCTTATTCTTGTTAGAATTGAGTCGGAACATGATGTTTCAACACGATATAATGAGTTTTGGTTATGTTCTGTAGATTCACAATGTATCTGTTTTCTGTGTCTTTTGGGCTTTTCAAGGCGAGAAAAAGGCGTTTGGGGCAGTTTCAGCATGATTTACGCATGGGAAAGCTGATTTACCTGTTTTCTTCAATTTGAAGCAATTTTTCACAAAATATTGCTTATTCTTGTTAAATTGAGTCGGAACATGATGTTTCAACACGATATAATGAGTTTTGGTTATGTTCTGTAGATTCACAATGTATCTGTTTTCTGTGTCTTTTGGGCTTTTCAAGGCGAGAAAAAGGCGTTTGGGGCAGTTTCAGCATGATTTACGCATGGGAAAGCTGATTTACCTGTTTTGTCCAATTTCGAGAAGCATTTTTCTTCAAAATATTGCTTATTCTTGTTAGAATTGAGTCGGAACATGATGTTTCAACACGATATAATGAGTTTTGGTTATGTTCTGTAGATTCACAATGTATCTGTTTTCTGTGTCTTTTGGGCTTTTCAAGGCGAGAAAAAGGCGTTTGGGGCAGTTTCAGCATGATTTACGCATGGGAAAGCTGATTTACCTGTTTTCTTCAATTTGAAGCAATTTTCCACAAAATATTGCTTATTCTTGTTAGATTGAGTCGGAACATGATGTTTCAACACGATATAATGAGTTTTGGTTATGTTCTGTAGATTCACAATGTATCTGTTTTCTGTGTCTTTTGGGCTTTTCAAGGCGAGAAAAAGGCGTTTGGGGCAGTTTCAGCATGATTTACGCATGGGAAAGCTGATTTACCTGTTTTCTTCAATTTGAAGCAATTTTCCACAAAATATTGCTTATTCTTGTTAAATTGAGTCGGAACATGATGTTTCAACACGATATAATGAGTTTTGGTTATGTTCTGTAGATTCACACTGTATCTGTTTTCTGTGTCTTTTTGGGCTTTTCAAGACGAGAAAAAAGCGTTTGGGGCAGTTTCAGCATGATTTACGCATGGGAAAGCTGATTTACCTCTCTTGTCCATTCAGAAGCATTTTTTCTTCAAAATATTGCTTATTCTTGTTAGAATTGAGTCGGAACATGATGTTTCAACACGATATAATGAGTTTTGGTTATGTTCTGTAGATTCACAATGTATCTGTTTTCTGTCTTTTTGGGCTTTTCAAGGCGAGAAAAGGCGTTTGGGGCAGTTTCAGCATGATTTACGCATGGGAAAGCTGATTTACCTGTTTTCTTCAATTTGAAGCAATTTTTCCACAAAATATTGCTTATTCTTGTTAAAATTGAGTCGGAACATGATGTTTCAACACGATATATTGAGTTTTGGTTATGTTCTGTAGATTCACAATGTATCTGTTTTCTGTGTCTTTTTGGGCTTTTCAAGGCGAGAAAAGGCGTTTGGGGCAGTTTCAGCATGATTTACGCATGGGAAAGCTGATTTACCTCTCTTCTTCAATTTGAAGAATTTTTCTTCAAAAATATTGCTTATTCTTGTTAAATTGAGTCGGAACATGATGTTTCAACACGATATAATGAGTTTTGGTTATGTTCTGTAGATTCACAATGTATCTGTTTTCTGTGTCTTTTGGGCTTTTCAAGGCGAGAAAAAGGCGTTTGGGGCAGTTTCAGCATGATTTACGCATGGGAAAGCTGATTTACCTGTTTTCTACAATGTGCAGCATTTTTTTACACAAAATATTGCTTATTCTTGTTAGAATTGAGTCGGAACATGATGTTTCAACACGATATAATGAGTTTTGGTTATGTTCTGTAGATTCACAATGTATCTGTTTTCTGTGTCTTTTGGGCTTTTCAAGGCGAGAAAAAGGCGTTTGGAACAGTTTCAGCATGATTTACGCATGGGAAAGCTGATTTACCTGTTTTCTTCAATTTGAAGCAATTTTTCTTCAAAATATTGCTTATTCTTGTTAAATTGAGTCGGAACATGATGTTTCAACACGATATAATGAGTTTTGGTTATGTTCTGTAGATTCACAATGTATCTGTTTTCTGTGTCTTTTGGGCTTTTCAAGGCGAGAAAAAGGCGTTTGGAACAGTTTCAGCATGATTTACGCATGGGAAAGCTGATTTACCTGTTTTCTTCAATTTGAAGCATTTTTTCTTCAAAATATTGCTTATTCTTGTTAGAATTGAGTCGGAACATGATGTTTCAACACGATATAATGAGTTTTGGTTATGTTCTGTAGATTCACAATGTATCTGTTTTCTGTGTCTTTTTGGGCTTTTCAAGGCGAGAAAAGGCGTTTGGGGCAGTTTCAGCATGATTTACGCGTGGGAAAGCTGATTTACCTCTCTTGTCCATTCAGAAGCATTTTTTCTTCAAAATATTGCTTATTCTTGTTAGAATTGAGTCTGAACATGATGTTTCAACACGATATAATGAGTTTTGGTTATGTTCTGTAGATTCACAATGTATCTGTTTTCTGTGTCTTTTTGGGCTTTTCAAGGCGAGAAAAGGCGTTTGGGGCAGTTTCAGCATGATTTACGCATGGGAAAGCTGATTTACCTGTTTTCTTCAATTTGAAGCAATTTTCCACAAAATATTGCTTATTCTTGTTAAATTGAGTCGGAACATGATGTTTCAACACGATATAATGAGTTTTGGTTATGTTCTGTAGATTCACAATGTATCTGTTTTCTGTGTCTTTTGGGCTTTTCAAGGCGAGAAAAAGGCGTTTGGAACAGTTTCAGCATGATTTACGCATGGGAAAGCTGATTTACCTGTTTTCTTCAATTTGAAGCATTTTTTCTTCAAATTATTGCTTATTCTTGTTATTATTGAGTAGGAACATGATGTTTCAAAACGATATAATGAGTTTTGGTTATGTTCTGTAGATTCACGATGTATCTGTTTTCTGTGTCTTTTTGGGCTTTTCAAGGCGAGAAAAAGGCGTTTGGGGCAGTTTCAGCATGATTTACGCATGGGAAAGCTGATTTACCTGTTTTCTTCAATTTGAAGCAATTTTTTCACAAAATATTGCTTATTCTTGTTAAATTGAGTCAGAACATGATGTTTCAACACGATATAATGAGTTTTGGTTATGTTCTGTAGATTCACAATGTATCTGTTTTCTGTGTCTTTTGGGCTTTTCAAGGCGAGAAAAAGGCGTTTGGGGCAGTTTCAGCATGATTTACGCATGGGAAAGCTGATTTACCTGTTTTCTTCAATTTGAAGCAATTTTTTCCACAAAATATTGCTTATTCTTGTTAGAATTGAGTCGGAACATGATGTTTCAACACGATATAATGAGTTTTGGTTATGTTCTGTAGATTCACAATGTATCTGTTTTCTGTGTCTTTTTGGGCTTTTCAAGGCGAGAAAAGGCGTTTGGGGCAGTTTAAGCATGATTTACGCAAGGGAAAGCTGATTTACCTGTTTTCTTCAATTTCAAGCATTTTTTCCACAAAATATTGCTTATTCTTGTTATAATTGAGTCGGAACATGATGTTTCAACACGATATAATGAGTTTTGGTTATGTTCTGTAGATTCACAATGTATCTGTTTTCTGTGTCTTTTTGGGCTTTTCAAGGCGAGAAAAGGCGTTTGGGGCAGTTTCAGCATGATTTACGCATGGGAAAGCTGATTTACCTGTTTTCTTCAATTTGAAGCAATTTTTCCACAAAATATTGCTTATTCTTGTTAGAATTGAGTCGGAACATGATGTTTCAACACGATATAATGAGTTTTGGTTATGTTCTGTAGATTCACAATGTATCTGTTTTCTGTGTCTTTTGGGCTTTTCAAGGCGAGAAAAAGGCGTTTGGGAACAGTTTCAGCATGATTTACGCATGGGAAAGCTGATTTACCAGTTTTCTTCAATTTGAAGCAATTTTTACCACAAAATATTGCTTATTCTTGTTAGAATTGAGTCGGAACATGATGTTTCAACACGATATAATGAGTTTTGGTTATGTTCTGTAGATTCACAATGTATCTGTTTTCTGTGTCTTTTTGGGCTTTTCAAGGCGAGAAAAGGCGTTTGGGGCTGTTTCAGCATGATTTACGCATGGGAAAGCTGATTTACCTGTTTTCTTCAATTTGAAGCAATTTTTCCACAAAATATTGCTTATTCTTGTTAGAATTGAGTCGGAACATGATGTTTCAACACGATATAATGAGTTTTGGTTATGTTCTGTAGATTCACAATGTATCTGTTTTCTGTGTCTTTTGGGCTTTTCAAGGCGAGAAAAAGGCGTTTGGGGCAGTTTCAGCATGATTTACGCATGGGAAAGCTGATTTACCTGTTTTCTTCAATTTGAAGCAATTTTTTCTTCAAAATATTGCTTATTCTTGTTAGAATTGAGTCGGAACATGATGTTTCAACACGATATAATGAGTTTTGGTTATGTTCTGTAGATTCACAATGTATCTGTTTTCCGTGTCTTGTTGGGCTTTTCAAGGCGAGAAAAGGCGTTTGGGGCAGTTTCAGCATGATTTACGCATGGGAAAGCTGATTTACCTGTTTTCTTCAATTTGAAGCAATTTTTCCACAAAATATTGCTTATTCTTGTTAGAATTGAGTCGGAACATGATGTTTCAACACGATATAATGAGTTTTGGTTATGTTCTGTAGATTCACAATGTATCTGTTTTCTGTGTCTTGTTGGGCTTTTCAAGGCGAGAAAAGGCGTTTGGGACAGTTTCAGCATGATTTACGCATGGGAAAGCTGATTTACCTCTCTTGTCCATTCAGAAGCATTTTTTCTTCAAAATATTGCTTATTCTTGTTAGAATTGAGTCGGAACATGATGTTTCAACACGATATAATGAGTTTTGGTTATGTTCTGTAGATTCACAATGTATCTGTTTTCTGTGTCTTTTTGGGCTTTTCAAGGCGAGAAAAAGGCGTTTGGGGCAGTTTCAGCATGATTTACGCATGGGAAAGCTGATTTACCTGTTTTCTTCAATTTGAAGCAATTTTCCACAAAATATTGCTTATTCTTGTTAGAATTGAGTCGGAACATGATGTTTCAACACGATATAATGAGTTTTGGTTATGTTCTGTAGATTCACAATGTATCTGTTTTCTGTGTCTTTTGGGCTTTTCAAGGCGAGAAAAAGGCGTTTGGGGCAGTTTCAGCATGATTTACGCATGGGAAAGCTGATTTACCTCTCTTCTTCAATTTGAAGCAATTTTTCTTCAAAATATTGCTTATTCTTGTTAAATTGAGTCGGAACATGATGTTTCAACACGATATAATGAGTTTTGGTTATGTTCTGTAGATTCACAATGTATCTGTTTTCTGTGTCTTTTTGGGCTTTTCAAGGCGAGAAAAGGCGTTTGGGGCAGTTTCAGCATGATTTACGCATGGGAAAGCTGATTTACCTGTTTTCTTCAATTTGAAGCAATTTTTTCTTCAAAATATTGCTTATTCTTGTTAGAATTGAGTCGGAACATGATGTTTCAACACGATATAATGAGTTTTGGTTATGTTCTGTACATTCACAATGTATCTGTTTTCTCTGTCTTTTTGGGCTTTTCAAGGCGAGAAAAGGCGTTTGGGGCAGTTTCAGCATGATTTACGCATGAGAAAGCTGATTTACCTGTTTTCTTCAATTTGAAGCAATTTTTCCACAAAATATTGCTTATTCTTGTTAAATTGAGTCGGAACATGATGTTTCAACACGCTATAATGACATCTGGTTATGTTCTGTAGATTCACAATGTATCTGTTTTCTGTGTCTTTTTGGGCTTTTCAAGGCGAGAAAGGCGTTTGGGGCAGTTTCAGCATGATTTACGCATGGGAAAGCTGATTTACCTGTTTTCTTCAATTTGAAGCAATTTTTCTTCAAAATATTGCTTATTCTTGTTAGAATTGAGTCGGAACATGATGTTTCAACACGATATAATGAGTTTTGGTTATGTTCTGTAGATTCACAATGTATCTGTTTTCTGTGTCTTTTTTGGCTTATCAAGGCGAGAAAAAGGCGTTTGGGGCAGTTTCAGCATGATTTACGCATGGGAAAGCTGATTTACCTCTCTTGTCCATTCAGAAGCATTTTTTCTTCAAAATATTGCTTATTCTTGTTAGAATTGAGTCGGAACATGATGTTTCAACACGATATAATGAGTTTTGGTTATGTTCTGTAGATTCACAATGTATCTGTTTTCTGTGTCTTTTGGGCTTTTCAAGGCGAGAAAAGGCGTTTGGGGCAGTTTCAGCATGATTTACGCATGGGAAAGCTGATTTACCTGTTTTCTTCAATTTGAAGCAATTTTTTCCACAAAATATTGCTTATTCTTGTTAAATTGAGTCGGAACATGATGTTTCAACACGATATAATGAGTTTTGGTTATGTTCTGTAGATTCACAATGTATCTGTTTTCTGTGTCTTTTGGGCTTTTCAAGGCGAGAAAAAGGCGTTTGGGGCAGTTTCAGCATGATTTACGCATGGGAAAGCTGATTTACCTGTCTTGTCCATTCAGAAGCATTTTTTCTTCAAAATATTGCTTATTCTTGTTAAATTGAGTCGGAACATGATGTTTCAACACGATATAATGAGTTTTGGTTATGTTCTGTAGATTCACAATGTATCTGTTTTCTGTGTCTTTTGGGCTTTTCAAGGCGAGAAAAAGGCGTTTGGGGCAGTTTCAGCATGATTTACGCATGGGAAAGCTGATTTACCTGTTTTCTTCAATTTGAAGCAATTTTTTCTTCAAAATATTGCTTATTCTTGTTAGAATTGAGTCGGAACATGATGTTTCAACACGATATAATGAGTTTTGGTTATGTTCTGTACATTCACAATGTATCTGTTTTCTGTGTCTTTTGTGGCTTTTCAAGGCGAGAAAAAGGCGTTTGGGGCAGTATCAGCATTATTTACACATTGGAAAGCTGATTTACCTGTTTTCTTCAATTTGAAGCAATTTTTCACAAAATATTGCTTATTCTTGTTAAATTGAGTCGGAACATGATGTTTCAACACGATATAATGAGTTTTGGTTATGTTCTGTAGATTCACAATGTATCTGTTTTCTGTGTCTTTTGGGCTTTTCAAGGCGAGAAAAGGCGTTTGGGGCAGTTTCAGCATGATTTACACATGGGAAAGCTGATTTACCTGTTTTCTTCAATTTGAAGCATTTTTTCTTCAAAATATTGCTTATTCTTGTTAGAATTGAGTCGGAACATGATGTTTCAACACGATATAATGAGTTTTGGTTATGTTCTGTAGATTCACAATGTATCTGTTTTCTGTGTCTTTTTGGGCTTTTCAAGGCGAGAAAAGGCGTGTGGGGCAGTTTTAGCATGATTTACGCATGGGAAAGCTGATTTACCTCTCTTGTCCATTCAGGAGCATTTTTTCTTCAAAATATTGCTTATTCTTGTTAGAATTGAGTCGGAACATGATGTTTCAACACGATATAATGAGTTTTGGTTATGTTCTGTAGATTCACAATGTATCTGTTTTCTGTGTCTTTTTGGGCTTTTCAAGGCGAGAAAAGGCGTTTGGGGCAGTTTCAGCATGATTTACGCATGGGAAAGCTGATTTACCTGTTTTCTTCAATTTGAAGCAATTTTTCCACAAAATATTGCTTATTCTTGTTAGAATTGAGTCGGAACATGATGTTTCAACACGATATAATGAGTTTTGGTTATGTTCTGTAGATTCACAATGTATCTGTTTTCTGTGTCTTTTGGGGCTTTTCAAGGCGAGAAAAAGGCGTTTGGGGCAGTTTCAGCATGATTTACGCATGGGAAAGCTGATTTACCTCTCTTCTTCAATTTGAAGCAATTTTTCTTCAAAATATTGCTTATTCTTGTTAAATTGAGTCGGAACATGATGTTTCAACACGATATAATGAGTTTTGGTTATGTTCTGTAGATTCACAATGTATCTGTTTTCTGTGTCTTTTGGGCTTTTCAAGGCGAGAAAAAGGCGTTTGGGAACAGTTTCAGCATGATTTACGCATGGGAAAGCTGATTTACCTCTCTTGTCCATTCAGAAGCATTTTTTCTTCAAAATATTGCTTATTCTTGTTAGAATTGAGTCGGAACATGATGTTTCAACACGATATAATGAGTTTTGGTTATGTTCTGTAGATTCACAATGTATCTGTTTTCTGT
This sequence comes from Synanceia verrucosa, assembly GCA_029721515.1. Classification (NCBI taxonomy): domain Eukaryota; kingdom Metazoa; phylum Chordata; class Actinopteri; order Perciformes; family Synanceiidae; genus Synanceia; species Synanceia verrucosa. The sequence continues at coordinate 147,016 of CM056550.1, forward strand.
GTCTTTTGGGCTTTTCAAGGCGAGAAAAAGGCGTTTGGGGCAGTTTCAGCATGATTTACGCATGGGAAAGCTGATTTACCTGTGTTCTTCAATTTGAAGCAATTTTTCTTCAAAATATTGCTTATTCTTGTTAAATTGAGTCGGAACATGATGTTTCAACACGATATAATGAGTTTTGGTTATGTTCTGTAGATTCACAATGTATCTGTTTTCTGTGTCTTTTGGGCTTTTCAAGGCGAGAAAAAGGCGTTTGGGGCAGTTTCAGCATGATTTACGCATGGGAAAGCTGATTTACCTGTTTTCTTCAATTTGAAGCAATTTTTCCACAAAATATTGCTTATTCTTGTTAAATTGAGTCGGAACATGATGTTTCAACACGATATAATGAGTTTTGGTTATGTTCTGTAGATTCACAATGTATCTGTTTTCTGTGTCTTTTGGGCTTTTCAAGGCGAGAAAAAGGCGTTTGGAACAGTTTCAGCATGATTTACGCATGGGAAAGCTGATTTACCTGTTTTCTTCAATTTGAAGCATTTTTTCTTCAAAATATTGCTTATTCTTGTTAAATTGAGTCGGAACATGATGTTTCAACACGATATAATGAGTTTTGGTTATGTTCTGTAGATTCACAATGTATCTGTTTTCTGTGTCTTTTGGGCTTTTCAAGGCGAGAAAAAGGCGTTTGGGGCAGTTTCAGCATGATTTACGCATGGGAAAGCTGATTTACCTGTTTTCTTCAATTTGAAGCATTTTTTCTTCAAAATATTGCTTATTCTTGTTAAATTGAGTCGGAACATGATGTTTCAACACGATATAATGAGTTTTGGTTATGTTCTGTAGATTCACAATGTATCTGTTTTCTGTGTCTTATTGGGCTTTTCAAGGCGAGAAAAAGGCGTTTGGGGCAGTTTCAGCATGATTTAAGCATGGGAAAGCTGATTTACCTGTTTTCTTCAATTTGAAGCAATTTTCCCACAAAATATTGCTTATTCTTGTTAGAATTGAGTCGGAACATGATGTTTCAACACGATATAATGAGTTTTGGTTATGTTCTGTAGATTCACAATGTATCTGTTTTCTCTGTCTTTTGGGCTTTTCAAGGCGAGAAAAGGCGTTTGGGGCAGTTTCAGCATGATTTACGCATGGGAAAGCTGATTTACCTCTCTTGTCCATTCAGAAGCATTTTTTCTTCAAAATATTGCTTATTCTTGTTAGAATTGAGTCGGAACATGATGTTTCAACACGATATAATGAGATATGGTTATGTTCTGTAGATTCACAATGTATCTGTTTTCTGTGTCTTTTGGGCTTTTCAAGGCGAGAAAAGGCGTTTGGGGCAGTTTCAGCATGATTTACGCATGGGAAAGCTGATTTACCTGTTTTCTTCAGTTTGAAGCAATTTTTCAAAAAATGTTGCTTATTCTTGTTAGAATTGAGTCGAAATATCATGTTTCAACCCGATATAATGAGATGTGGTTATGTTCTGTAGATTCACAATGTATCTGTTTTCTGTGTCTTTTTGGGCTTTTCAAGGCGAGAAAAGGCGTTTGGGGCAGTTTCAGCATGATTTACGCATGGGAAAGCTGATTTACCTGTTTTCTTCAATTTGAAGCAATTTTTCCACAAAATATTGCTTATTCTTGTTAGAATTGAGTCGGAACATGATGTTTCAACACGATATAATGAGTTTTGGTTATGTTCTGTAGATTCACAATGTATCTGTTTTCTGTGTCTTTTGGGCTTTTCAAGGCGAGAAAAAGGCGTTTGGGAACAGTTTCAGCATGATTTACGCATGGGAAAGCTGATTTACCTGTTTTGTCCATTCAGAAGCATTTTTTCTTCAAAATATTGCTTATTCTTGTTAAATTGAGTCGGAACATGATGTTTCAACACGATATAATGAGTTTTGGTTATGTTCTGTAGATTCACAATGTATCTGTTTTCTGTGTCTTTTGGGCTTTTCAAGGCGAGAAAAAGGCGTTTGGGGCAGTTTCAGCATGATTTACGCATGGGAAAGCTGATTTACCTGTTTTCTTCAATTTGAAGCAATTTTTCTTCAAAATATTGCTTATTCTTGTTAAATTGAGTCGGAACATGATGTTTCAACACGATATAATGAGTTTTGGTTATGTTCTGTAGATTCACAATGTATCTGTTTTCTGTGTCTTTTGGGCTTTTCAAGGCGAGAAAAAGGCGTTTGGGGCAGTTTCAGCATGATTTACGCATGGGAAAGCTGATTTACCTCTCTTCTTCATTTTGAAGCAATTTTTCTTCAAAATATTGCTTATTCTTGTTAAATTGAGTCGGAACATGATGTTTCAACACGATATAATGAGTTTTGGTTATGTTCTGTAGATTCACAATGTATCTGTTTTCTGTGTCTTTTGGGCTTTTCAAGGCGAGAAAAAGGCGTTTGGGGCAGTTTCAGCATGATTTACGCATGGGAAAGCTGATTTACCTGTTTTCTTCAATTTGAAGCAATTTTTTCCACAAAATATTGCTTATTCTTGTTAAATTGAGTCGGAACATGATGTTTCAACACGATATAATGAGTTTTGGTTATGTTCTGTAGATTCACAATGTATCTGTTTTCTGTGTCTTTTGGGCTTTTCAAGGCGAGAAAAAGGCGTTTGGAACAGTTTCAGCATGATTTACGCATGGGAAAGCTGATTTACCTGTTTTCTTCAATTTGAAGCAATTTTTCACAAAATATTGCTTATTCTTGTTAAATTGAGTCGGAACATGATGTTTCAACACGATATAATGAGTTTTGGTTATGTTCTGTAGATTCACAATGTATCTGTTTTCTGTGTCTTTTGGGCTTTTCAAGGCGAGAAAAAGGCGTTTGGGGCAGTTTCAGCATGATTTACGCATGGGAAAGCTGATTTACCTGTTTTCTTCAATTTGAGAGCATTTTTTCTTCAAAATATTGCTTATTCTTGTTAAATTGAGTCGGAACATGATGTTTCAACACGATATAATGAGTTTTGGTTATGTTCTGTAGATTCACAATGTATCTGTTTTCTGTGTCTTTTGGGCTTTTCAAGGCGAGAAAAAGGCGTTTGGGGCAGTTTCAGCATGATTTACGCATGGGAAAGCTGATTTACCTGTTTTCTTCAATTTGAAGCAATTTTCCACAAAATATTGCTTATTCTTGTTAGAATTGAGTCGGAACATGATGTTTCAACACGATATAATGAGTTTTGGTTATGTTCTGTAGATTCACAATGAATATGTTTTCTGTGTCTTTTGGGCTTTTCAAGGCGAGAAAAAGGCGTTTGGGGCAGTTTCAGCATGATTTACGCATGGGAAAGCTGATTTACCTCTCTTGTCCATTCAGAAGCAATTTTTCTTCAAAATATTGCTTATTCTTGTTAAATTGAGTCGGAACATGATGTTTCAACACGATATAATGAGTTTTGGTTATGTTCTGTAGATTCACAATGTATCTGTTTTCTGTGTCTTTTGGGCTTTTCAAGGCGAGAAAAAGGCGTTTGGGGCAGTTTCAGCATGATTTACGCATGGGAAAGCTGATTTACCTGTTTTCTTCAATTTGAAGCAATTTTCCACAAAATATTGCTTATTCTTGTTAAATTGAGTCGGAACATGATGTTTCAACACGATATAATGAGTTTTGGTTATGTTCTGTAGATTCACAATGTATCTGTTTTCTGTGTCTTTTGGGCTTTTCAAGGCGAGAAAAAGGCGTTTGGGGCAGTTTCAGCATGATTTACGCATGGGAAAGCTGATTTACCTCTCTTCTTCAATTTGAAGCATTTTTTCTTCAAAATATTGCTTATTCTTGTTAAATTGAGTCGGAACATGATGTTTCAACACGATATAATGAGTTTTGGTTATGTTCTGTAGATTCACAATGTATCTGTTTTCTGTGTCTTTTTGGGCTTTTCAAGGCGAGAAAAAGCCGTTTGGGGCAGTTTCAGCATGATTTACGCATGGGAAAGCTGATTTACCTGTTTTCTTCAATTTGAAGCAATTTTTCCACAAAATATTGCTTATTCTTGTTAGAATTGAGTCGGAACATGATGTTTCAACACGATATAATGAGTTTTGGTTATGTTCTGTAGATTCACAATGTATCTGTTTTCTGTGTCTTTTGGGCTTTTCAAGGCGAGAAAAAGGCGTTTGGGGCAGTTTCAGCATGATTTACGCATGGGAAAGCTGATTTACCTGTTTTCTTCAATTTGAAGCAATTTTTCCACAAAATATTGCTTATTCTTGTTAGAATTGAGTCGGAACATGATGTTTCAACACGATATAATGAGTTTTGGTTATGTTCTGTAGATTCACAATGTATCTGTTTTCTGTGTCTTTTTGGGCTTTTCAAGGCGAGAAAAGGCGTTTGGGGCAGTTTCAGCATGATTTACGCATGGGAAAGCTGATTTACCTGTTTTCTTCAATTTGAAGCAATTTTTCTTCAAAATATTGCTTATTCTTGTTAGAATTGAGTCGGAACATGATGTTTTAACACGATATAATGAGTTTTGGTTATGTTCTGTAGATTCACAATGTATCTGTTTTCTCTGTCTTTTCGGGCCTTTCAAGGCGAGAAAAGGCGTTTGGGGCAGTTTTAGCATGATTTACGCATGGGAAAGCTGATTTACCTGTTTTCTTCAATTTGAAGCAATTTTTCCACAAAATATTGCTTATTCTTGTTAAATTGAGTCGTAACATGATGTTTCAACACGATATAATGAGTTTTGGTTATGTTCTGTAGATTCACAATGTATCTGTTTTCTGTGTCTTTTGGGCTTTTCAAGGCGAGAAAAGGCGTTTGGGGCAGTTTCAGCATGATTTACGCATGGGAAAGCTGATTTACCTGTTTTCTTCAATTTGAGAGCATTTTTTCCACAAAATATTGCTTATTCTTGTTAGAATTGAGTCGGAACATGATGTTTCAACACGATATAATGAGTTTTGGTTATGTTCTGTAGATTCACAATGTATCTGTTTTCTGTGTCTTTTGGGCTTTTCAAGGCGAGAAAAAGGCGTTTGGGGCACAGTTTCAGCATGATTTACGCATGGGAAAGCTGATTTACCTGTTTTCTTCAATTTGAAGCAATTTTCCACAAAATATTGCTTATTCTTGTTAAATTGAGTCGGAACATGATGTTTCAACACGATATAATGAGTTTTGGTTATGTTCTGTAGATTCACAATGTATCTGTTTTCTGTGTCTTTTGGGCTTTTCAAGGCGAGAAAAAGGCGTTTGGGGCAGTTTCAGCATGATTTACGCATGGGAAAGCTGATTTACCTGTTTTCTTCAATTTGAAGCATTTTTTCTTCAAAATATTGCTTATTCTTGTTAAATTGAGTCGGAACATGATGTTTCAACACGATATAATGAGTTTTGGTTATGTTCTGTAGATTCACAATGTATCTGTTTTCTGTGTCTTTTGGGCTTTTCAAGGCGAGAAAAAGGCGTTTGGGGCAGTTTCAGCATGATTTACGCATGGGAAAGCTGATTTACCTGTTTTCTTCAATTTGAAGCAATTTTTTCACAAAATATTGCTTATTCTTGTTAAATTGAGTCGGAACATGATGTTTCAACACGATATAATGAGTTTTGGTTATGTTCTGTAGATTCACAATGTATCTGTTTTCTGTGTCTTTTGGGCTTTTCAAGGCGAGAAAAAGGCGTTTGGGGCAGTTTCAGCATGATTTACGCATGGGAAAGCTGATTTACCTGTTTTCTTCAATTTGAAGCATTTTTTCTTCAAAATATTGCTTATTCTTGTTAAATTGAGTCGGAACATGATGTTTCAACACGATATAATGAGTTTTGGTTATGTTCTGTAGATTCACAATGTATCTGTTTTCTGTGTCTTTTGGGCTTTTCAAGGCGAGAAAAAGGCGTTTGGGGCAGTTTCAGCATGATTTACGCATGGGAAAGCTGATTTACCTGTTTTCTTCAATTTGAAGCAATTTTCCACAAAATATTGCTTATTCTTGTTAAATTGAGTCGGAACATGATGTTTCAACACGATATAATGAGTTTTGGTTATGTTCTGTAGATTCACAATGTATCTGTTTTCTGTGTCTTTTGGGCTTTTCAAGGCGAGAAAAAGGCGTTTGGGGCAGTTTCAGCATGATTTACGCATGGGAAAGCTGATTTACCTCTCTTCTTCAATTTGAAGCATTTTTTCTTCAAAATATTGCTTATTCTTGTTAAATTGAGTCGGAACATGATGTTTCAACACGATATAATGAGTTTTGGTTATGTTCTGTAGATTCACAATGTATCTGTTTTCTGTGTCTTTTTGGGCTTTTCAAGGCGAGAAAAGGCGTTTGGGGCAGTTTCAGCATGATTTACGCATGGGAAAGCTGATTTACCTCTTCTGTCCATTCAGAAGCATTTTTTCTTCAAAATATTGCTTATTCTTGTTAGAATTGAGTCGGAACATGATGTTTCAACACGATATAATGAGTTTTGGTTATGTTCTGTAGATTCACAATGTATCTGTTTTCTGTGTCTTTCTGGGCTTTTCAAGGCGAGAAAAAGGCGTTTGGGGCAGTTTCAGCATGATTTACGCATGGGAAAGCTGATTTACCTGTTTTCTTCAATTTGAAGCAATTTTTTCCACAAAATATTGCTTATTCTTGTTAAATTGAGTCGGAACATGATGTTTCAACACGATATAATGAGTTTTGGTTATGTTCTGTAGATTCACAATGTATCTGTTTTCTGTGTCTTTTTGGGCTTTTCAAGGCGAGAAAAGGCGTTTGGGGCAGTTTCAGCATGATTTACGCATGGGAAAGCTGATTTACCTGTTTTCTTCAATTTGAAGCATTTTTTCTTCAAAATATTGCTTATTCTTGTTAGAATTGAGTCGGAACATGATGTTTCAACACGATATAATGAGTTTTGGTTATGTTCTGTAGATTCACAATGTATCTGTTTTCTGTGTCTTTTTGGGCTTTTCAAGGCGAGAAAAGGCGTTTGGGGCAGTTTCAGCATGATTTACGCATGGGAAAGCTGATTTACCTCTCTTGTCCATTCAGAAGCATTTTTTCTTCAAAATATTGCTTATTCTTGTTAAAATTGAGTCGGAACATGATGTTTCAACACGATATAATGAGTTTTGGTTATGTTCTGTAGATTCACAATGTATCTGTTTTCTGTGTCTTTTTGGGCTTTTCAAGGCGAGAAAAGGCGTTTGGGGCAGTTTCAGCATGATTTACACATGGGAAAGCTGATTTACCTGTTTTCTTCAATTTGAAGCATTTTTTTCCACAAAATATTGCTTATTCTTGTTAGAATTGAGTCGGCACATGATGTTTCAACACGATATAATGAGTTTTGGTTATGTTCTGTAGATTCACAATGTATCTGTTTTCTGTGTCTTTTTGGGCTTTTCAAGGCGAGAAAAGGCGTTTGGGGCAGTTTCAGCATGATTTACGCATGGGAAAGCTGATTTACCTGTTTTCTTCAATTTGAAGCAATTTTTCTTCAAAATATTGCTTATTCTTGTTAAATTGAGTCGGAACATGATGTTTCAACACGATATAATGAGTTTTGGTTATGTTCTGTAGATTCACAATGTATCTGTTTTCTGTGTCTTTTGGGCTTTTCAAGGCGAGAAAAAGGCGTTTGGGGCAGTTTCAGCATGATTTACGCATGGGAAAGCTGATTTACCTGTTTTCTTCAATTTGAAGCAATTTTTTCCACAAAATATTGCTTATTCTTGTTAAATTGAGTCGGAACATGATGTTTCAACACGATATAATGAGTTTTGGTTATGTTCTGTAGATTCACAATGTATCTGTTTTCTGTGTCTTTTGGGCTTTTCAAGGCGAGAAAAAGGCGTTTGGGGCAGTTTCAGCATGATTTACGCATGGGAAAGCTGATTTACCTGTCTTGTCCATTCAGAAGCATTTTTCTTCAAAATATTGCTTATTCTTGTTAAATTGAGTCGGAACATGATGTTTCAACACGATATAATGAGTTTTGGTTATGTTCTGTAGATTCACAATGTATCTGTTTTCTGTGTCTTTTTGGGCTTTTCAAGGCGAGAAAAGGCGGTTTGGGGCAGTTTCAGCATGATTTACGCATGGGAAAGCTGATTTACCTGTTTTCTTCAATTTGAAGCAATTTTTCATCAAAATATTGCTTATTCTTGTTAGAATTGAGTCGGAACATGATGTTTCAACACGATATAATGAGTTTTGGTTATGTTCTGTAGATTCACAATGTATCTGTTTTCTGTGTCTTTTTGGGCTTTTCAAGGCGAGAAAAGGCGTTTGGGGCAGTTTCAGCATGATTTACGCATGGGAAAGCTGATTTACCTCTCTTGTCCATTCAGAAGCATTTTTTCTTCAAAATATTGCTTATTCTTGTTAAAATTGAGTCGGAACATGATGTTTCAACACGATATAATGAGTTTTGGTTATGTTCTGTAGATTCACAATGTATCTGTTTTCTGTGTCTTTTTGGGCTTTTCAAGGCGAGAAAAGGCGTTTGGGGCAGTTTCAGCATGATTTACGCATGGGAAAGCTGATTTACCTGTTTTCTTCAATTTGAAGCAATTTTTCCACAAAATATTGCTTATTCTTGTTAGAATTGAGTCGGAACATGATGTTTCAACACGATATAATGAGTTTTGGTTATGTTCTGTAGATTCACAATGTATCTGTTTTCTGTGTCTTTTTGGGCTTTTCAAGGCGAGAAAAGGCGTTTGGAACAGTTTCAGCATGATTTACGCATGGGAAAGCTGATTTACCTGTTTTCTTCAATTTGAAGCAATTTTCTTCAAAATATTGCTTATTCTTGTTAGAATTGAGTCGAAACATGATGTTTCAACACGATATAATGAGTTTTGGTTATGTTCTGTAGATTCATAATGTATCTTTTTTTTGTGTCTTTTTGGGCTTTTCAATTCGAGAAAATGCGTTTGGGGCAGTTTCAGCATGATTTAGGCATGGGAAAGCTGTTTTACCTGTTTTCTTCAAGGTGAAGCATTTTTTCTTCAAAATATTGCTTATTCTTGTTAGAATTGAGTCGAAACATGATGTTTCAACACGATATAATGAGTTTTGGTTATGTTTTGTAGATTCACAATGTATCTGTTTTCTGTGTCTTTTTGGGCTTTTCAAGGCGAGAAAAGGCGTTTGGAACAGTTTCAGCATGATTTACGCATGGGAAAGCTGATTTACCTGTTTTCTTCAATTTGAAGCAATTTTCCACAAAATATTGCTTATTCTTGTTAAATTGAGTCGGAACATGATGTTTCAACACGATATAATGAGTTTTGGTTATGTTCTGTAGATTCACAATGTATCTGTTTTCTGTGTCTTTTGGGCTTTTCAAGGCGAGAAAAAGGCGTTTGGGGCAGTTTCAGCATGATTTACGCATGGGAAAGCTGATTTACCTGTTTTCTTCAATTTGAAGCAATTTTTCTTCAAAATATTGCTTATTCTTGTTAGAATTGAGTCGGAACATGATGTTTCAACACGATATAATGAGTTTTGGTTATGTTCTGTAGATTCACAATGTATCTGTTTTCTGTGTCTTTTGGGCTTTTCAAGGCGAGAAAAAGGCGTTTGGGGCAGTTTCAGCATGATTTACGCATGGGAAAGCTGATTTACCTGTTTTCTTCAATTTGAAGCAATTTTTTCCACAAAATATTGCTTATTCTTGTTAAATTGAGTCGGAACATGATGTTTCAACACGATATAATGAGTTTTGGTTATGTTCTGTAGATTCACAATGTATCTGTTTTCTGTGTCTTTTGGGCTTTTCAAGGCGAGAAAAAGGCGTTTGGGGCAGTTTCAGCATGATTTACGCATGGGAAAGCTGATTTACCTGTTTTCTTCAATTTGAAGCAATTTTTTCCACAAAATATTGCTTATTCTTGTTAAATTGAGTCGGAACATGATGTTTCAACACGATATAATGAGTTTTGGTTATGTTCTGTAGATTCACAATGTATCTGTTTTCTGTGTCTTTTGGGCTTTTCAAGGCGAGAAAAAGGCGTTTGGGGCAGTTTCAGCATGATTTACGCATGGGAAAGCTGATTTACCTCTCTTGTCCATTCAGAAGCATTTTTTCTTCAAAATATTGCTTATTCTTGTTAGAATTGAGTCGGAACATGATGTTTCAACACGATATAATGAGTTTTGGTTATGTTCTGTAGATTCACAATGTATCTGTTTTCTGTGTCTTTTTGGGCTTTTCAAGGCGAGAAAAAGGCGTTTGGGGCAGTTTCAGCATGATTTACGCATGGGAAAGCTGATTTACCTGTTTTCTTCAATTTGAAGCAATTTTCCACAAAATATTGCTTATTCTTGTTAGAATTGAGTCGGAACATGATGTTTCAACACGATATAATGAGTTTTGGTTATGTTCTGTAGATTCACAATGTATCTGTTTTCTGTGTCTTTTGGGCTTTTCAAGGCGAGAAAAGGCGTTTGGGGCAGTTTCAGCATGATTTACGCATGGGAAAGCTGATTTACCTGTTTTCTTCAATTTGAAGCAATTTTCCACAAAATATTGCTTATTCTTGTTAGAATTGAGTCGGAACATGATGTTTCAACACGATATAATGAGTTTTGGTTATGTTCTGTAGATTCACAATGTATCGGTTTTCTGTGTCTTTTGGGCTTTTCAAGGCGAGAAAAAGGCGTTTGGAACAGTTTCAGCATGATTTACGCATGGGAAAGCTGATTTACCTCTCTTGTCCAATTTGAAGCAATTTTTCTTCAAAATATTGCTTATTCTTGTTAGAATTGAGTCGGAACATGATGTTTCAACACGATATAATGAGTTTTGGTTATGTTCTGTAGATTCACAATGTATCTGTTTTCTGTGTCTTTTGGGCTTTTCAAGGCGAGAAAAAGGCGTTTGGGAACAGTTTCAGCATGATTTACGCATGGGAAAGCTGATTTACCTGTTTTCTTCAATTTGAAGCAATTTTTTCCACAAAATATTGCTTATTCTTGTTAGAATTGAGTCGGAACATGATGTTTCAACACGATATAATGAGTTTTGGTTATGTTCTGTAGATTCACAATGTATCTGTTTTCTGTGTCTTTTGGGCTTTTCAAGGCGAGAAAAAGGCGTTTGGGGCAGTTTCAGCATGATTTACGCATGGGAAAGCTGATTTACCTCTCTTGTCCATTCAAGAAGCATTTTTTCTTCAAAATATTGCTTATTCTTGTTAAAGTTGAGTCGGAACATGATGTTTCAACACGATATAATGAGTTTTGGTTATGTTCTGTAGATTCACAATGTATCTGTTTTCTGTGTCTTTTTGGGCTTTTCAAGGCGAGAAAAGGCGTTTGGGGCAGTTTCAGCATGATTTACTCATGGGAAAGCTGATTTACCTGTTTTCTTCAATTTGAAGCAATTTTCCACAAAATATTGCTTATTCTTGTTAGAATTGAGTCGGAACATGATGTTTCAACACGATATAATGAGTTTTGGTTATGTTCTGTAGATTCACAATGTATCTGTTTTCTGTGTCTTTTGGGCTTTTCAAGGCGAGAAAGGGCGTTTGGGGCAGTTTCAGCATGATTTACGCATGGGAAAGCTGATTTACCTGTTTTCTTCAATTTGAAGCAATTTTTCCACAAAATATTGCTTATTCTTGTTAGAATTGAGTCGGAACATGATGTTTCAACACGATATAATGAGTTTTGGTTATGTTCTGTAGATTCACAATGTATCTGTTTTCTGTGTCTTTTTGGGCTTTTCAAGGCGAGAAAGGGCGTTTGGGGCAGTTTCAGCATGATTTACGCATGGGAAAGCTGATTTACCTGTTTTCTTCAATTCTAAGCATTTTTTCCACAAAATATTGCTTATTCTCGTTAGAATTGAGACGGAACATGATGGTTCAACACGATATAATGAGTTTTGGTTATGTTCTGTAGATTCACAATGTATCTGTTTTCTGTGTCTTTTGGGCTTTTCAAGGCGAGAAAAGGCGTTTGGGGCAGTTTCAGCATGATTTACGCATGGGAAAGCTGAATTACCTGTTTGTCTTCAATTTGAAGCAATTTTTCCACAAAATATTGCTTATTCTTGTTAAATTGAGTCGGAACATGATGTTTCAACACGATATAATGAGTTTTGGTTATGTTCTGTAGATTCACAATGTATCTGTTTTCTGTGTCTTTTGGGCTTTTCAAGGCGAGAAAAGGCGTTTGGGGCAGTTTCAGCATGATTTACGCATGGGAAAGCTGATTTACCTGTTTTCTTCAATTTGAAGCAATTTTTCCACAAAATATTGCTTATTCTTGTTAAATTGAGTCGGAACATGATGTTTCAACACGATATAATGAGTTTTGGTTATGTTCTGTAGATTCACAATGTATCTGTTTTCTGTGTCTTTTGGGCTTTTCAAGGCGAGAAAAAGGCGTTTGGGGCAGTTTCAGCATGATTTACGCATGGGAAAGCTGATTTACCTCTCTTGTCCATTCAATTTGAAGCATTTTTCCACAAAATATTGCTTATTCTTGTTAAATTGAGTCGGAACATGATGTTTCAACACGATATAATGAGTTTTGGTTATGTTCTGTAGATTCACAATGTATCTGTTTTCTGTGTCTTTTGGGCTTTTCAAGGCGAGAAAAAGGCGTTTGGGGCAGTTTCAGCATGATTTACGCATGGGAAAGCTGATTTACCTGTTTTCTTCAATTTGAAGCAATTTTCCACAAAAAATATTGCTTATTCTTGTTAAATTGAGTCGGAACATGATGTTTCAACACGATATAATGAGTTTTGGTTATGTTCTGTAGATTCACAATGTATCTGTTTTCTGTGTCTTTTGGGCTTTTCAAGGCGAGAAAAAGGCGTTTGGGCAGTTTCAGCATGATTTACGCATGGGAAAGCTGATTTACCTCTCTTGTCCATTCAGAAGCATTTTTCTTCAAAATATTGCTTATTCTTGTTAAATTGAGTCGGAACATGATGTTTCAACACGATATAATGAGTTTTGGTTATGTTCTGTAGATTCACAATGTATCTGTTTTCTGTGTCTTTTGGGCTTTTCAAGGCGAGAAAAGGGCGTTTGGGGCAGTTTCAGCATGATTTACACATGGGAAAGCTGATTTACCTGTTTTCTTCAATTTGAAGCAATTTTTTCCACAAAATATTGCTTATTCTTGTTAAATTGAGTCGGAACATGATGTTTCAACACGATATAATGAGTTTTGGTTATGTTCTGTAGCTTCACAATGTATCTGTTTTCTGTCTTTTTGGGCTTTTCAAAGCGAGAAAAGGCGTTTGGGTCAGTTTCAGCATGATTTACGCATGGGAAAGCTGATTTACCCCTCTTGTCCATTCAGAAGCATTTTTTCTACAAAATATTGATTATTCTTGTTAAATTGAGTCGGAACATGATGTATAAACACGAAATAATAATTTTAGGAAATGTACTGTAGATTCACAATGTATATGTTTTATGTGACATACTCGGCTTTTCAAGGAGAGAAAAGGCGTTTGGGGCAGTTTCAGCATGATTTACGCATGGGAAAGCTGATTTACCTGTTTTCTTCAATTTGAAGCAATTTTTCCACAAAATATTGCTTATTCTTGTTAGAATTGAGTCGGAACATGATGTTTCAACACGATATAATGAGTTTTGGTTATGTTCTGTAGATTCACAATGTATCTGTTTTCTGTGTCTTTTGGGCTTTTCAAGGCGAGAAAAAGGCGTTTGGGGCAGTTTCAGCATGATTTACGCATGGGAAAGCTGATTTACCTGTTTTCTTCAATTTGAAGCAATTTTTCCACAAAATATTGCTTATTCTTGTTAAATTGAGTCGGAACATGATGTTTCAACACGATATAATGAGTTTTGGTTATGTTCTGTAGATTCACAATGTATCTGTTTTCTGTGTCTTTTGGGCTTTTCAAGGCGAGAAAAAGGCGTTTGGGGCAGTTTCAGCATGATTTACGCATGGGAAAGCTGATTTACCTCTCTTCTTCATTCAGAAGCATTTTTCTTCAAAATATTGCTTATTCTTGTTAAATTGAGTCGGAACATGATGTTTCAACACGATATAATGAGTTTTGGTTATGTTCTGTAGATTCACAATGTATCTGTTTTCTGTGTCTTTTGGGCTTTTCAAGGCGAGAAAAAGGCGTTTGGGGCAGTTTCAGCATGATTTACGCATGGGAAAGCTGATTTACCTCTCTTGTCCATTCAGAAGCATTTTTCCACAAAATATTGCTTATTCTTGTTAAATTGAGTCGGAACATGATGTTTCAACACGATATAATGAGTTTTGGTTATGTTCTGTAGATTCACAATGTATCTGTTTTCTGTGTCTTTTGGGCTTTTCAAGGCGAGAAAAAGGCGTTTGGGGCAGTTTCAGCATGATTTACGCATGGGAAAGCTGATTTACCTGTCTTTCTTCAATTTGAAGCATTTTTCCTTCAAAATATTGCTTATTCTTGTTAGAATTGAGTCGGAACATGATGTTTCAACACGATATAATGAGTTTTGGTTATGTGCTGTAGATTCACACTGTATCTGTTTTCTGTGTCTTTATGGGCTTTCAAGGCGAGAAAAGGCGTTTGGGGCAGTTTCAGCATTATTAACGCTTGGGAAAGCTGATTTACCTGTTTTCTTCAATTTGAAGCACTTTTTCCACAAAATTTTGCTTATTCTTGTTAGAATTGAGTCGGAACATGATGTTTCAACACGATATAATAAGTTTTGGTTATGTTCTGTAGATTCACAATGTATCTGTTTTCTGTGTCTTTTGGGCTTTTCAAGGCGAGAAAAAGGCGTTTGGGGCAGTTTCAGCATGATTTACGCATGGGAAAGCTGATTTACCCTGTTTTCTTCAATTTGAAGCAATTTTTTCCACAAAATATTGCTTATTCTTGTTAAATTGAGTCGGAACATGATGTTTCAACACGATATAATGAGTTTTGGTTATGTTCTGTAGATTCACAATGTATCTGTTTTCTGTGTCTTTTGGGCTTTTCAAGGCGAGAAAAAGGCGTTTGGGAACAGTTTCAGCATGATTTACGCATGGGAAAGCTGATTTACCTGTTTTCTTCAATTTGAAGCAATTTTTCACAAAAATATTGCTTATTCTTGTTAAATTGAGTCGGAACATGATGTTTCAACACGATATAATGAGTTTTGGTTATGTTCTGTAGATTCACAATGTATCTGTTTTCTGTGTCTTTTGGGCTTTTCAAGGCGAGAAAAGGCGTTTGGGGCAGTTTCAGCATGATTTACGCATGGGAAAGCTGATTTACCTCTTTCTTCAATTTGAAGCAATTTTTCTTCAAAAATATTGCTTATTCTTGTTAGAATTGAGTCGGAACATGATGTTTCAACACGATATAATGAGTTTTGGTTATGTTCTGTAGATTCACAATGTATCTGTTTTCTGTGTCTTTTTGGGCTTTTCAAGGCGAGAAAAGGCGTTTGGGGCAGTTTCAGCATGATTTACGCATGGGAAAGCTGATTTACCTGTTTTCTTCAATTTGAAGCAATTTTTCCACAAAATATTGCTTATTCTTGTTGAAATTGAGTCGGAACATGATGTTTCAACACGATATAATGAGTTTTGGTTATGTTCTGTAGATTCACAATGTATCTGTTTTCTGTGTCTTTTTGGGCTTTTTAAGGCGAGAAAAGGCGTTTGGGGCAGTTTCAGCATGATTTACGCATGGGAAAGCTGATTTACCTCTCCTGTCCATTTAGAAGCATTTTTTCTTCAAAATATTGCTTATTCTTGTTAGAATTGAGTCGGTACATGATGTTTCAACACGATATAATGAGTTTTGGTTATGTTCTGTAGATTCACACTGTATCTGTTTTCTGTGTCTTTTTGGGCTTTTCAAGGCGAGAAAAAGGCGTTTGGAACAGTTTCAGCATGATTTACGCATGGGAAAGCTGATTTACCTGTTTTCTTCAATTTGAAGCAATTTTTTCCACAAAATATTGCTTATTCTTGTTAAATTGAGTCGGAACATGATGTTTCAACACGATATAATGAGTTTTGGTTATGTTCTGTAGATTCACAATGTATCTGTTTTCTGTGTCTTTTGGGGCTTTTCAAGGCCAGAAAAAGGCGTTTGGGGCAGTTTCAGCATGATTTACGCATGGGAAAGCTGATTTACCTGTTTTCTTCAATTTGAAGCAATTTTTCCACAAAATATTGCTTATTCTTGTTAAAATTGAGTCGGAACATGATGTTTCAACACGATATAATGAGTTTTGGTTATGTTCTGTAGATTCACAATGTATCTGGTGTCTGTGTCTGGTTGGGCTTTTCAAGGCGAGAAAAGGCGTTTGGGGCAGTTTCAGCATGATTTACGCATGGGAAAGCTGATTTACCTGTTTTCTTCAATGTGAAGCAATTTTTCTTAAAAATATTGCTTATTCTTGTTAGAATTGAGTCGGAAAATGATGTTTCAACACGATATAATGAGTTTTGGTTATGTTCTGTAGATTCACAATGTATCTGTTTTCTGTGTCTTTTGGGCTTTTCAAGGCGAGAAAAGGCGTTTGGGGCAGTTTCAGCATGATTTACGCATGGGAAAGCTGATTTACCTCTCTTGTCCATTCAGAAGCATTTTTTCTTCAAAATATTGCTTATTCTTGTTAGAATTGAGTCGGAACATGATGTTTCAACACGATATAATGAGTTTTGGTTATGTTCTGTAGATTCACAATGTATCTGTTTTCTGTGTCTTTTGGGCTTTTCAAGGCGAGAAAAAGGCGTTTGGGGCAGTTTCAGCATGATTTACGCATGGGAAAGCTGATTTACCTGTCTTTCCATTCAATTTGAAGCAATTTTTTCTTCAAAATATTGCTTATTCTTGTTAAATTGAGTCGGAACATGATGTTTCAACACGATATAATGAGTTTTGGTTATGTTCTGTAGATTCACAATGTATCTGTTTTCTGTGTCTTTTGGGCTTTTCAAGGCGAGAAAAAGGCGTTTGGGGCAGTTTCAGCATGATTTACGCATGGGAAAGCTGATTTACCTCTCTTGTCCATTCAGAAGCATTTTTCTTCAAAAATATTGCTTATTCTTGTTAAATTGAGTCGGAACATGATGTTTCAACACGATATAATGAGTTTTGGTTATGTTCTGTAGATTCACAATGTATCTGTTTTCTGTGTCTTTTGGGCTTTTCAAGGCGAGAAAAAGGCGTTTGGGCAGTTTCAGCATGATTTACGCATGGGAAAGCTGATTTACCTGTTTTCTTCAATTTGAAGCATTTTCTTCAAAAATATTGCTTATTCTTGTTAAATTGAGTCGGAACATGATGTTTCAACACGATATAATGAGTTTTGGTTATGTTCTGTAGATTCACAATGTATCTGTTTTCTGTGTCTTTTGGGCTTTTCAAGGCGAGAAAAAGGCGTTTGGGGCAGTTTCAGCATGATTTACGCATGGGAAAGCTGATTTACCTGTTTTCTTCAATTTGAAGCAATTTTTCGACAAAATATTGCTTATTCTTGTTAGAATTGAGTCGGAACATGATGTTTCAACACGATATAATGAGTTTTGGTTCTGTTCTGTAGATTCACAATGTATCTGTTTTCTGTGTCTTTTTGGGCTTTTCAAGGCGAGAAAAGGCGTTTGGGGCAGTTTCAGCATGATTTACGCATGGGAAAGCTGATTTACCTCTCTGGTCCTTTCAGAAGCATTTTTTCTTCAAAATATTGCTTATTCTTGTTAAAATTGAGTCGGAACATGATGTTTCAACACGATATAATGAGTTTTGGTTATGTTCTGTAGATTCACAATGTATCTGTTTTCTGTGTCTTTTTGGGCTTTTCAAGGCGAGAAAAGGCGTTTGGGGCAGTTTCAGCATGATTTACGCATGGGAAAGCTGATTTACCTGTTTTCTTCAATTTGAAGCAATTTTCCACAAAATATTGCTTATTCTCGTTAGAATTGAGTCGGAACATGATGTTTCAACACGATATAATGAGTTTTGGTTATGTTCTGTAGATTCACAATGTATCTGTTTTCTGTGTCTTTTTGGGCTTTTCAAGGCGAGAAAAAGGCGTTTGGAACAGTTTCAGCATGATTTACGCATGGGAAAGCTGATTTACCTGTTTTCTTCAATTTGAAGCATTTTTCTTCACAAAATATTGCTTATTCTTGTTAAATTGAGTCGGAACATGATGTTTCAACACGATATAATGAGTTTTGGTTATGTTCTGTAGATTCACAATGTATCTGTTTTCTGTGTCTTTTTGGGCTTTTCAAGGCGAGAAAAAGGCGTTTGGGGCAGTTTCAGCATGATTTACGCATGGGAAAGCTGATTTACCTGTTTGTCCATTCAATTTGAAGCAATTTTTTCTTCAAAATATTGCTTATTCTTGTTAGAATTGAGTCGGAACATGATGTTTCAACACGATATAATGAGTTTTGGTTATTTTCTGTAGATTCACAATGTATCTGTTTTCTGTGTCTTTTGGGCTTTTCAAGGCGAGAAAAAGGCGTTTGGGCAGTTTCAGCATGATTTACGCATGGGAAAGCTGATTTACCTCTCTTGTGCATTCAATTTGAAGCAATTTTTTCTTCAAAAATATTGCTTATTCTTGTTAGAATTGAGTCGGAACATGATGTTTCAACACGATATAATGAGTTTTGGTTATGTTCTGTAGAATCACAATGTATCTGTTTGCTGTGTCCTTGTGGGCTTTTCAAGGCGAGAAAAGGCGATTGGGGGCAGTTTCAGCATGATTTACGCATGGGAAAGCTGATTTACCTCTCTTGTCTTCAATTTGAAGCATTTTTCTTCACAAAATATTGCTTATTCTTGTTAAATTGAGTCGGAACATGATGTTTCAACACGATATAATGAGTTTTGGTTATGTTCTGTAGATTCACAATGTATCTGTTTTCTGTGTCTTTTGGGCTTTTCAAGGCGAGAAAAGGCGTTTGGGGCAGTTTCAGCATGATTTACGCATGGGAAAGCTGATTTACCTGTCTTGTCTTCAATTTGAAGCAATTTTCTTCACAAAATATTGCTTATTCTTGTTAGAATTGAGTCGGAACATGATGTTTCAACACGATATAATGAGTTTTGGTTATGTTCTGTAGATTCACAATGTATCTGTTTTCTGTGTCTTTTGGGCTTTTCAAGGCGAGAAAAAGGCGTTTGGGGCAGTTTCAGCATGATTTACGCATGGGAAAGCTGATTTACCTCTCTTTCTCCATTCAGAAGCATTTTTTCTTCAAAATATTGCTTATTCTTGTTAGAATTGAGTCGGAACATGATGTTTCAACACGATATAATGAGTTTTGGTTATGTTCTGTAGATTCACAATGTATCTGTTTTCTGTGTCTTTTGGGCTTTTCAAGGCGAGAAAAAGGCGTTTGGGGCAGTTTCAGCATGATTTAAGCATGGGAAAGCTGATTTACCTTTTTTCTTCATTCAGAAGCATTTTTTCCACAAAATATTGCTTATTCTTGTTAGAATTGAGTCGGAACATGATGTTTCAACACGATATAATGAGTTTTGGTTATGTTCTGTAGATTCACAATGTATCTGTTTTCTGTGTCTTTTGGGCTTTTCAAGGCGAGAAAAAGGCGTTTGGAACAGTTTCAGCATGATTTACGCATGGGAAAGCTCATTTACCTGTTTTCTTCAATTTGAAGCAATTTTTCCACAAAATATTGCTTATTCTAGTTAGAATTGAGTCGGAACATGATGTTTCAACACGATATAATGAGTTTTGGTTATGTTCTGTAGATTCACAATGTATCTGTTTTCTGTGTCTTTTGGGCTTTTCAAGGCGAGAAAAAGGCGTTTGGGAACAGTTTCAGCATGATTTACGCATGGGAAAGCTGATTTACCTGTTTTCTTCAATTTGAAGCAATTTTTCTTCAAAATATTGCTTATTCTTGTTAAAATTGAGTAGGAACATGATGTTTCAACACGATATAATGAGTTTTGGTTATGTTCTGTAGATTCACAATGTATCTGTTTTCTGTGTCTTTTGGGCTTTTCAAGGCGAGAAAAAGGCGTTTGGAACAGTTTCAGCATGATTTACGCATGGGAAAGCTGATTTACCTCTCTTGTCCAATTTGAAGCATTTTTCCACAAAATATTGCTTATTCTTGTTAAATTGAGTCGGAACATGATGTTTCAACACGATATAATGAGTTTTGGTTATGTTCTGTAGATTCACAATGTATCTGTTTTCTGTGTCTGTTTGTGCAAATCAAGGCGAAAAAAATGCGTTTGGGGCAGTTTCAGCAAGTATAACGCATGGGAAAGCTTATTTACCTGTTTACTTCAATTAGAAGAAAATTTTCCACAAAATATTGCTTATTCTTGTTAATATTGAGTCGGAACATGATGTTTCAACACGATATAATGGGTTTTGGTTATGTTCTGTAGATTCACAATGTATCTGTTTTCTGTGTCTTTTGGGCTTTTCAAGGCGAGAAAAAGGCGTTTGGGTCAGTTTCAGCATGATTTACGCATGGGAAAGCTGATTTACCTGTTTTCTTCAATTTGAAGCAATTTTTCACAAAATATTGCTTATTCTTGTTAGAATTGAGTCGGAACATGATGTTTCAACACGATATAATGAGTTTTGGTTATGTTCTGTAGATTCACAATGTATCTGTTTTCTGTGTCTTTTTGGGCTTTTAAAGGCGAGAAAAGGCGTTTGGGGCAGTTTCAGCATGATTTACGCATGGGAAAGCTGATTTACCTCTCTTGTCCATTCAGAAGCATTTTTCCACAAAATATTGCTTATTCTTGTTAGAATTGAGTCGGAACATGATGTTTCAACACGATATAATGAGTTTTGGTTGTGTTCTGTAGATTCACAATGTATCTGTTTTCTGTGTCTTTTTGGGCTTTTCGAGGCGAGAAAAGTCGTCTGGGGCAGTTTCAGCATGATTTAAGCATGGGAAAGCTGATTTACCTGTTTTCTTCAATTTGAAGCAATTTTCCACAAAATATTGCTTATTCTTGTTAGAATTGAGTCGGAACATGATGTTTCAACCCGATATAATGAGTTTTGGTTATGTTCTGTAGATTCACAATGTATCTGTTTTCTGTGTCTTTTTGGGCTTTTCAAGGCGAGAAAAGGCGTTTGGGGCAGTTTCAGCATGATTTACGCATGGGAAAGCTGATTTAACTGTTTCCTTCAATTTGAAGCATTTTTTCTTCAAAATATTGCTTATTCTTGTTAAATTTGAGTCAGGAACATGATGTTTCAACACGATATAATGAGTTTTGGTTATGTTCTGTAGATTCACAATGTATCTGTTTTCTGTGTCTTTTGGGCTTTTCAAGGCGAGAAAAGGCGTTTGGGGCAGTTTCAGCATGATTTACGCATGGGAAAGCTGATTTACCTGTTTTCTTCAATTTGAAGCAATTTTTGCTACAAAATATTGCTTATTCTTGTTAAATTGAGTCGGAACATGATGTTTCAACACGATATAATGAGTTTTGGTTATGTTCTGTAGATTCACAATGTATCTGTTTTCTGTGTCTTTTGGGCTTTTCAAGGCGAGAAAAAGGCGTTTGGGGCAGTTTCAGCATGATTTACGCATGGGAAAGCTGATTTACCTGTTTTCTTCAATTTGAAGCAATTTTTCCACAAAATATTGCTTATTCTTGTTAGAATTGAGTCGGAACATGATGTTTCAACACGATATAATGAGTTTTGGTTATGTTCTGTAGATTCACAATGTATCTGTTTTCTGTGTCTTTTTGGGCTTTTCAAGGCGAGAAAAGGCGTTTGGGGCAGTTTCAGCTTGATTTACGCATGGGAAAGCTGATTTACCTGTTTTCTTCAATTTGAAGCAATTTTTCCCTAAAATATTGCTTATTCTTGTTAGAACTGAGTCCGAACATGATGTTTCAACACGATATAATGAGTTTTGGTTATGTTCTGTAGATTCACAATGTATCTGTTTTCTGTGTCTTTTTGGGCTTTTCATGGCGAGAAAAGGCGTTTGGGGCAGTTTCAGCATGATTTACGCATGGGAAAGCTGATTTACCTCTCTTGTCCAATTTGAAGCAATTTTTCTTCAAAATATTGCTTATTCTTGTTAAATTGAGTCGGAACATGATGTTTCAACACGATATCACGCGTTTTGGTTATGTTCTGTAGATTCACATTGTATCTGTCTTCTGTGTATATTTGGTCTCTTCAAGTCGATCTTAGGCGTTTGGGGCAGTTTCAGCATGATTTACGCATGGGAAAGCTGATTTACCTGTTTTCTTCAATTTGAAGCATTTTTCCACAAAATATTGCTTATTCTTGTTAAATTGAGTCGAACATGATGTTTCAACACGATATAATGAGTTTTGGTTATGTTCTGTAGATTCACAATGTATCTGTTTTCTGTGTCTTTTGGGCTTTTCAAGGCGAGAAAAGGCGTTTGGGGCAGTTTCAGCATGATTTACGCATGGGAAAGCTGATTTACCTGTTTTCTTCAATTTGAAGCAATTTTTCTTCAAAATATTGCTTATTCTTGTTAGAATTGAGTCGGAACATGATGTTTCAACACGATATAATGAGTTTTGGTTATGTTCTGTAGATTCACAATGTATCTGTTTTCTGTGTCTTTTGGGCTTTTCAAGGCGAGAAAAAGGCGTTTGGGGCAGTTTCAGCATGATTTACGCATGGGAAAGCTGATTTACCTGTTTTCTTCAATTTGAGAAGCAATTTTTCTTCAAAATATTGCTTATTCTTGTTAGAATTGAGTCGGAACATGATGTTTCAACACGATATAATGAGTTTTGGTTATGTTCTGTAGATTCACAATGTATCTGTTTTCTGTGTCTTTTGGGCTTTTCAAGGCGAGAAAAAGGCGTTTGGGGCAGTTTCAGCATGATTTACGCATGGGAAAGCTGATTTACCTGTTTTCTTCAATTTGAAGCAATTTTCCACAAAATATTGCTTATTCTTGTTAAATTGAGTCGGAACATGATGTTTCAACACGATATAATGAGTTTTGGTTATGTTCTGTAGATTCACAATGTATCTGTTTTCTGTGTCTTTTGGGCTTTTCAAGGCGAGAAAAAGGCGTTTGGGAACAGTTTCAGCATGATTTACGCATGGGAAAGCTGATTTACCTGTTTTGTTCAATTTGAAGCATTTTTCTTCAAAATATTGCTTATTCTTGTTAAATTGAGTCGGAACATGATGTTTCAACACGATATAATGAGTTTTGGTTATGTTCTGTAGATTCACAATGTATCTGTTTTCTGTGTCTTTTGGGCTTTTCAAGGCGAGAAAAAGGCGTTTGGGCAGTTTCAGCATGATTTACGCATGGGAAAGCTGATTTACCTCTTTTCTTCAATTTGAAGCATTTTTCTTCAAAATATTGCTTATTCTTGTTAGAATTGAGTCGGAACATGATGTTTCAACACGATATAATGAGTTTTGGTTATGTTCTGTAGATTCACAATGTATCTGTTTTCTGTGTCTTTTGGGCTTTTCAAGGCGAGAAAAAGGCGTTTGGGGCAGTTTCAGCATGATTTACGCATGGGAAAGCTGATTTACCTGTTTTCTTCAATTTGAAGCAATTTTCCAAAAAATATTGCTTATTCTTGTTAAATTGAGTCGGAACATGATGTTTCAACACGATATAATGAGTTTTGGTTATGTTCTGTAGATTCACAATGTATCTGTTTTCTGTGTCTTTTTGGGCTTTTCAAGGCGAGAAAAGGCGTTTGGGGCAGTTTCAGCATGATTTACGCATGGGAAAGCTGATTTACCTGTTTTCTTCAATTTGAAGCAATTTTTCCACAAAATATTACTTATTCTTGTTAGAATTGAGTCGGAACATGATGTTTCAACACGATATGATGAGTTTTGGTTATGTTCTGTAGATTCACAATGTATCTGTTTTCTGTGTCTTTTTGGGCTTTTCAAGGCGAGAAAAAGGCGTTTGGAACAGTTTCAGCATGATTTACGCATGGGAAAGCTGATTTACCTGTTTTCTTCAATTTGAAGCAATTTTTTTCTTCAAAATATTGCTTATTCTTGTTAAATTGAGTCGGAACATGATGTTTCAACACGATATAATGAGTTTTGGTTATGTTCTGTAGATTCACAATGTATCTGTTTTCTGTGTCTTTTGGGCTTTTCAAGGCGAGAAAAAGGCGTTTGGGGCAGTTTCAGCATGATTTACGCATGGGAAAGCTGATTTACCTGTTTTCTTCAATTTGAAGCAATTTTTCCACAAAATATTGCTTATTCTTGTTAAATTGAGTCGGAACATGATGTTTCAACACGATATAATGAGTTTTGGTTATGTTCTGTAGATTCACAATGTATCTGTTTTCTGTGTCTTTTGGGCTTTTCAAGGCGAGAAAAAGGCGTTTGGGGCAGTTTCAGCATGATTTACGCATGGGAAAGCTGATTTACCTGTTTTCTTCAATTTGAAGCAATTTTTCTTCACAAAATATTGCTTATTCTTGTTAGAATTGAGTCGGAACATGATGTTTCAACACGATATAATGAGTTTTGGTTATGTTCTGTAGATTCACAATGTATCTGTTTTCTGTGTCTTTTGGGCTTTTCAAGGCGAGAAAAAGGCGTTTGGGGCAGTTTCAGCATGATTTACGCATGGGAAAGCTGATTTACCTCTCTTGTCCATTCAATTTGAAGCAATTTTTTCCAAAATATTGCTTATTCTTGTTAAATTGAGTCGGAACATGATGTTTCAACACGATATAATGAGTTTTGGTTATGTTCTGTAGATTCACAATGTATCTGTTTTCTGTGTCTTTTGGGCTTTTCAAGGCGAGAAAAGGCGTTTGGGGCAGTTTCAGCATGATTTACGCATGGGAAAGCTGATTTACCTGTTTTCTTCAATTTGAAGCAATTTTTCTTCAAAATATTGCTTATTCTTGTTAAATTGAGTCGGAACATGATGTTTCAACACGATATAATGAGTTTTGGTTATGTTCTGTAGATTCACAATGTATCTGTTTTCTGTGTCTTTTGGGCTTTTCAAGGCGAGAAAAAGGCGTTTGGGGCAGTTTCAGCACGATTTACGCATGGGAAAGCTGATTTACCTCTCTTCTTCAATTTGAAGCAATTTTTTCCACAAAATATTGCTTATTCTTGTTAAATTGAGTCAGACATGATGTTTCAACACGATATAATGAGTTTTGGTTATGTTCTGTAGATTCACAATGTATCTGTTTTCTGTGTCTTTTGGGCTTTTCAAGGCGAGAAAAGGCGTTTGGAGCAGTTTCAGCATGATTAACGCATGGGAAAGCTGATTTACCTGTTTTCTTCAATTTGAAGCAATTTTCCACAAAATTTTGCTTATTCTTGTTAGAATTGAGTCGGAACATGATGTTTCAACACGATATAATGAGTTTTGGTTATGTTCTGTAGATTCACAATGTATCTGTTTTCTGTGTCTTTTTGGGCTTTTCAAGGCGAGAAAAGGCGTTTGGGGCAGTTTCAGCATGATTTACACATGGGAAAGCTGATTTACCTGATTTCTTCAATTTGAAGCATTTTTTCTTCAAAATATTGCTTATTCTTGTTAGAATTGAGTCGGAACATGATGTTTCAACACGATATAATGAGTTTTGGTTATGTTCTGTAGCTTCACAATGTATCTGTTTTCTGTCTTTTTGGGCTTTTCAAGGCGAGAAAAGGCGTTTGGGGCAGTTTCAGCATGATTGACGCATGGGAAAGCTGATTTACCTGTTTTCTTCAATTTGAAGCAATTTTCCAACAAAATATTGCTTATTCTTGTTAGAATTGAGTCGGAACATGATGTTTCAACACGATATAATGAGTTTTGGTTATGGTCTGTAGATTCACAGTGTATCTGTTTTCTGTGTCTTTTTGGGCTTTTCAAGGCTAGAAAAGGCGTTTGGGGCAGTTTCAGCATGACTTACGCATGGGAAAGCTGATTTACCTGTTTTCTTCAATTTGAAGCATTTTTCCTTCAAAATATTGCTTATTCTTGTTAGATTTGAGTCGGAACATGATGTTTCAACACGATATAATGAGTTTTGGTTATGTTCTGTATGTCACAATGTGTCTGTTTTCTGTGTCTTTTTGGGCTTTTCAAGGCGAGAAAAGGCGTTTGGGGCAGTTTCAGCATGATTTACGCAAGGGAAAGCTGATTTACCTGTTTTCTTCAATTTGAAGCAATTTTTTCTTCAAAATATTGCTTATTCTTGTTAAATTGAGTCGGAACATGATGTTTCAACACGATATAATGAGTTTTGGTTATGTTCTGTAGATTCACAATGTATCTGTTTTCTGTGTCTTTTGGGCTTTTCAAGGCGAGAAAAAGGCGTTTGGGGCAGTTTCAGCATGATTTACGCATGGGAAAGCTGATTTACCTGTCTTGTCTTCAATTCTAAGCATTTTTTCCACAAAATATTGCTTATTCTTGTTAGAATTGAGTCGGAACATGATGTTTCAACACGATATAATGAGTTTTGGTTATGTTCTGTAGATTCACAATGTATCTGTTTTCTGTGTCTTTTGGGCTTTTCAAGGCGAGAAAAAGGCGTTTGGGGCAGTTTCAGCATGATTTACGCATGGGAAAGCTGATTTACCTGTTTTCCATTCAATTTGAAGCAATTTTTTCCACAAAATATTGCTTATTCTTGTTAGAATTGAGTCGGAACATGATGTTTCAACACGATATAATGAGTTTTGGTTATGTTCTGTAGATTCACAATGTATCTGTTTTCTGTGTCTTTTTGGGCTTTTCAAGGCGAGAAAAGGCGTTTGGGGCAGTTTCAGCATGATTTACGCATGGGAAAGCTGATTTACCTCTCTTGTCCATTCAGAAGCATTTTTTCTTCAAAATATTGCTTATTCTTGTTAGAATTGAGTCGGAACATGATGTTTCAACACGATATAATGAGTTTTGGTTATGTTCTGTAGATTCACAATGTATCTGTTTTCTGTGTCTTTTTGGGCTTTTCAAGGCGAGAAAAGGCGTTTGGGGCAGTTTCAGCATGATTTACGCATGGGAAAGCTGATTTACCTGTTTACTTCAATTTGAAGCAATTTTCCCACAAAATATTGCTTATTCTTGTTAGAATTGAGTCGGAACATTATGTTTCAACACGATATAATGAGTTTTGGTTATGTTCTGCAGATTCACAATGTATCTGTTTTCTGTGTCTTTTTGGGCTTTTCAGGGCGAGAAAAGGCGTTTGGGGCAGTTTCAGCATGATTTACGCATGGGAAAGCTGATTTACCTGTTTTCTTCAATTTGAAGCATTTTTTCCACAAAATATTGCTTATTCTTGTTAAATTGAGTCGGAACATGATGTTTCAACACTATATAATGATTTTTGGTTATGTACTTTAGACTCAGTCTGTTTATGTTTTCCGTGTGCTCTTGGGATGTTCAAGGCGAGAAAAGGCGTTTGGGCAGTTTCAGCATGATTTACGCATGGGAAAGCTGATTTACCTCTCTTATCCAATTTGAAGCATTTTTTCTTCAAAATATTGCTTATTCTTGTTAGAATTGAGTCGGAACATGATGTTTCAACACGAAATAATGAGTTTTGGTTATTTTCTGTAGATTCACAATGTATCTGTTTTCTGTGTCTTTTGGGCTTTTCAAGGCGAGAAAAAGGCGTTTGGGGCAGTTTCAGCATGATTTACGCATGGGAAAGCTGATTTACCTGTTTTCTTCAATTTGAAGCAATTTTTCCACAAAATATTGCTTATTCTTGTTAGAATTGAGTCGGAACATGATGTTTCAACACGATATAATGAGTTTTGGTTATGTTCTGTAGATTCACAATGTATCTGTTTTCTGTGTCTTTTGGGCTTTTCAAGGCGAGAAAAAGGCGTTTGGGAACAGTTTCAGCATGATTTACGCATGGGAAAGCTGATTTACCTGTTTTCTTCAATTTGAAGCAATTTTTTCCACAAAATATTGCTTATTCTTGTTAGAATTGAGTCGGAACATGATGTTTCAACACGATATAATGAGTTTTGGTTATGTTCTGTAGATTCACAATGTATCTGTTTTCTGTGTCTTTTGGGCTTTTCAAGGCGAGAAAAAGGCGTTTGGGGCAGTTTCAGCATGATTTACGCATGGGAAAGCTGATTTACCTCTCTTGTCCATTCAGAAGCATTTTTTCTTCAAAATATTGCTTATTCTTGTTAAATTGAGTCGGAACATGATGTTTCAACACGATATAATGAGTTTTGGTTATGTTCTGTAGATTCACAATGTATCTGTTTTCTGTGTCTTTTGGGCTTTTCAAGGCGAGAAAAAGGCGTTTGGGGCAGTTTCAGCATGATTTACGCATGGGAAAGCTGATTTACCTGTTTTCTTCAATTTGA
>CM056550.1:175789-221442 GCA_029721515.1 Synanceia verrucosa
GGCATCATCAATGCGCATCCGCGTGAGACCGAGGCACTGATGGAGAAACTGGATGTCACCCGTGTGGCAACCGCGCAATCCCGCCCGCACATCGACTGGGCATCGCTGGAAGGCATCCGTGGCGACAGTGCGGATGTGGACAAGTTGTTAGCCTGGCTCTCGGAAAGTGCCGAGACTGGCCGCGTGCTTCCCATTGAGGAGGGGGAGTGATAGAGGAGAGGCTCGAGGCATCTCATCCCCGATGATTTTTGGCCACCCTGTGAACAGGCATTTTCCCCCGGGAGATAAGTTGATTGCTGAAACTATCCGGCACGTAGTAGGGAATGGTGCCGTATGGATTCGCCAAAATGATAATGAGGTGTCTGTGCTTGGGGGCAGTTTGTTTTACATTTCTGCTTCCGGTCAGTGTTGCTAGTGTGGAATCCATTTATAGCTGGTGGTGTCCCTGCCAGTGACCGTGAATGGAGTGGTAAGGATTATGCAGCTGTTTCCCAGCTGATTCAGTTAGGAAAGGTTCCTCTGCCGCTTCTAAAAGACAGGTATGGAAAAAAAGTCCTGGGGCGTCTCAATTCAATGTAGGAGAATTTACGTTGCATAAGAACAGGAGGATGCCGCTCGACCTCAGCGGTTCAGTGATTTCCTTCCAAATGCAGAAGAGTATGAATTCGCTATTGATGGCTTTACATGGAAACCGATGAGCCAAGGAAAGGATTTGCATGCTGAGAGCGTGGCATTGTTTGAATACATTTAGTTTGCGTGTGTAGCTGCACTCGGGGTGGATCTGATCAATGAGTATCTTCCGACCGTGAAAAAAGACGAAAAATATGAAGCCAGAAATGGCAGTGGTCTTTGAG
This sequence comes from Synanceia verrucosa, assembly GCA_029721515.1. Taxonomy (NCBI): domain Eukaryota; kingdom Metazoa; phylum Chordata; class Actinopteri; order Perciformes; family Synanceiidae; genus Synanceia; species Synanceia verrucosa. The sequence goes on from CM056550.1 coordinate 176,644, forward strand.
GGTATGTATATGGGCTGACGACACTTGTGGTCGGACTTTGAAAATGTCGTTATCAGATACTCATATTTATTCGGATGAAGATCTAACCGTTATTTTGCGCGCAATGGAAGCAAGCTTGCCCCGGCTCAAGCAAGGATTTACGGCAGAATACAAAGGCGAATTATTGAAGAAGCTCTCCGATCGTCAAAAGCAGTTTAAAGGTGAGGATCTGAAGCTGCTTAAAAAGATGATGGCCTTGCTCGGGAGAAAGCAAAACCGGAGTGGGCAGTCTCCCGATTCAAAGGAGTAAAAACTAAAGCCAGTGATCTCCTTGGGTTTGAGTAGCATTACCTTGATCTTGTTTTTGATGGTCCGGGGTATATTCAAAACAAACTTACCTGGCTTTGCCCTTGGCCTTTTTCTTGGCGCGTCGCTTTTTCTTTTTCGCCTCAGCAGCGGGTGGTGGCGGTGGCGGATTGAGGATGTTGAGTAATGCGGTGATGGATTTGGCCTCCGGGATGTTGCCGTGTCGTTTGCCGGCTTTTGCAGTGTTGCGATGGCCAGGGGCTTGTTAGCCGCGGTGCCGGGTGGGTGTCTGCTGTGTAGAGCCACTGGCGGACGCGGTCGGATTCCTTGAGGTGTTTTTTCAGCGCGGTCTGGAAAAAGGCGACGGCGATCCGGTCTTTCTTTTTGCATGGTACTAGCTGCCGGTGTATTCTGGTAGAACCGGGCATTGGACTTGCTGGCCGCCACGTTGCGGAGTTTTTTGACCATGGTTTCCGGTTCGTCGCCCCAGCGTTCGTTGGCTACGCGGATGGCGCGGAAATCGCGGTCGTCGTGATGTTTTTCACCACCGCCACTGAAGTGCAGGAACGGGCGGTAGAGCGGGTCGCCGAGCACGACGTTCTGCCATGACAGGGCGGGGATGGCCATGTGGGCAGCTTCCACCAGTGTGTAGCCTTTCAGCAGGCGGTCGTTCGTTGCAGGATGGATCGGAAGTGATGCGTAATCTGGAGGTAGGGTTCGTAAACATTGCCGACGGTGGCGGCAGCGCCCTTGGCAAGGATGGGGCCGGACCATTTGGTGTTGGCGTTGCGCAGCTGGCTGGCGCTGTAGGAGTGGAGGTGAACGGCGACAGCGCCGCGCCGGAAACGGAACTTCGGGTTGAGCAGGGGGCCGTTCCGGTTTCCGGTGTACCATCCGTAATAGAGGGCCGCGTCGTTCATCGGGTAGTTGGTGACCAGGGTTTGTTTATTCCTGTCAATTACGGTAGGGATGCCGGCACGCAGGTTTTCCCGGTAGATGTTCTCGGAGCCACTGGTCGCCCACGGCGTAGCCTTTTCCCTTGAGTGCCTGGGTCCAGATAGCACATGCCCCCAGAGACCGCGTGTTTCCGTGGCAATGGGCGTCGCCGATCGTATGCGTTTGCAGATATCGAAGCTTGGTCCGTCGATACGCACCCCACCAGAAACATGTAGCTGATACCGGCCTTGAGAATGCGTGGTGTCTTTTTTGAAGTAAGGATTTGGTCTGCGTGGACCCAGCGTGGAGTGCATCCGTGCACACCTAACAAAGCCAGCTCGGAATCTACCGCCGAGGCCTCGTTGTGTTTTGCAAAATGTGCGGGCAGCTTGGGCGGGTTCTCTTTCCTCCGTGACGGGTGCTCGCTCGATGCCGTAGGGGATGCCCCGCATGCAGACCAGTGTGGTGATCTTGCTCGCCGAGGGCAGCTGGATGCCTTGTGCGTTGCGTCCCATCGTCCACCAGTTTCGCCCGGAGAATGTTTTGCGCAACGGATCGCGCAGGTGCTTGGTCGTATTCGGCGCGTGTGATTTTCGCTTTGTCAGGCACATCCAGCCCCACCAGGTTTTCCTTCGGGATTTTGCGCATCGTGGCATAGAACTCGGCGAGGTCCTTGGATTCGGCCGAGCGTGTGTTATAAATGACAGCGACTTGCCCGGGGTTGATGGGCTCTGCCGACAAGGGGAGGTTAGCAGCCAGGACAGGAGCAGTGGGAATAGAAAGTGGTTTGGTCATATGTGTATGAGAGGAGTGTAGCCGATCACGGTGATGCGTCCACCGGAAAAGTCAGTTTGAGCCCGTCGTGGGCAAAATCGGTATCTGCCGGGAGTTCTTTCTCCGCCTGGTGGATATCGAGCTCATGGGACAAATGCGAGGTAGGTGCGTTTTGGCACCGAGGGATTTGACTGCTGCGAGCGCTTCGGTAAAATTCATATGGCTCGCGTGCTCCGTTCGTGCAGGGGCATCGATGATCAGAACCGGGATGTTTTCTAACATATGTTGGCTAGTATCCGGGATCGTTTTTACATCCGGCAGGTAAGCCATGCCGGGAACGCCTGGTAATTCCAAGCGGTATCCCTGGGTCTCCATGTTTCAGTGAACCACTGGAATCGGGGTGACCGTGAGTTTTTCTAACATGAAAGAGAGCCTTCGGTTTCGATGGGGGCGGGCTTGATGTATCCCTTGTAAGTATTTGTTGGAAGGAAAGCCCAACCAAAGATCCGCTTGATTTCTGCGAGACACTCGGGGGAGCCATACAGGGGCAGCGGGGCGTCACGCCTCCAGCAGAACGCAAAAATGCAGCTCATTTCGAAGCCAGTGATGTGGGATCGAGGTGCGCGTGCGCATGTCTGCGACGGCATCCATCGTGGTGATTTTTTCGCGGCAATTACTGCTCGCCGCTGCGCAGGTCGGGGCCGCTGTCGATTAGCATGGACACTTCTGGGTGTCTGGATGCACGGAGGATCGTGTGCGGGTCAGTTTGGGGTTGTCCGAGGTGCACACCGGGCAGTCACACCTGGATCACAGGAACGCCTGTGGAAGTGCCCGTGCCGAGAAAAAGTCAGGGAAAATTCAAGTTTCAACGTGCCGCGACCTTGACACATGCCCCGCTCTCACGCTGGCGATATTGCCCGGTAAGATGCTGACTTTGTTAAAAATCAAGAACCTTGCGCTTGTGGATGGACTCGAGTGGCAGCTTGGCTCCGGTCTGGTGGGGGTGACTGGTGAGACCGGTGCGGGGAAATCCGTCATTGTCGGGGCAATCGCTGGTGCTTGGCGAGCGCTGACAAGTCGTTGATCCGCACCGGGGAAACATCTTGCACGGTGGAAGCGCGGTATTTGACCTGCCGTCACATCTCGGCGGTGGATGCCGTTCTTGAGTGGAAGCGGGTCTGGATTCCCGCGACGACGGCAACTTATCGTAAAGCGCGTGATCGGGCAGTCGCTCCAACAAACAATTCATCAACAACTCACCAGCCACGCTTGGGGTACTGAAGAACCTCGGCACACATCTGGTTGATTTGCACGGCCCGCACGATCACCAGGGCTTGCTTTCCACAGACCGGCAGCTGGCAATGCTGGATGCCTATGCGGGTGCGCAAGATGCGGTGCAAGCGTACCGTGATGCATGGCGAAACTGGCGTGAGAAAACCGAGGCACTCGAGAATTTCCAGAAATCAGGTGTGGCGGGCGGGCATGAGCTCGAGCTGCTCCGTCACCAGCTTGAGGAAATCGATGCTGCCCAGCTTGATCCCGGTGAGGCGGCGACTTTGGAAGCAGATTACCAGCGGGCTTCAAACAGCTCCCGTCTGGTCGAATCTGTTAGTGAGGCACTTGGTGTCCTCAGTGGCGATGATGCCCTGATAGACCGGATCGGCCACTTGCAGAGAGCCGCACGTGATCTTGAAAAACTCGATCCAGTGCTTCGGGAGTCCTTGGAAGGTCTGGATCGTACCGTGCTGGAGCTTCAGGAAATCGAGACCGCGCTCACGGATTACCACGATGGCATCAACACTGATCCTGCTGAGCTGGCACGCCTTGAGGAACGCATCAATACACTTGAAACCCTGAAACGGAAATACGGCCCGTCGATCGAAGATGTGTTATCGCATCGTGAGCAGGTGGCGGGTCGGCTTGAAGGGGTTGAGAACCGCGAGGAAAAGCTTCTCGAGCTGCAGTCTGCCATCGATCACGCACGTGTGCTGACCGATGACGCGGGGCACGCCCTCAGCGACCGGAGAAGGAAGGCGGCACCCCGTCTGGCCAGGGACATTGCGCACCATCTCAAGGAGCTTGGCTTCAAGCAGTCTGCCTTTGAAGTGCGTTTGTTGGTTCACGACACTCCGGAAGCAAGTGGACTGAGTGAGGGCGTCGAGTTTGAATTCTGGCCCCAATCCGGGTGAGAGCTGCGAAGCCGCTGCGTCTGATTGCTTCCAGCGGGGAAAATTTCACGCGTGATGCTTTCGGTCAAGAGTGCCTTGGCGGAGCAGGATGCCACGCCGCTGATGGTCTTCGATGAAATCGATGCCAACGTGGGTGGCGAAATCGCCCGTGCAGTAGGTGAAAAGATGGCACGCCTCGGGGACAGGCATCAGGTCGTGGCGATCACCCACTTTCCACAAGTTGCGGCTCTCGCGGCACACCATTTTGTCGTCAGCAAGGATGTCGAGGATGGCAGAACCTGTTCGCACCTGGTTCCTGTTCAAGGTGAGGAGCGGACAGATGAACTCGTCCGCATGTTAGGTGGCGGCGGCGAGGAAGTACGTGCGATGGCGGAGAGCCTGCTCGGCCATTGAAAGTCAGCGGCGTTTTGCCTCTACCGGGGCATTGATGATTTCCTCAAACTCCGAACCCCGTGACGTTTCGTTGGGTGCTTCCAGGATCACGACCCGCCACGGAGTGCCGTTGTCCACTTGGTAGGCATGGAATTGTCCTTCGCGATGGAAGCCGTCGGAAGCTGCTACTTCTATCGTATTAGAACTGTTGGCAAACTGTCCGTTTTTGAAGGGCAGCGTGATGGTGTCTCCGATGCTGGCGTCGTCGGCATTCCGGAAATAGAGGCGTAGTGCCCCGGACTGGCTGGCATCCTCATCAAGTGTGATGGTCACGGAGGGGACGACCACCGCGTTCAGGTTGACCCCGGAGTTGCGCTCCGGTGTCACCCAGATAGTGCTGAGTTCCGTGATGACGGCATGTGTTCCCTCGACGGGGAGCTCCACCGTTTCCCGTGTATTGGCGATTTTGTTTTTGCCACGCAACCAGAGGCAGCCCCAGATCATCAGGCCACACAACAGCAGGGCAAGTGAGCCGAGCGCGATTTTTTCCGCTGGCTTGAGCGCGAGTTTTTCCAGGGCAGCCGTGGCCGGTGCCGTGATCTCCTCGACTGGATCCGAGGTGGTAGCTTCTTCGGATGAAAGAGTATCTTCAGATTGAGGTTCTTCAACTGGTCTCGTCTTCGGTCTGATCGTCCTCAGGTGCTTCGGCTTCGAGCTCATCTGGTTCTTCCTCTTCTCAGGTTCTTGCTTTACTTCCTCGTCGGATATTAAGCTTTCTCACCATCAGGGTCATCGCTTGATCCGCTTCTTCCAGATCAAATTCATCCCGCGTTTCGCTGCCTGCATTATCTTCCTCGGGTAAGTTTCTCCGGCAGGCGCATCCCCCAGTCTGCTCTGTTTCTTCCTCTACGGAAGGCTCCGTAGGCTCATCTTCCCTCTTCGGGTGGAGCCGGGGCGTCACCGTCATCCCAGTCGTCCTCAAGATCCCAGAGGTTTCCTCCTCGTTGGGTGGAAGTATCTTGGGGCTTGCGGGATGCTTTATTGTCGTTTTTTCCCATGGTTGAGCGGAGCAATGAAACGGTGGGCCGTGCAGTGCGTGGAATGCCGGGTTAACTGTTCTAAGATGGTTTGGCCAGCAGAAAACCGTCCGTTTGCAAAGCGCCCCAAGGCATTTCTGGCTTGCTTACACTCCATTCTGGGCTGGGCGAAGGAATCCGCGACAGATTAATATCCTATTACCAAGTGATGGCAGACAAAGAAGATATCAACCTCGAGAACATCAAGGGGCAGTTTTACGTGGATAGCCAGTGTATCGATTGCGACCTGTGCCGCGAAACCGCTCCGGAATAACTTCACCCGCGAGGAGGACGAGGGCTATTCTTACGTGTTCAAGCAGCCGGAAAACGACGAGGAAAAAAGAGCAGTGCGTCGAGGCCATGGAGGGCTGCCTGGTTGGAGGCGATTGGCGAACACGATGGCGAGTAAGCGCCGTCAGCCAAAGCTACAAAAGGGAACGCCCATGCGCGGGCGAAGATCCTCTACGGAATGGCGCGGGGGATTTCGATCCGCCGAACCCCTGCATCGCAATATCCAGCCAGCCCGGCGAATTTTTGTCGGACTTGCTCAAAGTCATCGGGCTGGCGCAGAAGGTGTCGAAGAGGAGCGCCTCAAGCGAGGTCTGGAGCCGTGTCGCGGGTGAATTCGTATCGCAACACACCGTGCCGGAATCAATCCGGGACGGTATCCTTGTCCTGCGGGTGCTCCAGCCGACGATGAAATTCCATCTCCAGCAAATGAGCGGGAAGTTGTTGGAAAATCTGCGCCGTGAGCTTGGCAGCGACAGTGTCAGGCAGGTGATCTTTAAAATCGGGTAATAACATCATGATTCACACACGCATCCATACTTGTGAGAACTGGATTTTCGATTGGTCCGGCACCCTCGTGGATGATCTGGCGATGGTTCTGGATGCGACCAATCACGTGCTCCGGGAATATGGAAAACCGGCGCTGAGCCGGGAGGATTTCCGCCAGCGGTTCCGCTTACCGCACTTCCTGGTTTTTACCAGGAAGTTCTTCCCGATGTGCTCCTTGGAGTGAACTTGGAGGATCACTTCCGGGCCGGGTTTGCCGAATCCGAGGCGTCTGGAGGACCACCCGCTGCTACCTCATGCGGTCGATTTTCTGGAGTATCTTTGAGGGTGAGGACAAGCGCATGTTCATCCTTAGCTCCATGGATGCCCCGTCGTCGATTGACAGGCACTCGCGCGAGCTCGGTGTGGATCATTTTTTCGAGGCGACCTACGCTGGTGTTCTCGACAAGCGGGAGCAGATCCATCTTATGCTTGGGAAACATCAACTGGATGCCGCCAGCACTGTCTTTTGTGGGATGACATGCAGCATGATGTGGAAACGGCTCACCATGGGGGTGTGGCATCCATCGCCCTGCTCACCGGGTATCAGGATGCGGAACAGCTGAGAAAAATCATCCTCCCACATCTGCTTTGCGCGCGATCTCTCCGGAGGGGTGTAAAGGGTTTGTTTGTTGACCAACAGAACAGCGTATCATGAAGGACACAGACGAAATCATTATCAGCGGGCAACGTGTGACCTGCCACGTGGGAGTGCCGGATGACGAGCGCGCGCATGCCCAGGAGCTTGTGATCCACGCGTATGTCGCCATTCCCGGATTCTGAACCGCTGGATGACGAGATTAGTTGCACGATCGATTACCATGCCGTGTCTGTCCTGGATAGAAAAAGTGGCATGTGACCGACCCCGCAAGCTCATCGAAACCTTGGCCGAGGACATAACGTCGGCTGTGCTAGAGCAATTTCCTGTTAGCCGGATCACGGTGGAGATCGAGAAGTTTATCCTGCCGAACACCCGCAGCGTGGGCGTCAGGATCACGCGGACTCCCTGATGGACCTTATCAATCTGTCGCGAGCCACGTCGCGAATTTGAACGTTTTTCCCGCCCGTGTGTCTGCATACGCAGAACACACTGCACTTATCCGTAAGGGATGTGGCTTCCCTGACACTCCACCGCGTCATGCGTCATGCTGGCGGCACCCTTCCATGGAATCACCCAAGCCACACATGGCACAACGAGAGAGAAAAGCCACTGATCCCTGATGCGGAACTTCGTCCAGCGCGCCCAGCAGAGACACGCGCCTTTGATGAGCTGGTCATGAAATACAGCCGCAAGTTGTACGGCCTGATCTATAACATGACGTCCAACAAAGAGGACAATACTCCACGACCTGCTCCAGGACATTTTCGCCAAGGCATACCGGTCCCTTCGCCGTTTTCGTGGAAAATCCACCTTTTATACCTGGATTTACTCGATTTCGGTCAATATGACCCTGAATTTCCTCAAAAAACGGAAAAGGCGCTCCGGATACAGCTTCGATGACGTCGATTCCGGGATTCAGAACGATCCGGCATTCATCGACCAGGCCCATCGGGCGAACCCGCGCCGACAGTCAAATATCCATGAACTTCAAAAAATTGAACGAAGCCATGCAGCAGCTGTCTGAAGACCATAGATCGGTCGTGACCATGTTCGATATCCAGGGCATGCCACACGCCGAGATCAGCCGTATTCTCGGGGTTTCAGAAGGAACCGTGAGATCACGGCTCTACTATGCACACAAACAACTCCAAGGATACCTCGAAGAATTCATCGCCCCGACAGACAACACGGAACACTCATGATGGCTGTTGAGAATGGCTTTCCCAATGACGTTTCATGAGCCGTTCATACCGGGACGCCGAATATTCTTGCTATTTTAACTAAAATTTTTAACATACAACCTCATCACACCATGCACGACGATAATTCCAATGATTTCAGCGGTGTCCAGGAGCTCATTGCCTTGAAACGCCACGAGCAGCCTGATGATGCGGTATTTCGGGAGGAATTCCTCCAGGAATTCCACCCGCCGCCAGCGTCAGGATCTTGTGCAGCGTTCGTCCTTCAGCCTGTTCAAGGAGCGTGTCGGCACCTGGTTCGCTGATACCAACAAAATGGAACATCGTCTGGGGTGGAGGGTTTGCCTCGCATTCGGTGGTGTTGCTCGGTTTCGTAAGCTGTGGCCGAAGGAGCCGACCCGGTTGCTCCCCTGCGGACGTTCCCAAATGTCCCCGTGTGAAGCATGTGGAGGATCAACCGGAAAGACATGCTTTGATCCGGACAAGGACAAGAAGCCTGTGCACGAGGCATACTAACGGCCTACGAAGCGTGCGGCGCGAATTTGTTTGATACATCCACTTACCTTTTGGTGTAGCCGGCTATGCGGATTCGATGGTCTTTAGCGGATTGCGCTTGCCGCATCTTGGGCAATTCGCAACGATGTTCACCGTCACATTTCAGCAATAATCATGAACTTGCCTAACCGTTACTTGAAGGAATTTTCTCTGTCTGCCTCGCTCTTCATCGGCCTGGCATCCCTGCTTACCGCGCAAACGATCCATTTTCCCGCGCTCAAGGGCAAAGGCAAGGGTGGGAAGGCGACGAGTTCTGCCTGTGTGTTAGTCGATGACAAAGGGACGCTGGCGACCGTTGTCGAGCTTCAGTCCGATCCGGCTCAAGGCGTTCTGCATCTCGGGGACAAAAAAATCCCCCTGACATACGTGGTGAACAACGCGGAGAGTAGGGTGGCGATTTACCGGCTTCCCGATGATGCCAAGGATGCGCTGAAAAATCCTGCCACGTTTGCGTCGTCCCACACACCTGCCGCCCAGGCGGGTGTATGGTTCGGAAGCGACAGACCGTGCGTCGCGCGTCACATGTGGTGGGCGGGTGAACCGCTTCCAGGGCAAGGTGAAGCTTCCCTGGCCGTTTTGCGGGTCAACCATCCTGGCAAGGCAACCGGCTCCCGGCACAGGGGTTTACAGTGAGGACGGCAAACTGGTAGGGATGGTTCGCCAGGGCGTACAACAGCACTAACAGCAGCTATTGCCTGCCTGCCGAAGTCATCACCAGGATCATTGGTGGACCATAAGCGCAACGACCGTGTCAGCCGCTGCTGGATCGGGATCATCATGGACGAACTGGTGGCTTCTCCCCATCGTGGAAAGCGCAATGCGTCCCGGTTCCCCCGGCGAAGAAGGCGGGTCTGAAAAAGGCGAAGCGATGTCATCCTCAGCATCGGCGGTCAACCGGGTGAGGGAATATGCCGAAGTGGTGGACGCCTTCTTTACCTCATTGCCGTTTGGAGCTGCTACTAGTTCAAGAGATCCTTCGCGGAACCAAGGTGATGGAGTTCGACGTGACCCCGGAGGTCCGCCCGGGACGTTGATAAGATTTAAGTTTCAAACTCCAAAATCCAATTCTTGACGGCACGTTTCGGCGTGCCGTTTTTTCTGGAGCGGGAGTGGTGCGTGGGCTATCATTCGGCAAGATGAAAATTCCAGTTATCTTTAAAACATCATTACTGCTGGTGCTTGTATGTTCCTGTGGAGAACAACATGACCAGAAACAACAGGCACTGAATGAGGAGGCTATGGCAAAGTTTGAGCAGATGGAGCAAGAGCTGATCATTGCGCAAACGAAACTAAGAAAACTTCAACAAGAAAACAAAGATCTGAGGGAGCGTATTATTGCTCAGGAGGCGAAGTCATCATCATTGGTCAAGGTCTTGGAATTGGGCGCAAAAAATACGCCGCATCGGGATCTGGGCGCAGTGCGGGCGTGTATTCTAAACATTCGCAACATACATCAGGCTGTGAGAGCCCATCAGAATCTGCAGGGCTTTTCGATTGGTGATGAGATCAAGTGGAAGGATATTCTTGGGCCGGGTAAGTACATTGAAAAAAAACCACGTTGCCCCCAAGGTGCTGAGTATTCTTTGGTGGAGAAGTTTCCTCAAGTAACATCCTGCCAAGTCTTGTCCGCATGGTGGAGCCCATGGCCATATACCCGATTCAACCGAGGGCTGGTAATTCAAACTCGCTGTGATCAGTGGTTTGGTATTTGGAGTTTGAAACTTGGAACTTCTTACCATTTGGAGTTTGAAACTGGAAACTTGCCCGACTATCCCTTCTTCGCGCGCCCAGTCATGTCTGTTTTCAAGTTTCCAGTCTTAACTCCTGCCCAAGCGGAAGTCACGTCAATGCCTCTGGACGGCCCGGTATTGATCCTGGCAGGGGCAGGAACGGGAAAACGCGCACCGTGACCTGCCGCATCGCGCACATGGTGGAGCGCGGTATTGCCCCGGAGAATATTCTCGCCGTCACGTTTACTAACAAGGCGGCGAACGAGATGCGTGAGCGTGTCAGTGACATGGTCAGCAAGGCGGCTGGCAAGGAGATCACCGTCTGCACCTTCCACTCGCTCTGTGTAAGGATTCTGCGCACCGGGATCGATCGTCTGGGATATAACCAGAATTTCTCCATCTACACTGGCAACGACCAGAGAGGCCTCATTAAGCAGATCATTGTTAGGAAAGGAGGGGCTGACGAGAAACTGGAGCCCGGCCTCGTGCTCTCGATGATTTCCAAGGCCAAGAATGCCGGGGGCGATGCGGATTCCATCGACGATCCTTTTCTATCGCGGACATTGCCAAGGCCTATCAAAACGAGCTGCGGGCGCAAAATGCGGTGGATTTCGATGACTCCGCTGGTGCTCGCCGAACGGCTTCTGCGTGAGTATGATGACGTGCGGGACATTTGCCGCCAAAAATGGTCCCGCATCACGGTGGATGAGTTCCAGGACACCAACGGCCTGCAGATGCGGCTCTTTCTCCAGCAGCCTCGTCGGCGAGCCTTATCACGTGTGTGTTGTCGGTGACGATGACCAGAGCATCTACGGCTGGCGTGGCGCCGAGGTGGAAAACATCCTGCAGTTTGAAAGTTTTTCCCGAACCCGAAGGTCATCCGCCTGGAGCACAACTACCGCAGCTCCGGACGCGATCATCCATACCGCGAACTCACTGATAGTGCACAACGTCGGGCGGCGCGAGAAGCAGCTCCGTGCCGTTAAGCCGGGGGGCGAAACCATCCGTGTGATCTCGATGCCGGGGGACGAGGAAGAGGCGGAGTTCATCGCCCATGAAATCACTGACATGCACCGGGTGGAGAAGATCCCGCTTGAGCACGTTGCCATTCTTTTCCGAACCAACTCCCAGTGCCGTCACCTGGAGCTTGCCCTGCGCGCCGAGCAGATTCCGTATCGCATGATCGGGGCGCAGAGTTTTTACGACAAACGCGAAGTCCGCGACGTACTTGCCTACCTGCAAGTGCTCGCCAACCCGGACGCGGGATGTGCCGTTGCTACGCATCATGAATGCGCCGCCGCGCGGCATCGGCCAGTCGGCCGCCGTTCTGCTGACAGACATTTCCCGTGAGCGTGGCGGCAGTGTCTGGGAAGCGATGGGGGTGCCGGCGGATGCCTTTTCCAGTCGTGCCAGCAACGCCATCCGCAGCTTCACGGAAATGATGCTCATCTACCGCGAAAGGATGACAACCTGTGGCGAGAATATGGGCGAGGTGCTGCTTGATTTGTTAGATGAGACCGGTTATATCGAGTGGGTCAAGCGCAACTCCAAGAACGAGCAGGAAGCGGACATGCGCCGCAACAGTATTGACACCATTGTGCAGGATCTCAAGGACGCGTCGAAAAAAGGTCACACCCTGCAAAATACCTTTGATCTCTCCTGCGCTGGTGCGCGTGACCGCGATGAGTGACCTCGGACATCGAAAAGCAGCGGGGCGTCACCCTCATCACCCTGCACGCCTCCAAGGTGACCTCTGAGTATCCCGTTGTTTATCTGGCAGGCTTGGAGGAAGGTATCCTGCCGCACAAGCGCAGTATCGAAGGCACCCGCGACGAGGAACGCCGCCTGCTCTATGTGGGTATCACCCGTGCGCAGGACCGCTGCACCTTTGAGCTGGTGCCCCGTGCGCACCAAGTGGGGCAGAAACACGCCAGCGAGCCGAGCAGTTTCCTGATGTGAACTGGATGACAAAATACGTCGAGCACACAGACTACGATGACATCATGGGTGCCGAGGTCACTGGAGATGAGACGGAGATCGGCATTTCTTCGCCGACCTTCAAGAGTATAAGTTTGATTAGTCGCCAGCGGCGACGTCATGGGTCATTGGACATTAGTCATTGGAATTTCAGCCGCAGTCATGTTATCTGAGCCTTATGAATGCCTACACGGTCAAAATTTTCCTGTATGAAGTGGAGCCGCAGATCTGGCGGCGGTTCACGGTGCCTGAGTCTGCCACCTTTGCCGAGTTCCACCGGATCATTCAGAAGGTGATGGGGTGGAATGACGAACAGGCGCACCAGTTCCGTCACGGGAAAGGCAAGCACCTGGGCAATGTCATCGCGGATACACGGGAAGATGTGGGGCCCCGGGATGAATTTACCGATGAGGGCGGGATTACGCTGGCAGAGTTTGTTGGTCGGCGCAGGGTGCCTATCCGGCCTGCGTACCGGTATGACTCTTTGATTCCTGGACCCATCGAACTGGTGGCATCGAGGAAAAACCGAAGACGCGGACGCCCCAAGATGTTAGGAAGGTGCGCGTGCCTGCCCGCCGGAGGACTGCGGCGGCCCCTTCGGCTACAAGGAGTGCATGGAAGGCTTTGCCGAGTGGATGGAGGACGATTATGACCCTGAGGCGTTTGACGCTTCATCTGTTCAGCTATGAATGTCGCCGAGGTAATCGAATACTGCTTGGCCAAGAAGGGCGTTGAAGAAACGACCCCCTTTGGTCCGGAAGTGCTCGTTTACAAAGTCTGTGGGAAAATGTACGCGCTGACTGACCCGGATGAGTTTCCGCCCTTTGTAAATTTAAAATGTGATCCTGAACGGGCGCTGGAACTCCGTGACGAGCATGAGGGGATCAAACCCGGATACCACATGAGTAAGAAGCACTGGAACAGCGTTTGTCTTGATGGTTCACTGGATTCAGCTCTGGTGTGTGAGCTCATCGATCATTCCTATGAATTGGTGGTCAAAGGGCTGAAGAAGGCGGATCGGGAGAAGCTGGGTTTTTGCTGTTAGGATTCTCACTATGACGGGGGCGTCCAATGGGTCTCCGATAGTCTGCAAATCAGCGCGCTTGTTGCTGGATTGTTAGGATGCGCTCCTGCGCATCGTCCTGTTCCTTGACGGCTTTCCTGGCCTTGGCATTGGTGGGATCAAATGCCTTTTGGGTTTCGGCATTTTCGAATTTTGGCAGCCCTGTTTCTTCGTCCCAGGTCCATTTGCCGTAAGCCTTTTTGAGAACCCCATGTTGCTCAAGAATGGCATCGCATAGCTCGTCGTCTTTTTGGCGGATGACAACGAGCTCAGGCTTGATCAGGCTGAAATCCTTGGAGATCTTCCCGAGTGCCTTGGCCACCAGTTTCTTCATCCATGCCTTCTTTGGCTCACTTGGTCACTCCAGGGATTTTCAACCAGCCGTTGTTGATTTTGGCGATGACTGCCCGGTTGGAATTTCCGGTATGTCCTGATTTTTCGCTTTCGACATCGGAACATCGATGTCCGTGGCAAGCTTCACGGTTTTTCGTAGGAGGACGCCCTCGTGGAGCGTCTTTTGATGCCTGGATTGTTGTTTGCTGTGGATCCGCCATGATGGTGAGCCAGTGGCGTAGCACCATGTGGTCCGCCGCGGTCTGGCCAGTCGCGTTCTTTCCGCTTCCCGGGCGGCCTCAATGGTTCGGTCGAACGTTCTGCCGCCGTCTGATGCCTCGTCAATACCATCTCCCTCGAACTGGCGTATGTCATGTCACGCACATGACCTGAGGGCGTCATGCAGTTTTTTTCTTCCTTGGACTTGGTGGAAGGATGACTGGGTTCCTTTTTCTTGCATCCCTAACAAAATGAAGGAAAACCCGTAGCCAGAATAGCGGTCATCTTGATTGAGACATGGCAAAATTCCACCATGCGGTGTGACGGGAACCAAAGCAAAAAAACAAAGGCTTTCCATGAAGCCTCAGGTCATCCTTGAATGTGCTCCGGGAGTGCTTAGTATGGTTGGCATGACAAAATAGCAGGGCAGGCATCGCGGGAATCCACATCAGAAAGCGGAACGTTTAGCCCGCTGGTGACTCGATATGACGATTTCCTGGCAACGCGAGGCGACGCAATGTTTAGCCGCTATCCATGGATCGGAAATGAGGAACCGTGGGCGAAGGAAATCGATTGGTCACCACTTGCGCATTTCCGTGCCATGCCCGGCGGGATTGTCAGCCGGGATGCCTACGACCGGATGAAGTCGGAAATACTGGAGCATCTTTCCGGTCAGCGGTTTGATGGCTTTTATCTCGATGTCCATGGTGCCATGACCGTCGAGGGGCTGGATGATGCCGAGAGTTGATTTGATCCTCGGCATTCGTGCAGGGATCGGAAATGAAGTTCCCATTTCCTGTAGTCAGGACCTGCACGGGAACGTTTCCGCTGAGTTTGTTTCCCAAGTGGATGCGATAACCACCTACCGGACGGCACCGCATGTGGATGTCGCGGAAACCCGTGGGCGGGCTGCACGGATGCTTGTGCGCATGCTGGCCACCGGGGAGCGCCCGGCACGCCTGGGTACCGGGATTCCCGTTTTGCTTTCCGGGGAAATGACGAGCACGGAAGTAGAGCCGGGGTGCAGCTTATGGTCCGGGCTCGATGAGCAGGCGGGTGGCGCGGTCTGGGACGTATCACTGTGGGCGGGATACCCGTGGGCTGACCAGAGGGCGCGCGATGGCATCCGTGGTCGTGACCGGAACGGAGCCGGAGCAGCTTGGCAATCAATCGCCGAAATGCTCGCGGAACGGTATTGGTTTGCCAGCGTGGCATGCATTTCAGTTTCTTTCACCAGCAATGTTCTGTGGAGGGGATAGCTCTGAAAAACCGGGGAGCTCCTGGCTCTCTGTTTTTCTCAGTGACGCAGGTGACAACCCGACGGCAGGTGGGGCGGGGGATACGCCACGGGTATCCTTTGCGAGTATGTTAGAGTATTCAGGCACTTCGGGAAAATCGGTTGTTTTTGCCAGCATTCCGGATGCCCAGGCAGTGGCGTCCTGCTGTGATGCCGGTACGGGCGCCGAGGTGATGCTCTCACTCGGTGGGAAACTCGACCCGGTGCACAGCCAGCCACTGGAGGTTCACGGACAGGTGGCGATGGTTTCACATCGTGACAAACGCATGGGGCCGGAGGCTGTTGTCAACGTGGGTCAGGTTTCCGTGATTCTCTCAACGCATCGCCGGCCTTATCACTTGCGTGAGGATTTTACCGGGCTAGGGCTCGATCCGCTCGAGTCAGACATCACGGTGGTGAAAATTGGCTATCTGGAGCCAGAATTGCGGGGGCAATGGCAGCCAGCCACATCCTCCTGCTCAGTGTGAAGCGCGTGGAGTCAACCCGGCCTCTCTGACAGAGATCCGTTACCGGAGCCTGGAGCGTCCCATGTTTCCCCTCGACAAGGATTTTGAGTGGACGCCCGTGGTGAAGCGTGTTTGGGGTGGGTTAGGCGGGCCAGAGGTCGCGCCACGGGCGGAAGTCTCCGGGAGGCTAGTTGGCGACTTGATGTTGACGAGACGACCGGGGATGACGATGATTTTGCGGCACCGTCTTGCCTGCAATGTGTTGTTGCACATTCGCGTCCTGTTGGGCGAGTGTTTCGATCTCCTCTTTCGGGGTGTCCGGGGCGATGCTGATCTTGCCACGCAGCTTGCCGTTGACCTGGACGACGATTTCGATTTCGTCTTCGACGAGGTGGGCTTCATCGAATTCGGGCCAGTCTTGGTTGCACAGGATGCCGTCATTCCCGAGCTTGGCATTGATTTCCTCGGTGATGTGGGGGGCGAAGGGGTTGAGACAGCGCAGGAGGTCAAGCATGAGGGAGGCGGGAACCTTGTCGGCCTTGGTGAATGCGTTGGTGCAGACCACCATTTGTGAGATGGCAGTGTTAAAGGAGAGTTTCTCGATGTCCTCACTGACCTTCTTGATGGTTTCGTGGGTAACCTTGAGAAGTGCTTTGTCGGCGGGTTGTTCGTCCACAACCTTGCCGCTGAGTTCCCATTAGCCTTCCTGGTTTTGCTCGAAAGCAAGACGCCAGACTTTGGCAAGGAAACGGGACACGCCCTCCACGCCTTTCATTTGCCATGGCTTGACCTGTTCCAACGGCCCCATGAACATTTCGTAGAGACGCAGGGCATCGGCTCCGTATACCCTGACCACATCGTCAGGATTGACGACGTGCTGCCGGAGGGACTTTGGGACATTTTTCAGGCCTTTACTATTCACTGCGCGAATATTCCGATCAGATTTTAAAACGTAATTTTCTCCATCCTTGTATGAGGTATCTCCACTGATAATCTCCTTGGTTAGCTCATCATTCGTTTTCTTGTGGAAGAATTGATGTTCTTCTTCACGGATTTCTCTGTATGAGACAAGTTCTCCAGTTTGATCTCTAAACTGAGCAAATTCCATTTCACCGAGGATCAGACCTTGGTTAACAAGCTTCTGAAACGGTTCGATGGTGGAGACGTGGCCGAGGTCGTGGAGGACTTTGTGCCAGAAGCGGGCGTAGAGCAGGTGCAAGACTGCGTGTTCAGTGCCGCCAACGTAGAGATCAACCATACCCGGGACGGTCGCGCTACTCCAGTATTCCTCGGCTTCGTGGGAGATAAAGCGTTCGTTGTTGTTAGGATCGCAGTAACGCAGGTAATACCAGCACGAACCTGCCCATTGTGGTGCATGGTGTTGGTTTCAGCGTTTGGCGGTTTCGGAGAAGTTGATCCAGTCGGTTGCCTTGGCTAGTGGGCCTTCGGGGGAACCGGTCGGTTTGAAATCGTCCATGTCCGGCTGCAGCACGGGCAGTTCGGATTCGGGAACGGCTTTGTGATCCCCGCTTTCCTTGTCCCACAGGATCGGGAATGGCTCACCCCAGTAGCGTTGGCGGGAGAAGAGCCAGTCGCCGCAGCTTGTAGTTCACCTTGGCCACACCTTGCCATTTTCTTCCAGCCAGGAGATGATTTTTTTTCTTGGCATCGCGAGTCTTGAGGCCGTCCAGGAAACCGGAATTGACGGAGATGCCGGGGAAGGAATAGGGTTGATTGGACGGCTTCGACTGATCGGACGGATCTGCGACGACTTGCGTGATGGGGAGCTTGAACTTGGTGGCAAACTCAAAATCACGTTCGTCATGTGCGCGGGACGGGCCATGATGGCGCCCGTGCCGTAGCCCATCAGCACGTAGTCCGCGATCCAGACGGGGATTTGCTCGCCGTTGACCGATTGGTCGCGGTGGCTCCTGTGGGGACACCGGACTTGTTTTTTGTTCAAGTCGCCACGCTCGAGATCGGACTTGCTGGGCAACATGCGGCGATGTATTGGTCAACGGCATTTTTTTGCTCAGCCGTGGTGATCTCGGCGACGAGCGGATGCTCGGGTGCAAGCACCATGTAGGTGGCTCCGAATAAAGTATCGGGTCGGGTTGTGAACACGGTGACGTCATGCCCCTGAAGATCAAAGGTGACTTCCGCACCGGTGGATTTCCCGATCCAGTTTTTCTGCAGCATCTTGATGGACTCGGGCCAGTCGAGATCATCGAGCTCATTGATCAGGCGTCGGCATTTGGTGATGCGCAGCATCCACTGGCGCAGCGGGCGGCGTTCGACGGTTTCGCCTTTGGCTTTCCATTCCTCGACTTCTTCGTTGGCCAGCACGGTGCCCATGGAAGGCGACCAGTTGACGGGTGCTTCGTGCACGAACGCGAGGCGGACGTCATCGATCTGCTCACGCGTCCAGCCTTTGGCCTCCAGTTCGGAAACGGGAGCGGCTTTCTGGGTTTCCTCGTTGAAATACGAGTTGTAGATCTGGAGGAAAATCCACTGGGTCCAGCGCACGTAGTTAGGGTCGGTCGTATTGACCTCGCGTGCCCAATCGTAACCGAACCCGAGCGCCTTCAACTGGCGGCGGAAGTTATCGACGTTTGCCTCCGTGGTAATGCGCGGGAGCTGTCCGGTCTTGATCGCATACTGCTCGGCGGGCAGCCCGAATGCGTCCCAGCCCATCGGGTGCAGCACGTTGTGGCCGTTCATCTTTTTTTATATCGCCCGATGATGCTTCGGTGGCGGTGTAGCCTTCGGGGTGCCCGACGTGGAGGCCGGCTCCGGAGGGGTAGGGGAACATGTCGAGGATGTGCATTCTCGGTTTGCACGCATCAAAGTCTGCGTCACCCGGATTCGGCGTGCAAAGTGAAAGTCTGGTTGCTCGTCCCAGTAGCTCTGCCACTTGGGTTCTGTAAACTTCGGTCGAAGGGAAACGGTCTTGCGTTGGTCGGATATGGGAAAATTCGTTAATGGTTACTGGGAAATAGTGAATGGGGACACTGCTGCACCGGGGCGGCAGGTAGTAGGGATTTTTGGAGGATGAAAGAAAAAACCCCGGAGGATGCGTGATCCGCCGGGGTTTGAGATGGGAGCGGAGACGTTTTAGGCAGCGAGCACAAAGGCCAGGACAGCAAGGGCTACAAAGCCAATGACGATGGCAAAAAGGATCCAAGCGATGACTTTTCCTGCGGTATCCAGTTTTCTCGTGTAAACATAGCCTTCCTGGTAAACGAGACAGCGGGATGCCCACGATCAGGTTGATGATCGGGATGGCGGCCAGTAGCCCCCACCAGGGGTTGTAGCCGATGTTCTTGTACCTGTATCCTACCGCAACGAGCTGGAAGATAAGAAATACGATTCCAATCCCAAATGACGTCGCTACTGCGCTCTCGATGGCTCTTGCCGTTTCCGTAGGATCCTGGGAGTAAGATGGCTGTGAGACGGTGAAGTAGGTTAGGTTAATCCGGACAATTATATAGCCACACTTATGTTGTTGTGTTAATCTCAGTGCATGGAAAAGCAGGATGTGCGGAAACTGAGTCCCAAACAACAGGAAACCATACGCAAGACAGCAGTGCGCATGGTCTATGAAGAATGTTATACGCAGAGGGCTGCTGCGAAAGCTGTTGGGGTATCGCGCCCCGAGGTCAACAAATGGTGCCGGAAGTATGAGAAGCACGGTATGTCCTCGCTGGATGCAAAGCCACGTGGACGCAAGGCCGGTGAGAAAACGCTGCTCCAGCCCCTGCAGTGTGCCCAGGTAGTCAGGGCAATCAGGGACAAGACGCCGGACCAGCTCAAGCTGCCGTTTGTCCTTTGGACACGTGCAGCGGTGCGGGATTACATCGAGGAGAAATTCGGGATTTGCCTCAAGCTCAACACGATGGGCAACTATCTCAAACGCTGGGGCTTTACCCCTCAGAAGCCGGTCAAACGAGCCTACGAACAAAACCCCCGGGCAGTGAAGAAATGGATGGACGAGGACTATCCCGCCATCAGGAGACGTGCGGGCAAAGAGAACGCCGTGATTTACTGGGGTGACGAGACCAATGTAACCAACGGCATACACCACGGACGAAGCTACGCGCCGAAGGGAAAAACGCCCGTGGTGAAGAAGGTGGGAAAAAAGATCAAAATCAACATGATCTCCGCAGTGACCAACAAGGGCGGGCTGCGATGGATGGGCTACACCTCGGCAATGACGCAAAACAAATACATCCTGTTTCTGGACAGGCTGGTAAAAAGCGAGTCAAGGAAAGTGTTTTTCATAGCGGACAACCTGAGCGTGCATCACGGCAAGAAAGTCAAGGCGTGGGCCGAGGCCAACAGCGACCGTATCGAGCTTTTCTTCATACCCTCCTACTCCCCCGAACTTAATCCTGACGAATATTTGAACCGGGATCTCAAGGCAAACGTCCATCAGGCCAAAGCCCCACGGGATATGAAACAGCTCAAGACCAACCTCAAGAGCTTTATGTGCATGCTGCAAAAAACACCGACCCGAATCATTGAATACTTCAACGCATCAAAGCTGGAATATTGCTCCTGTTAGCAACAAAAAATGTCGGGTATTTTATTGTCGGATTAATACCACTTGTTGTGCCACAACGATCCCCAATATAATGAGGAAGTAAGCCAGTCTTCCGATCCCACCACAACGGGGGATGTCGAAATGGTTTGCCGTGGCAGGGATGCTGGCTTGACTGCTTGGTGGCGCGTAGGGGTTCGCTTCAACGGGAGCCGCAGTAGCAACGCTTGTTGGAGCCGAACTAACAGGAGTAACTGGCTGTGCGGCTGCTGTAGGCTGTGGGACAATAGGGGACACGGGTTGCGTCAGTGCATCCATCTGGCTGACCATTTTCCAGTTATCCATGCCCTCACACCAGACCATACTGCTGTCGGTGACAGCGGACTGGGCGACGAGGGTCTTGAGCGCTGTCTCGCTGACGGGGCCGGCTTGCTGCCCGTTGCTGTCGGTGTAATACCACTGTCGGTTCTCGGTCATCGCGCGTTTACTTGGATTTTTTCTCGATGAAGAACGGGTAAAGCTGTTCCTCGCCTTCGCTGCCCTTTGAATGATTCTTCCACGCCTTCGAGCGGTTCGTCATTAGGGTCTTTTTTCATGACGGGTTTGCCGATGTGTACGGTGTCAAACAGCGCAAGGCCTCGCACGGCGACGGCCAACTGTGTGTTTTCGGGTTTGTTAGGTGAGAGGCGCACACCTGCTTTGGATGCCGACCCGGTACGCTGCATCAGCGATGGTTTTTTTGGCGTCGTCAGCAAATTTTCTGATTTTGGGGACATGGACGATGACCACGACCGTGTTTTGGTCGCCATCTTTGGTATTCCGGCAGTAAACAGCGAATTTCCCCGATCCTGTCGCACCTTTCTCGATATTCTCCTCCCGGTAATCGGTCAGGAACTTGTGCACGAAGTCAGCGATAGCCTTGGCGTCTTTGTTATTGCCGCCGATGCTGCCACCGGAGTCGATCAGGGAATTGGCATCTGAGAAACCGGCATAGCCTGGAATGTTAGCACGTTTATCTTCCTCAGAAGGAGCAAGAGCTACAGTCAGGACAATGCCAGCTACGACTAACCCAACAACACACAAGAGGATGATTTTGAACGGGCTCTTCTTTTTGGGGTTTGAGTATGGGTTGGCAGGCGGCGCACCATACTGTGCCGGTTGCAGTGCCGAGCTCCGGCCGATATTGATGTTCGGCTCATGAGCAGCGGGTTGCTGTTGCTGGAGTGGTGCTGTTGCCGGACCCAGGTTGATTTTGGGTTCATGCAATGGCGGCGGGCTGGCAGGTTGGGCAGGAGCCCTGGGGAGCAGCCCATCCACTTGTGAGGCTGGCAGCCAATCTTCCAACCCTTCAGTCCAGACATGGGTTTCTGCTGTGATCTGGCTTGTGGCAGCCAATTCTTGCAAAATCCGGGGTCGGGCCGAGACAGGGCCACACTGGTTGCCTGCAGCGTCCAGATATAGCCATTGCTGTGACTCACTCGTTATGGATGAGGGTGGGGGGTTAAAAGTGGATGGCGTGCCCGTCGGCATCCAGGGTTGCCTCGTGGATGGCTTCTGGCCAGGGTCGGGTGCGCGTGGATGGTGCTGTGGATCTCATCAGTGGTGAGTTCCTATTTCCAGGGCAAGGCTCCATTTCGGCGATCAACTCGGTGGCATTGTCACTCAATGATGTGGGCACCAACCACCCCACCATGCTCCTTTGCCGAAGATCAGTTTGACAAAGCCTCTCCGGATCACCGGATGCCTGGGCTTTTGCCGATGGCGGCGTAGTGGGAATTTGCCCACCTTGTAGTCAATGCCTTCTTCCTTGAGTGCGCGTTCGGTTTTTCCGACGGAGGCGACCTGCGGGTGGCAGTAGGTGCAGCCGGGGAAGTTGCCGACTTTGCGTGGCGTGTGTCCTTCGACAAAGAGGCCTTCTACCAGTTGGACAGCCTCAAAGCTGGCGGTGTGGGCGAGCCATGGGGGCCGGAGATGTCGCCGCAGGCGTAAACATTGGGGATGGATGTCTGGTAGCGGTCGTCAACCCGGATGAAACCGCGCTCGTCGAGTGCGGGCTGCTGGCCGCCGGGGAGGACGGGGGAGACGCCGATGGCGACGAGGCAGACGTCGGCGGTTATGGTTTCGTTTCCTTTGGCCCCTCGACATCGATCGAGACGGGCACGCCGTTATCGCGGAAGTTGACGCACTTGGTGTCTGGTCAGCAGCGGACGCCTTGTTTGGTGAATGATTTCTGGAGTTCCTGGCCGACCTCGGTGTCTTCCACTGGGAGCAGGTTAGTGCGGCAGCATTTCGATGATGGTCACCTTGGTGCCGAACGCGTTGTAGATGTATGCGAACTCAACACCGATCGCGCCAGCGCCGATGATGACCATTTCCTTGGGTTGGCTGGCGGGACCACCATCGCTTCTTCGAGCTGATGACTGTTCTGCCGTTGAACATGGAGAATGGAGATATGGAGCTCTCACGGCTCTTGCATCCGGTGGCAACGAGGATGTTCTTGCCCTCGAGGACTTGCTTGGACCCGTCGGCAGCCGTGACCTCGACGTGGTTGCCGTCTTGGATGGCACCGAATCCACGGATGTAATCGATTTTGTTTTTTTTGAAAAGGAACTCGATACCGCCGGCAAGCCGGTCGGAAACCTGGCGCGAGCGTGCAACGACGGCTGACCAGTCGTAGGAAAGATTGTCAAACTTGAGGCCGAAGGTGGCAGCTTTTTTGTTAAGCGTCTGGTAGAGCTCGGCATTCTTGAGCAGTGCTTTGGTGGGGATGCAGCCCCAGTTCAGGCAGGTGCCGCCAGCGCGGTCCGCCTCGACAACAGCGACTTTTTTTCCGAGCTGGGCACCACGGATGGCACCGACGTATCCGGCGGGGGCCTCCGCCAATGACAATGAGATCGTAAGCATAATAATAAGAATGTGGGATTAGGAAATGGGAATCAAACAAGAGTCCGGGAGCCGCCAGACGGTGGGCAGAAATGTGAATATTGTCAATGACGAGCCAGCATGCCCGAAAATAAAAAACCAGCTCCCGTGCGGATGACGGGAGCTGGTGGTGATGGGTCAATAACCGCCAGGCGGCAGGTGGCAGGGTCGGCTTTCTTGGAGCCGAGGAAACTCTGACCAGGCCAATGATGCCGAGGATCAGGCGATGAAGCCGCAGACACCTGCAGAGTGCGACGGCACCGGAATCCTTTGCCAATGGTGCTGAGCACAGTATCAGAAGACTACCAGAGGAAACAAGCATGGTTCTGCCAGTGGAGAGGCCTGTGACGTGAACCTTGTAGCTTCTGGCGTCTCCGGCCTCGAAGGTTCCCAGCCAATAGGGTGTCCCCATACGCTGGCTGCTGCTCTTTACCGAGGAATCAACGAATTCGCCCGCGAGGCTTCCATCTTTCACGTTGATGCTCACGCCACTCGGGACGGATGTATCACTGCCTTGCAGCCAGACACTGACTTCGCCGTCAACACCAGAGATGAAATCTGCTCCATTTGGAGTGACAAGTGTGGTGGCGTCTTTGAAGCTGTCACCAGCGTCCTTGACGTCACTGACAGCACTGCCGCCGAGGATGGCAGCGCCTACGCCACCGATGCCGATGAGGAGGATGAGTGCGGCGATGAGGAAGCCGCAGCCTTTTTTTTGTTTAGCCATGTTATGTTGTGGGTTGTGTTGTTGGTTTGTATTGTTAGGGTGGATTTTTAGAGTCCGGGGGCTTGTAGGTCTGGTCCGATAAGCAGGATGGAATGCTTCTGATAGGGATTCCAACACGCCCGGACAAACCAGCCTTCCAGCCTGCTCGGCAAGTTGGGAGGGCTTGAGTAGCTGGATGCCCGGGATGGCAAGCTACATGCCCGGCGGATCAGCTTGGCGGGTTTCCTGGACGGACGAAGCACGGATGAAATTCATCATCTTCATCGCGTTTTTCAGGGCCAGCGAACATGCCCTCCAGCCCGCTCTTGGGTTCGGGTGTGAGATAGGTCTCATACTCCTCGAGTTTTGCCAGCTTGGCTGCGTGGGCTATCGCTTCGTTCAGCCCGCCGATTTCATCGACTAGGCCGACCTTCAGGGCATCCTCTCCCGAGTAAACGCGGCCACCGCCAGCTTTTCCAGGTCACCCTTGATGCGGTTGCCCCGGCCATCGATGATACGTTTTTTAAACGTTCCGTAAACATCGACCATCGACTTGCGAATGAGCTCCACCTCGGCAGGTGTGTAGGCACGGTTGCTGTTCATGATATCGGCATGTTTGCCGCGTTTGATCGAGTGGGTCGTGATGCCGAGCTTTTCCATGGCACCGCCGAGGACGAACTTCATACCCACCACGCCGATCGATCCGGTGATGGTGCCTTCTTCCGCGTAGATGCGGTCGGCCGCAGCACTGACGTAGTAGCCGCCTGACGCAGCAACGGCACCCATGGTGACGACGAATGGTTTTCCGGTGGCCTTGAATTCATCCGTGGCTTCCCAGAGCACGTCGCTGGAGAGGGCGGAGCCGCCGGGGGAGTTGACGCGGAAGACGAGAGCCTTGCACTTGTCGTCCTTGGTGAGTTTGAGGATTTCTTCACGCACCGGGCGACGGAGGCGTCATCGATTCCGCCGCCATCGAGAGCGACTATGCCAATGTAGTCGCGCTTGCGTTTCTTGCTTCTCTCCCGGCTTTGAAAGCGAGGCGCATACATGTCCACACGCTGAAACCGTCGATTTCCGGACCATTGAGATCGGGAAGCTCGTAGCTGCGGTCAAACTCCGCATCCTCTCCATAATGCTTGCGGATGGTGGCGATGAAGTCAGTGCGGTACTGGAGTGCATCGACAATTTTGCCTCCTTGGTCTTCCCTCCGGTGTGATCACATCGCTTTGTCGATCAACGCAAACAAATTCTGCCGGCTTGATTTTCCTGCCTTCGGAAATCTGGGTGACCATCTGTTGGAAAAAATGGAATCGAACAAGATCGATTGCTGCTTTGGCGGCATTATTACTCGCTGGGGCCGGTGCGGTAGAAGGTTTCCCCGGCACTCTTGAAATCACCAATGTGGATGACTCCTCCGCCCTTCACGCCCACCTCCTGTCTCAGCAGCCCCTTGAAATACATCGACTCGGAATACATGCCGGTGAGCATGACATTGCCTTCCGGAAGCAGGGTGAAGTGGTTGGCCACGGAGCCGATCAGGGCCGTGCCATTGGTCAGGCTCTCGGTGTAAAACCAGACGTCTTTGCCGGCTTTGCGGATCGCCTGAAGGCAGCGGCGCATTTCCTGGAGCTGTGCCAATGAGATGCCGAGCACCCTCGGGAGGTCAAGCACCACACCCTTGACCTTGTCATCCCCGGCAGCGGCTTTCATGCTGCGCACGATGTCGTAGTGGGTCAGGGGTCGGTTAGAGCCGCCGCCAAGACCGAGCAGCCCACCGCTGGACTGGCCGTTTTCAGAAATAGCTCCCTCCAGGTCGTAAACGGCGATGATGGTTTCCTTGTCGCCTTTGGCTGCAAATGTCACACATGTAAACAGGGCAAAACACAGGGTAATCAGTGATCTCATGTCCGCCAGTCTGAGGCGACAGAGGGAAAATCCAAGCGTAAAAGCCTTCTGGAGCACATTGCACTGCTATTTCAGTGTGGAAAGGAATTCCACGAGGTCGCGGAGTTCTTCTTTCTTCATCAGCAGCCCCATGGGAGGCATGGAGGATGCCTTGCCAAAGCCTTCGGCAACCTTGGCGCTGGGGGCGACGAGTGATTCTAGCAAGAACACACGATCGCCACGTTGGGCAATGCCAGCCAGGTTGGGCCCGGCCATGGCAACGTCATGGTGTTTTTCTGTGTAGTGGCAGCGCATGCAATTCGGGCGGCAGGGTGAGCGAAACAAGGCCTTGCCTCCGCGATGCATCACCGCCGTGCAGCGTGGCCAGATAGGGCGGGAGTGGGTTTTTGGGATCGAGGGATGCTTTATGCTTCCTCCAAGCGCAGCGGCCGCCTGCGGGTGTTGCTCGCCGCCGCCAGAATTTCGGAGAGCAGCATGCCTGTCTCCCTTCCTGGCGGTGAGTTGGGCCATTGCGTCGTTGAGCTTTTTGGCGAGCGGCTCATCCCTAACTTTTTCCAGTGAGCCGACCAGTGACCACTGCGGTTCATGGCGCCAGGGACACTAGCTTTCTGTCCGGCTGCCATGGACTGCACGATAGCGGTGAAGTAGATGCGGTGGGTTTTCGCTGCACATGGAACCGCAGTGCCATCCCGGAAACAGCAGGACGGTTTTTCGGGACGAGCTGCGCGAGCAAGGCATCAAAACCAGCGGGTGGATTCTGTGCCATGTTCTTGAGTGCTCTGGGCACAGGGCATCGCCGCTGAGCGATCGGTTGTTGATGATGGCGAGCAGCTTTCCTTCCGGCAGGGAATCGAGTTTGAATTTGAAATGCGAGCTAAGTGCCAGTAACTCGGCCGTGATCGGGCCGGCATCGCTGAGCAAGCCGGGCAGTGCCTGCTGGATGATTTTTGCTAGTCAGGTTTGGGATTGTTGCAGGCCAAGAGCAGGCGCCCAGCGACCGAGTGACTGGTCAATTTTCGGCGGTCGTTCCAAAGAGTGAGCAGCCGCATCAGCCTCGCGGCGCTGGTCGAGACCGATGGCCGGGTTTTTGATCCGATGAATGCGAGCAGGGCGCGGATGTTGTGATCCCCGCCTACGCGGGAAGGCGGCGTGGATGAGTCTGCGCTGCATCATGGGGGTGAATTCACCGAACTTGCCGGGTGTGCGTGCAAAACGTGGCAGGATGGCGGCGACAGCGGGTTGGGCTTCTATAACCGGAAGATCATGAATGGCGTGGATGGCGGCTGCCAAAGACACGGCGTGTCCATGGCCGATGAATTGTGAGATTTCGGGGCTGCGGTGTTTGCGAAGTGCCAGCACTGCGGCGAGCTTCACGGCGGAATGTGAGTGGTTTTTCTGGGCGACAAGTTGGTCAATGCTTGCCGTGCCGTACAAGCCCATCACGCAGGCATGGCGGAGGTAGGCATCCCGGTTGTTGTTTTGTTCCAGGGTTTTCACCAAGGCATCGAAAGCAGGTTGGTGTTTTCTTTTTCCCAAGGCGATTGCTGCGAATGCCTGCACGCGTGGGGAGTCGTGGCGCAGTAATGACATCAATGCCATGTCGATTTTTTCCACCGCTTTGGTTTCACCCAGACAACGTGCGATCTGGGCCTTGGTTTCGGCGTCTGCCTGTCCCATGGCGTGAACGACAAGTCTGGCGGCGGCGCGGCGGGCGGTTTTTCCCGGCGCTTTGCGGGCGATCATGCCAAGTCCCCAGATGCCGTGGAGGCGGGTTGTGAGTTTGTTGTCGAGGTTGATAGCGGTCTTTTCTAACGGATTTATCCGATGCGTGTTGGCCAGCGAGAACTGGGCGCGTAGCCGGACACGCATGTCGGGGTGGCTGAGCAGGTTTGTGAGTTCTTCCGGTGACAGGGTGTTGAAATCCTTGCAGATAAGTTCGCCGGGTTGCTTGGACGATCGCATCATTCTCGTTTGTCCTTTTGCTGAGTGTGTAAACGCGACCTTTGTCGTGAACTCCACCATGCCGATGAAATCGGTGACGTAAACCCTTGCCTATCGTAACCGTATCTCGACATCAGTGACGGCGGGCACTCTGGTTGATTATTTTGTTAGAAACGACCTTCATCCCGCGCGCCTTCTGGTGCAACAGCAAAAAGAATGGATGGCTGAGAGCTTTGCGGAACCCCGGTAATCTGCACACCAGTGAAATGACCAGGGAGTGCCCGGGGTAGGCAGTCGGCCTTTTCGGGTGGTAGGTGGTCAGTCCGGACTGGGCCGCCGCTGGGTCAGGTTCATCAGTGGAGGTGGCAGGATGGTAGGCGGGTTGATGTTTGTTTTCTCTCCGTGCGGGTTGCCATCTTCTTTCCTGCATCCAACGGTTGATCGGGCGTTTTTCCATACCTGCAGTCCGGTGAAACGAGTGCAGCACCTGGTGCCCCATACGCCAGCCGGAGTCTCCCCCTTCCATGACGTAAACCACGCGCGCGCGGTCGCCTTGGTCTGAATTGTTGTCCACCGTGATGGCGTTGCCGAACTGGTCAAAGGCGATTTCCTTCTGGGTTGCGCAAACCGGTGTGGATGACTTCCATGTTAGATCCGTCGGGTTCAAAGCGCAGGGATGGCACCCTGGCCGGGGTAGGCGTAGTGCTTTCCTTCCTTGGTCTTGATGTTGAAACCCCGGTCACCAATGGTAGCGTAGATCCTGCCGTCGGGGCCAAAGGCGAATCCGTTCAGGTCGTGCCCGGAAAACGATACCCTGACACCGAATCCGTCCTGGAGCGATCGGGCGGAATCGGAAATGCTGTCGTCATCCTTGTCCTTGAGTAGCCAGATGTGAGGGATGCAGGCAAAATATACATCACCATGATAAGACATGATTCCGGCTGCAGTGCCGTCCAACGGATCGTTGAATCCTTCGGCAAAAACCGTGTGCTTGTCCGCCACACCATCATTATTTTCATCGATCAGCATACGGATTTTTTCCGAGTGCCGCGTGTAGTGTCTCCGGCGGTGCTTCTGGCATGCCATTTCTTATGGCGCATGGCGAGCCGGGTCGGAGGTGGTTTGTGCGGCGATATCCTCATGGATCCAGTAGCGACGCTGGCGGTTGTCATCGATACCCCGGTTACTCATGAAACGCCAGGTCTCGGTGACGAGCAGCGCGTCCTTTTCATCAATACACAATGCGGTGGGGGAAAATACCCATGGCTTTTCTCTGGTCGGCAAAGACCTGCAACTCGGTGTCCGGCGTGATCCTGGTCCGGGGTCAGCTTTGCTGGGGACGAGTTGAGGCCCGGCGTTTGTTTAGTGACGCCAGGCGGTAAGGATAATATGGCAATGCAGTCGATGGCATGTCGCTGTGGTAGGCGAGATCATACCAAGGCGATGGCACAGCCTGTCGAGGATATGCGCGAGGGCTTCGGCATGGATGGGAAAACGGACCTGGCCCGGCGGCTTGGATGTTTTTTCCCGTGTCAAACAATGCCAGGCAGGGTTCCCCGGTGAAACGGCTTGGGTAGAGGATGCCGCCGGGTTTGTCCGGGTGGCGCATGATGGCGGCGGCCCATTGCTGGGGGATGGAAAGATCCGGGTGCATCAGTGAGGCGAGGTCAGTCTGGAGGGTGGAACGTGCCTCCGGAGTGGTGAGGTCGCAGAGTTTCAACGAAGGGCAGGTGACGGTAGTGGCCATGCTGTGGTGCCAACGCTTGGAGGAAATACAGGGGTAGGCACCTGTCTCGCGGGCGAGCACGGTATCGCCAAAGACTTCCATGAACGCCGTCTGGAAATCGCGGGTGGCATACATCACCTTGTGCCTGCCGTCCGCAGGTGAAAACCGATGGTTCGGGTTGAGGCTGTAGAAGACCGGGCCGTGGATATCGAGGTGGATGCGGATCCAGTCGGAATCTGTTAGCCTGGTGACGGGGAGGGGTTTTCCCGCAAGATCTGCTGGAGGGAGATAGACCTTGCGGGAGGCGGGTGGTGTTTCTTCAGCCACGGGGTGTCTTACTCGAGTTCACCCTCGGCGAGACGGAGGACGGTGGCGGCATCACCCGTGCGGAGGAGATCCAGCGGGCGTTTGCCGGAGAGGCTGGTGCGGGGGGTT
The DNA here is from genome assembly GCA_029721515.1 of Synanceia verrucosa. Classification (NCBI taxonomy): domain Eukaryota; kingdom Metazoa; phylum Chordata; class Actinopteri; order Perciformes; family Synanceiidae; genus Synanceia; species Synanceia verrucosa. The sequence goes on from CM056550.1 coordinate 206,705, forward strand.
GAGGAAAAACAGCACCTTGCCCCAGTCATCCATGACGGTGCCGCGGTGGAGGATTTCCAAGGTGTCCGGCATGCCGGGCAGCAGGCCGCCGTCCGGGGAGAACTGCCAGACAGGGAAGCGGATCGCCCTGCCCTCACGCCATGCAAGCAGCTTGCCGGCGTGGTAGCGGGAGATGACGGTGGCCTTGGTGACATCATGCAGGAACCTGCGTGCCTGCTCTGCGGAAACGTGGCCGCCCTCCTGCTCCTTGAGCTGCTCACGGGCGGCAAGGCCACGCAGGGTGGCAGCGGGAAGGCTGGTGCGGGTTTCCCGGTAGAGGGTCTTCTGGAAAGTGGACGAAAGGGCGGCAGCAAGAGCCTCAGGAGATAGGGTGCGTGCCCACTTTTCCAGTAGGGGAACCAGCTCAAGGGTGAGACCGGCAGGCGCGGGGTGGTAGGCCGCCATGGCCTCCTTGAGGTGCGGAGGCGGCGTGGAAAGGGCTTTTGGCGGGGGTGTGTTGCCGTATGGAACGGGATCTTCTGACATTGCGGGGGTAATGTAAGCGTTTTTATGATATTGTCAAATTTGTTTAGTTTTTTATGTGGAATTGCAAGTGTGTCATTGAATGCCGTTTGGTTTGTGCCAATGGATTTGGTGGTTTTCTTGTTTCCGATCGACTGTTGTTTTACGAACCAATCGATTTCAGGTTATCCTATAAACATCCCGGCGGTGGCCTAAGTATTGATGACGAGGACAAGAGTTCCTGGTTTATGATCTGGCAGATGATGCGGATGTTGCTCTGCATGGTAGCGCCAGAACTCGCCGAGGTCTCCTTTGGAGGGCATTGCCGTGCGTTGTCTGGGGTTGGTTGGTGCCTGATACGCGCTCGTCGAGGGAAATGGATGATTTTCCGGGCGGGTCTCTTTGCCCGAGTTTCCTGAGTTCCTTGTGGGCTTTTGGCAGTGAAGTTTATAGTCCCAGCTCACGTTTTATCTCCTCTGAGCTTCAAAACGCGGCCGGTTTTTGGCCTTCTCGGCGAGCCTTTGTTCGGAGTTCAGGGTTGAGCCTAATTGCGAGCATGGGGATAGTAGTCTTGTTATACGTGTATAGCAGTGATAGGTTTTGTTGGATGGGGAGGTGGGGCAGGCGATTGCGAACGCCGCTGCGGAGCGGAGTCTCAGCATGACAGGGATGCGGACTGCAAGTCCGCGCTCGCATGAAGGGGCTTGCCGCTGGAAGCGTCAGCTACGCACTGCGGCAGGATACCGCAGCCACTCTTAAATGTTTGCGAGGATGCTGTTGAGCGTTGCTCACTCAGGGCGCATGGCGGTGCCAGTGAGGTTGTCGTTGGCCGGTAGTGCAGCCGCTCGGTGTCCACGGGGTTGCCTTCACGTCGCCGATGAAGTTCTTCGACGATTTTTTTCTCGTTGGTTGCCAGGGCTTCGGCGGCTGGGGTGAAGGTTGCCGCGAGCTCTGCATCGTCGGTCTGGGCAGCGAGTGCCTGTGCCCAGTAGAGGGCGAGGTAAAAGTGCGAGCCACGGTTGTCGATGCCGCCGAGTCTGCGGGTGGGTGACTTGTCGTTGAGGAGGAACTTGCCTGTGGCGGCGTCGAGTGTTTCACCTAACACCTTGGCTTTGTTGTTACCGAATTTTTCCGCGAGGTGCTCGAAGGAAACGGCGAGGGCGAGGAACTCACCAAGGGAGTCCCAGCGGAGATAGTTCTCGGCCTCGAACTGCTGGACGTGTTTGGGGCGGAACCGCCGCTCCTGTTTCGAAAAAAAGACCACCGCCGTTCGCGAGCGGGACGATGAGCAGAGCATCCTGGCGAGGCAGGTGCCGAGCTCAAGCGATGGGGAACAGGTCTGTTAGGTAATCGCGGATATCGCTTCCGTGACGGAGAGATCGTGTCCTTGCCGTCTTTGAGGCGGGCGAGGGTGAATTCCGGTAGCTTCGACGGGGGACATGATGTGAATTTCCAGTCCGTCGGTATCGTGATCGCCGAGGTATTGGCCTTGACTTTGGTGATGGAGCTGGCGGTCGTGGGCGCGTGTTTCATCGAGCCAGAACACGGCGGTGCTGGGTGGCGCGGGCGCGGTTGACGGCGAGCTTGACCCAGTCCCGGATGGGGGCGTCTCTGGTCTGGTGGCACGCCAGATGTCGCCTTCTGCTCCACATCGTGGGAAAGAAGGGATTGCTGATTGGTTTGATGCCTTTGCAGGGGTAAGGTGATGATTTCGACTCTTTCCGTTAGAAGGGGATTTCCGAAAGTTTTGTATCATGGGAGCCGTATTCCTTTTTGGGCTTTCTGGGCCATGAGTCCGATCGCGTTCGGCACGGTGCCCATGTGGTGGTAGGATCGAAGGCGCCGTTCTTTTTTGCAGAAATCGATCGTGGCGGAATAAACGCCCGCGTGTAGGGAGGAATCCGGGATGTACCGCCTTGGTGTCCTGCTGGTTGCCGTCCTTGTTCCACATTTGTCCAGAAGTGCGGATCACTGGCGGGCATGGAGGCATCGATAATCACGTCGCTCTCGGGACATGCGGCGTGGTTGGTGATGCTCTTTGTCCGAGTTGACTCATGGCGAGGTCAGGGCCATTGGCATAAGCGGCCTCGATGTCCCGCCTCGATGGCTGCTTTTTCTTTTTGGTCGGCAGGAAGTGTTTCGATCTTGGCGAGCAAGTCGCCAAACCCGTTGTTTAGATCCACGCCCAGTCCGTTCAGGGTTTCGGCATGTTTTTCGAACACGTCCTTGAAGAACACCTCGACACAGTGGCCGAAAATGATCGGGTCAGAGACCTTCATCATCGTTGCCTTCATGTGCAGGGAGAAAAGGATGCCCTTCTCCTTAGCGTCGGCGATTTGCTCCGCGAGGAAAGCAACGAGCGCCTTCTTGCTCATGCGGGTGGCGTCGAGGATTTCTCCCTCTAGCAGCGGTGTGCTTTCCTTGAGCACCGTGACGGTGCCATCGGTGGCGGTGTGCTGGATTTTGACATCCGTGGCGGACTCGACGGTGACAGATTTCTCGTTGGAACGGAAGTCGCCGCCGGACATGCAGGCAACGTAAAGATTGCGAGAAATCGGCTGACCACGCACCCAGTGCGGTGGGGTTGGCCTTATGGCGGTATTCCTTACCGCTTTGGGGAGAGCGCGGCGGTCGGAGTTGCCCTCTCGTAGCACGGGGTTCACGGCAGAACCCTTTACCTTGGCATAGACGTGCTCGGCATCGGCGTAATCCGGGATATCGAACCCTTTGGCCTGCAGTTCGGCGATGGCGGCTTCCATCTGAGGGACGGAAGCGGAGATGTTGGGAAGCTTGATGATGTTCGCCTCGGGAGTCTTGGCGAGTTCACCGAGTTCGGCGAGGGCGTCGCTTACTTTTTTGCCCATCACGCAGTCGGTCCGGAAACTGGGATAGGATGCGTCCGGCGAGTGGAAATGTCACGGGTTTCTGGGCATTACTGACTCCGGCGGACTCTGGAAAATGCCTCAACGATGGGCAGGAAGAATACGTGGCGAGTGCAGGTGCCTCGTCGGTTTTGGTATAGATGATGGTTTCTTGGCCCATGTGCGGATAAGCAGTGCTGGACGGCGCGTGTATTTAGGAGGAAGCCGTGCGGGGGTCAATGTTATTCCATGGAGTTCAGAATGCGCCCGGTGACAGTCAGCGGCGAATTCAGCCTCGGCCATGTCCTGGGCGGAGAAGGTGGACGGCTGTTCCTGGCTGTCTGCGGGGGAGGTATGGACAAAGGTGATGACTCCCGCGATGTTGCCTGCACAAATGCACGGCATGGCGATCATGGAATCTGTCCGGATGCCGAGTTGCTCGTCAAGGCGGGAGCTGTGGTTCGGGTTTTTGGCGATGCCGTTTTCACAGAAAGGCTGGCCGGTGGCGTGAACCATGCTGATGATCCCTTCGCTGAGGGGGTGGCGGTATTTCCCGATGAATTCGGAGGCGTGGGAGCCGTGGCCTAGCACGGGGATGAGGTGATCGTCTTCCGCGAGCCAGAGTGCGCTGTTGGAACAGCCGATCCGCTCACATGCCCGGCTTTTGAGTCTCCCTGCGCGAGAGCGCGGGTGGCGTCGTCGATATGCATCGTTCCAAGGCTGGTTTCTACGCTGAGACTAGGGCATGTTGGGCGATGAGGCCGGCGAGGGGTTTGCATGGCGTTCTCGTTGGCGAGGAGTTCGCGGGGAGATGTCCCCGCCTTTCGTCCTCGCTGAGATTGCCGGAAGCCAGTGACTGGAGTTTGGCCTCGAGCTCGGGGGTGACGGCATCGCTGCTGCGCCTGGAAACTTCGGGGCGAATGCGGAAAGCGAAATCAGAGATCGTGCTGAAGTTATCGGCGGACGGGTGTGTCAGGATGCTTGTCTTCATGGTTTGACGATGTTTGTTCACCTCATTGACGCGTTCCAGGAGGGGCTATGCAAATTTTTCTTGTTTTCTTTTGAATAAAAGGATCCGGTATCACGTCCCGGCGGGTTTGGGCGCGCCTACCAGGAAGTTCGTGGATGAGCGGCACAGGCTGATGAAGTCTTCCCATTCCAGCTCAAGCCATGGGTCGGCGCGCTGGATTTCCGCCATGGTTTCGTCCTTGATGGTGGTCATGCACGAGCTGATGGCGCGGCTGACTTTCGATTGGCTCCAGCCGAACAGGGTGCCGACCAGATCCTGGCGAACCCCGTGAACCGCGACCAGCCGCATCAGCACGAGGTGCAGGGGGTCACATTTGCTGAAAGCGTGCAGCAGCGAATCACGCAGGAGATCCACAAGTGAGGTCTTCCTCTGGCTCGGTGGCTTCTTCGCCAGCGAGCATGTCGAAATTCATCCGTCGGGCCGGATTCGCGGTTGTGCTTCGGGAAGCTGGCCTTCGAATTTCTGGTGCCGTTTCAGGTCGATCAGGCGGTTGATGGCAGCACGGGTGAGAAATGCCCTCAGTTTACCTTTGCCGTTGTATTTTTCCAGCAGGGGAGGTTTTCCCTCTTTGGCGCCGAAACAATCGGCCATTAAGTCCGCAGTCAAGTCGGCTGCCCTTCAGTGGGCACTCGCGCCGCGCTTGGATCAGTACGGCAGCGGAGCCAGCGTGTGGTCGTCGTTGCCTATCTCTGCAATAAAGCGGCGCCATCGCCTTCTGGAGAGCGGCTGCCACGAGATCGCAGTCGTTTTCGTTACCCGCCATGAGTAAGCTTGATTGTGGCTGCGTGAATCAGGGAGCGAGGGTCTGGGGTATCGGTCGAGAAATCACCGCCGGGTGATTGGACCATTCGGGTTTCTCCAGTGGTTGGGTCGTTGTTTCTCCCTGTGGGAGTCTCGGTGTAATACTCGGCATCGAGATCGGTGCTTTGTGGATCCAACATAGGGGCGGTCATGAATATCGCGCTGGGTGTTGCGGTGATCGGCTGCACCTGGAGCCGGGATGGCGGTTGACGTAATTTTGGTTCAGGAGAATGCCCTTGCGCTTGAGGCGTTCCTGCCTGGCAACGGTTTTGGCGATTTCGCGCCGTGCCTCCGGGGAGAGCTGGCTGAAAATTCTTTGTCGCCCGCCAGCAGGGATGTCTTGAGAAGTTTCTGGAGGTCCACATCCACTGGCTTGGTGGGATGATTTCGCCGTTGGGGCGCATGATGATCATTTTTCCTGGGGGAACCTTTGACTTTCTTGCGGTACCGCCGAAAATACCGCCCTTGGGACCTTTGTCACCGAGCTTGAGTGCCACAAGTTGCCTTCGAGCGAGATGAGCTTCACCCATTTGCCGACGTTGGGTATTCCATCATCAGCGTGGTTCCCGTGGATGGCCGCTGACGGTGGCAGTGTGATGGTGGCGCCACCAGCACTCTTTGGGCACTTGCAGGAGGATGGAGCCGAGTTCAAGTTGATGTCGCGCCGTTGCCCTTCGGCGGAAACTGGAATGTCGAGTTAGCACCGAGGCGGGTGACTGGTTCTGTCCTGAATGTCAGTACTGGCACCATGAGCGGCGGCCAGCGTTTGCACAGACGTGTGGCCACGGACGGTATCGCCTACCTTCGCGGACCGGGCAGACTTATTGGGCTGGTAGAGCCGCACATCGTTGATCCGGGTGGGTGACTTTGGCGGATTGTACAAATGTCCCGGCGCACGCGCTGGCAGATACAACAAGGCACGTGGCGGTGAACAAGAGGGTGTTTCTTTTCATGATGTTGCTTTAAGGCGGTTTGACGAAGCGCGGGTATGGAATATGCGGAAATCAGAATTTGGTGGTAAAGCCGATGCCGAGCTCCGCTCTGGATGCTGTCGTAGTCCGCAGCGTTGAGTGGTAGGTTGGAATTGTTCTCAACATAGGTGAACGATGCTTGGAGGCGTGTCGATTTGGTCAGCTGCCAGTAGAGCTCGGCACCCAGCACGTGGTTCGTGTCCTCCCTGCCACCTTGATCGTAATCATAGCAGGAGTGGTGGTAGTAGAGTACGGCACGCATTCTGTCCGTGATCTGGTAGCTGTATCCAAGGTGTGCGCTGTATTCATTGCGCTCGAGCCGGCTTGGGCTGGTGTCCAAGTCGTGGGCGTAGTCGAGAGCGATATAGGCGGTATGCTTGGGAGTGCTTAAAAACACTTTGTGTGCTCCCAGACGAATCCGGTGTGCGGAGTAGATCCTGTCGCTAAGCGATCCGGAGGTAACCCTGGCATACTCGTAGCGGGCAAAGAAAATCATGTCCAGAAAGTCGGGAGTGACCTTCACCAGGCCGATGCGTGCGTCTGTGCGTTCGAAGTTCAGAGCGCTGGGTGAGTCATAGCGATAAATGTTCTGGCTCAGGTAAAAATCCGCAAACCAGTTGTCGCCAATACGCGGTTTCCAGGTGGCGAGTGCACGCGTCTGCCAAATGAACCCGTCGTCCTCGTTGGCATTGGTGCTCGCCGTGTTGTTTGTCCAGAACAAGTTGGTGGAAAGATCTGCCCTGACAGGTGCCCGTCCCTCGTTACGCTGCAGGATGAGCTGGTGACCCAGGTCACTGTCCGCGGGGCTCTCCGGGGCGAATTTCTTCTGCTGGTCCAGATCGAGGTCGCTGTATTCCTCCGGGTCGTATTCGCTGCCAAGGAAAACGCCTCGATCGGGGAAAGGGCATCAACGGCAAACAATGAGCTGCCGGAAATACCGAAGATGGTTAGAAACGGGACGATTTTTCGCATGGTCGGATGGTTGTTGTCGTGGTTGTATCACCTAGCGTGCGGGAGCATACGACAGCGAATCAGGCATGACAAGCAAACAAGACGGCAGCAGGGTGGCATTCTGGCGTAGGGATGCGTTCAGGCGTAAAGCTGGCCTGTTTGGTAGTGGCTTTGCTGTCTGCCGTGCTCTGGATCCTTCCTTTTACGGGTGACTGGCTTTTCAAGCAAATGCGCATGGTGGAGGACTTTTTGCTAGGAAGACGACCAAGGTCTTCAGCCCCGGGAAGATATCGTGTTTCTCGGCATCGATGCAGATAGTATGCAGCTTGATGGCATATCCGGGAAACGATCAAGAGTCGAACAGCCTTGGGGAAAATGGTGGAGTCATGGCCATGGGATCGCCTCAAAGACATGCAGCGATGATTGACCGTTTGGCAGGAGCGGGTGCCAAGCTGATAGTCATTGACTTGTCTTTGCCCAGCCTTCGTCACCGGAAGGTGACCGTGCCTTTGGCTGGCGCGATAGCGCGTCACAGGGACAGCAGGTCAGGCTCGCCTTCTGCCTTTATCCCCGGCGAGGATGGTGGTAGCCAGATGCGTGTCGTGGAGCCGTTGGATCTGTTTCTTGGTCCGTTGGAAGATGAGACAGCCAGCGGGTTTGTGAATTTTTGGCCGCATGCCAAAGACGACGTGGTGCGACGTGCACATTTTACAAGGACTCTCAATGAAGCAAATCATGTTGAACGGCATCCTGACGAGCCGGTATTTTCATCATTGGCCGCTGCTTCGGCCAGAAAACTGGGAGTGGATATACCGGAAAACGGCAAAAGATTCCGGATGGCCCGTTTGGCAAACAAAAATGTGGATCACGTATATCAGGCGAAAAGCTATTATTCCATATTCTTACCTGATATGTGGAGTCATAGATACAAAGACGGTGATTATTTTCGTGGCAAAATTGTCTTTGTCGGGCCGGCTTCCCCTCTTTTCCAAGACAGCCATAATACACCGTCAGGACGGATTTATTGAGCACAGCGATATGCATGTGCTGACATCGCTGTTGGAAAATGCATGGTATGAAAAGCGTTTTCCGATGTGCCCTATATTGCATGGCCAATGTTACTTGGTGTTTTTGTTCGGTTTGGCGGTGTGTGCCCTGTGGGGAGGAGGCCTTGGATTCTTGGGGTTGCTGTCGTTGCCGGTGCGATGTTGTGGTTTCTGGTGGAAAAGAAGGCGGTTGACAATAGCCAACTTTTCATGAGCAGCTTGGCATCATTTTCAACTTTTGGTTTTGGTCTGGCCGGAGCCATCGTCTGGCAAGCCGTTGCAGAGCGAGCACGCCGTCAGCAGCTTCACCTCGCCACCTTCGCCGTTCCATGTCTCTGACGTGGCGGATGCTGTCAGGTCATCGTGCCCCGAGGGTTATTACAAAGCCGCTGCGGGTAACCGGACGCGAAGTCGTGGTTCTATTCACAGATATCCGTGGATTCACGCATCGGTCCGAGGAGCAGGATGCGGGAGAACTGGTTTCCCAGTTGAACACGTATCTCGAAACCATGGTGGAAGTCATTTTCTCCTACGGGGGTACCGTTGATAAGTTTATTGGCGATGCCATTATGGCGACTTGGGGGACGTTAGACGAAGCGGATTTGTCGGGACAGGCCAGTCAGGCCAGCGCGGCAGCTGAGAAGATGTTAGGGAAGCTTGCCGAACTCAATAACCGGTGGGCGGGTGAGGGGCTGGAGCCGTTTCACATAGGTATCGGTATTCATCAGGGAGAGGCCATTGTCGGGGAAGTCGGATCAGACCAGCGCACAGACTTTACCGTCATCGGTGATGCCGTGAATCTCGCTTCACGCATCGAGGGACTTACAAAAACCCTAGGCACTGAGCTCTGGTATCTGGCTCCGTTATATTGGTGAATGGAGCAGCCTGATAGGTGGATCAACGTTGCCAGAAGTCCGGGTGAAGGGGAGGGGACATGGAGTCGGGCTGTGGATGCCAAAATCAGGGGATATGGATGCCGATTCCCATGTTGAGGCAATGGTGGAAGCCTACCAGCGAGGTGACTGGCCCGAGGCGGCCGCAATGTGCTCACAAGACCCCGGGTTACATCCTCACTACCATGGAGTGTTAGATTTTTACCGAGATCAGCTTGGTGACGACACATCAACGCCCGACGAATGGGACGGATTGATCACCATGCGCAGCAAAGTAACCCCTGGGATCAATCCGTTGTGCGCTGGTTCCGGTTCAGCGGCGGGAGAATACCGCCGTCTGTTGGTAATGTGCGTTGGTCGGGCAACGTCGGTGGTTTATAGTTGCCGGGAATGAATCTCAGGGAGGTAAACGCAAACCGTTTCCGGTTGAGGGTTGAATGATCCATGCCAGCGCACGGTCAGCACCGGTGGGCATTTTTTTCAGGTCTTCCTTACGCACCTCGGCAATCGGAATGCGCGTTGGCATGAGCTTGGCAACCGAACCGACGGATTTTGGCAAAGTTGTTTGCCGTGCTGATGCTGCCAAGAAGCCAGTAAATGCAAGATGTAAGGGTGAGGCTCGCTGGGGCACGTTCTACGAACCGTTGCAACGATTCTGGAATTGGAACAATGGGAGTCGCTCATGATGGTAGTCAGGCTAGCACCGCTTCATGCGGATGCACGCACTATTTATTGTGACAAGCCAGACACGCAAGTGTTCATCGGAAATGGCGATTTGTATTTTAGGAAACAATGAAAGCCAATTTAGCTTAACTAAATAGACAACAGAGTGGCTCCAAAATCAAAAACAACCCACAATGAGGGCTTTTCCGGCTTAGTTCACTTACCAGCCAAGGCTTTGCACTGCCTGCCCTTGTTTTTCCCAGGTAAATGTCCTGTGGATGAGTTTTTGCACGTAGCTGATGCCAGACCCGACAGCTTCGTTCAGCGGTTGTTGCAGCGCTAGGTTTGCGGCGATGGCCGACGAAAGGGTGCAGCCTGTGCCGTGGATTCCTGTGGAAGCTCAACCCGCAGGATGGCAGTAGTGATAGGCCCGGCCATCATGCCAGCATACATCCAGCCTGTCGTTGTTTCCGGGGAGATGCCCACCTTTGATCAGGCAGGCGGTGTTGTATTTCTCCGCAATGTCCTTGGCTGCCGGCTCCAGGTCATCCTCCTTCTCCACGGGGCGATTTAAAATGGCAGAAGCTTCGGGCATGTTAGGAGTGACCAGTGTGGCTTCTGCCAAGAGCCTTTGGCTGAGTGCCTGGGCTGCCTCGTCATCTGCCAGGGAACTCCCCGCCGATGCTACCATCACGGGATCAATCACGGAGGGGGCAGGATGTTGCTGTAGGATTTCCGCCACAGCGATGACACATGCCCGCGTGGGTAGAAGCCCTACCTTGATGACGTTGACAGGATAGGTTTCTAACAAAATATGGATTTGGTCCTGGAGTAGCGGCACAGGGACAGGGGATATCTGGCGGACTTCCAGTGGGCTCTCGGCCACCACACTGGTCACGGCACTCAGGCCATGCACGCCGTGCTGGAGGAATGTCTTGATGTCCGCTTGCAGCCCTGCTCCCGCGGAGCAGTCGGAGCCGGCGATGGTCAGGGCGATGGGCGGAGGGTCAGTAGTCATGGCACACAGAGGTCATTTACGTGACGAGTCATTCTATGTAATCTCACTCTTTCCGCTTTGCACGGTCGAATCTCGAACTGCGTGCTGTAGTGGGTTTTTCAGGAGTCGGGTCGGGAATCGGTGGGGGCGGACTGCTTCCACTTGTTTTAACCACGGTTTCCTCGGGTACGGATGGAGCCTGTATTTCCGGGATGAGTTCCTCGGCTACATCTTCCTGTTTGTTCCGGGGCTTCTGTTTCCCTGCCTTGCTTGGTCCCATTGAGGCAACGGAAGTTTCCATCCGGTGCGGGTGACGAGCGCATCTAACAATATTAGGAGCAGTGCTGCCACAGCCAGAGGTATGCGCAAGTCCGCGCTGTGGATCATCGGGGGGCGTAACCACGCCTGTGAGAGATCCAACAGCTCACGGCCACCCGTTTGTGCCGACACAGAACGTAGCTCTGCCAACCTGTCGGGGTCAAATGCCCACTCCGTGCTGGAGCCCACAATGATCGGGCCGAACGGGATGGCGTGTTCACCTGTCTGGATGGCGCCCCGGATGAGTGTGCCTTCTTCCAGATCACGTGAGGAGAGAAGCGTCCCGGCGCTGATGCGTTTCCAAGCGACTTCGCATGGAACACCGGATGTTTCACCATCGAGCAGCTTGATGCGGGGCGGGCGGATGGCGAATTTCTCCGCCCATTCCTCGGTGTCGTATAACAAGTCGATCGTCAGCCGTGTCCCTTCAAGCCGGTGTCTCAGCCCGATCCCTGCGGTAACCCTTGTCGCCCATGAGCCACTGGGTCAGTGTCTGCATGAAGTCGCCATACTGCGGCCATGCCCGGATTTTCTCCGAGTATTTCCCGCCAAGCGGAAAGGAAACGGCGGCCGTGCGCCCGATGCCGCGACGCGCGTGGGCGACCAGGGGAGCAAGTAATCATCCGTGGTTACCAGCGAGGTGGTGGCATCCTCGCAAGGGTAGCAAGGTTGTAACCGTCCCGCGACTTTTGGCCAGGTGAATGGTTTGGCGGAAATTTCACTCCATTTTCCGGTCGCTTTGGTTCCTATCGGATCGGTGACGAATGCCGATCGCGCGATGGTCACCGTCTCCTGGGCGAACAGCCTCAGGATTTCAACCGGTGCTGGCGGCAGAAAACAACGTCCCCGGCCGCGCTTGGCGATGTCCTTGAGGAAATCTGCATCGGGATCTTTCGGGGTGCCCAGTCCGATCACTGAGACCGTGCAGCCGCCCTTCTTCATTTCCTCGATCAGCTTCTTGTAGTCGCCCGGTTCCTCGGAATCAGCTGCGTCGGAAAACAGGATCACGTGCCGCGTCCCGGCGGTCGATTTCTTGAGCTCCTTCCACGCTGTTTTCAACCCGGTATAGACAAAAATACCACCACCTTGGGAGCGGATTTTCCGGATTTTGCCGATGATCTTTTTCTTGTCCTGCTTGATCTGGGTGAGGGGAACGATCTTGTAAGGTTCGCTATCCACGGCGAACACACACACCTGGTCCATCATGCCCAACAATTCAACGGCACGCGCGGCTCCTGTGTTCGCCAGTTCCATCTTGGTCTTGCCCCCGCCTGCGATTACATCGACGCCGGAGCCCGACCGGTCCATCACCACGGCCATCGCCACGGAGAGCTTGCGATGCTCATTCTTCAACTCCATGGAGACAGGCAAAAGATTATCAATGGCGGACTGGAAATATCCCCCCGAGCCGAACGACTGCTTACCGCCCACCATCATAAAGCCCCCTCCTTGCTCCCGGACGTAGAAATTCAGCGCGTCTTGGAATTTCGCAGGAACCTCGAAAGCAGGTACGTTATTAAAAACGACCGACCTCGCACCTGCGAGCTGGCCCACGCGTAAGTTGCCGGGTTCGTTAACGACTTGCACATCGTAGTCCTGGTCACGTAGCGCTGCCGCCAGTGGGTCGTTCAAGTATTTAGTCACTAACAAAACCCGTGGTCCACCCACGACTTCGATCCAACGTTCGGATTTGTTATTTCCCGGATGAGCGTCTTTTTTCCGGCAGGATCTCAGCCGAGTATTCATAGGATCCCCGCATGAGATGCGGTCGGTAAACTCCGCCCTGCCCGTGCCAAGACAATCTTTACCTTTGGTCTCGGAAAGCGTTTGTCCATTGCGCTTGATGACCAGGGCACGGTGGTGTCGGGTGAATCCCCGCACGGTGACATCCAGCACGAACGGCTCACCCACCTGGGTGCGCACGGGGAGGTGTAGGCGTGCCACCCGGAAGTCATCCGCTGTTTCCTCACGAACCAGACGATAGTCCAGCGGGATGCCCATGCGCGAGAGCTTGGCGGCTGCCTCGGCGAGTGGTTCGGTCGAGTAGCCATCCGTGAATGCAAGGATGCGCGATGGCCTGTCTTCCGGTGCCATCGCCATGATGTTCTGGATCGCCAGATTGGTGCGCGTCAGTTTCCGGTTGCCGGTATAGACAGCCGTCTCTGTGCCAGGCTTTCGTTCCACCACCTCGGTGGCGAAATCGATGAAATGCAGCTCATCGTGCCGCGATGGCTTAGACTTTTCCAACAGCTTTTCCCATTCGGGAAGTCCTTTGTCGATCAGGTCTTCGGTGGACTCAGACCGGTCTAGCAATACCCACAGGTCGAGCGCATCCTGCCGCTTCTCCATCCGGGGATCCAGCAGCATCAGGGTGATCACCAGAATGATCAGGATCCGCAGCGGGCGCCACAGTTGCAAAGCTTCTCCATACCAGTCCCAACAATAGGAAAACAGGTAACAGGAAAAACCATTCGGGTGCGGGGAAGATCATGAATGCTTGCTCAACTGAAGTAATCCTGAGATATTCCGGCTGCATGGAATCAAGCGGCACATGCGGGAGGTATTGGAGCAAGAAGTCTCAAAGTTGCTTTACGGGTTGCATCCAAGCGCATTGGCAAGGAAACGAAATGAAAATGGGAAAAGAGCGGACATCCGCTTTCACCCCTCTGATAAGGAGAAAGGTGCGCCTTTGTGCTGAGAACAAGCTAACACGCACCACGGACGGTCCAAGTTTCCCATCATATAGTGACGGGGCAGGATGATGCACTGTCGCCCAAGTGTTCCACCTCTCCTGCCGCTGTTTTGGCTGTGGGTAAGCCCGGTCTTCAGTGGAGTCCGACAGCATTGCGCTGACGGAATATTTTCAGACAGCCTTTGCGTCTTGAGATGTTGCGCGGGAATCTGCTGGAGCGCTTCCACGAGCGAGTAGCTCACTTGCTCCGGCAAGGTTTACAGGGACGGTACGCTAATCTGTTTGTAAATGGAGGTTTGTGAGCCGTGGCGAACTGCCAGTCATCCGGGAATGTTTGAATTCGTGCATACTCCCGTGTGGTAAACGGGCGGGTGTGCTCAGGGTGGCAGCGGTCGGTTTGTTTTTGCGCGGGGGGCGCATGTATGAGCGTCAGGCACGGCTCGTCCTGTTCATGCGGCGTGCCATAAATCGGTTTGGTTTCCGCCGAGATAGAAGCTTTTTCATGTAGCTTCTTCTGGACATCCTCCGGAAGGTCGTCAGTAGGGCCGGGGGGCACCAGTTCCATGACCCGGTGCTTGCTCTCAGGGTATTTCTGGCCGCCGGAGGTTGGGACATCGCAGGGGAAGAGATCCCCTTTTTTCAGCGCGTCCCTGAGAGTGAAAATTCTGCCTGTGGGCGTGGGCCAGCGGAAGTCAACGATACTGGCCAGATCGTCTCTAACGGCTACTAACAAGAGTCGCTCGCGTTTCTGCGGAACCTGGTGATGCAGGGCTTTCATGACGCGCGGCTCGAGAGCGGTATAACCAAGTTCATTGATGACGGACAACATGGTTTCGAGCGTCCTGCCGCCGTCGTGGTTCAAGAGACCCCGGACGTTTTCTGCCAGTAGCATCATAGGGCGGGTTTCATCGACGGCACGCGCGTATTCAAAAAACAGGGTGCCTCTGGTGTCCTCGAAACCGAGCTTGTTTCCCGCATAGCTGAATGCCTGGCAGGGGAATCCTCCGTCACTAC
>CM056550.1:221942-251223 GCA_029721515.1 Synanceia verrucosa
AAGATACATTGTGAATCTACAGAACATAACCAAAACTCATTATATCGTGTTGAAACACTCATGTTCCGACTGCCCCAAAACGCCTTTTTCTCGCCTTGAAAAGCCCAAAAGACACAGAAAACAGATACATTGTGAATCTACAGAACATAACCAAAACTCATTATATCGTGTTGAAACATCATGTTCCGACTCAATTCTAACAAGAATAAGCAATATTTTGAAGAAAAAATAATTCTGAATGGACAAGAGAGGTAAATCAGCTTTCCCATGCGTAAATCATGCTGAAACTGCCCCATGCGTAAATCATGCTGAAACTGCCCCAAACGCCTTTTCTCGCCTTGAAAAGCCCAAAGACACAGAAAACAGATACATTGTGAATCTACAGAACATAACCAAAACTCATTATATCGTGTTGAAACATCATGTTCCGACTCAATTCTAACAAGAATAAGCAATATTTTGTGGAAAAATTGCTTCAAATTGAAGAAAACAGGTAAATCAGCTTTCCCATGCGTAAATCATGCTGAAACTGCCCCAAACGCCTTTTCTCGCCTTGAAAAGCCCAAAAAGACACAGAAAACAGATACATTGTGAATCTACAGAACATAACCAAAACTCATTATATCGTGTTGAAACATCATGTTTCGACTCAATTCTAACAAGAATAAGCAATATTTTGTGGAAAAATGCTTCAAATTGAAGAAATCAGGTAAATCAGCTTTCCCATGCGTAAATCATGCTGAAACTGCCCCAAACGCCTTTTCTCGCCTTGAAAAGCCAAAAAGACACAGAAAACAGATACATTGTGAATCTACAGAACATAACCAAAACTCATTATATCGTGTTGAAACATCATGTTTCGACTCAATTCTAACAAGAATAAGCAATATTTTGTGGAAAAATTGCTTCAAATTGAAGAAAACAGGTAAATCAGCTTTCCCATGCGTAAATCATGCTGAAACTGACCCAAACGCCTTTTCTCGCCTTGAAAAGCACAACAAGACACAGAAAACAGATACATTGTGAATCTACAGAACATAACCAAAACTCATTATATCGTGTTGAAACATCATGTTCCGACTCAATTCTAACAAGAATAAGCAATATTTTGAAGAAAAAATGCTTCTGAATGGACAAGAGAGGTAAATCAGCTTTCCCATGCGTAAATCATGCTGAAACTGCCCCAAACGCCTTTTCTCGCCTTGAAAAGCCCAAAAAGACACAGAAAACAGATACATTGTGAATCTACAGAACATAACCAAAACTCATTATATCGTGTTGAAACATCATGTTCCGACTCAATTCTAACAAGAATAAGCAATATTTTGAAGAAAAAATGCTTCTGAATGGACAAGAGAGGTAAATCAGCTTTCCCATGCGTAAATCATGCTGAAACTGCCCCATGCGTAAATCATGCTGAAACTGCCCCAAACGCCTTTTCTCGCCTTGAAAAGCCCAAAAAGACACAGAAAACAGATACATTGTGAATCTACAGAACATAACCAAAACTCATTATATCGTGTTGAAACATCATGTTCCGACTCAATTCTAACAAGAATAAGCAATATTTTGTGGAAAAATTGCTTCAAATTGAAGAAAACAGGTAAATCAGCTTTCCCATGCGTAAATCATGCTGAAACTGCCCCAAACGCCTTTTCTCGCCTTGAAAAGCCCCAAAAGACACAGAAAACAGATACATTGTGAATCTACAGAACATAACCAAAACTCATTATATCGTGTTGAAACATCATGTTTCGACTCAATTCAAACAAGAATAAGCAATATTTTGTGCAAAAAATGCTTCAAATTGACAAGAAATCAGGTAAATCAGCTTTCCCATGCGTAAATCATGCTGGAAACTGCCCCAAACGCCTTTTCTCGCCTTGAAAAGCCCAAAAGACACAGAAAACAGATACATTGTGAATCTACAGAACATAACCAAAACTCATTATATCGTGTTGAAACATCATGTTTCGACTCAATTCTAACAAGAATAAGCAATATTTTGAAGAAAAAATGCTTCTGAATGGACAAGAGAGGTAAATCAGCTTTCCCATGCGTAAATCATGCTGAAACTCTGAAACTGCCCCAAACGCCTTTTCTCGCCTTGAAAAGCCCAAAAAGACACAGAAAACAGATACATTGTGAATCTACAGAACATAACCAAAACTCATTATATCGTGTTGAAACATCATGTTCCGACTCAATTCTAACAAGAATAAGCAATATTTTGAAGAAAAAATAATTCTGAATGGACAAGAGAAAACAGGGTAAAATCAGCTTTCCCATGCGTAAATCATGCTGAAACTGCCCCAAACGCCTTTTCTCGCCTTGAAAAGCCCAAAAGACACAGAAAACAGATACATTGTGAATCTACAGAACATAACCAAAACTCATTATATCGTGTTGAAACATCATGTTCCGACTCAATTCTAACAAGAATAAGCAATATTTTGTGGAAAAATTGCTTCAAATTGAAGAAAACAGGTAAATCAGCTTTCCCATGCGTAAATCATGCTGAAACTGCCCCAAACGCCTTTTCTCGCCTTGAAAAGCCCCAAAAGACACAGAAAACAGATACATTGTGAATCTACAGAACATAACCAAAACTCATTATATCGTGTTGAAACATCATGTTCCGACTCAATTCTAACAAGAATAAGCAATATTTTGAAGAAAAAAAGCTTCTGAATGGACAAGAGAGGTAAATCAGCTTTCCCATGCGTAAATCATGCTGCGTAAATCATGCTGAAACTGCCCCAAACGCCTTTTCTCGCCTTGAAAAGCCCAAAAAGACACAGAAAACAGATACATTGTGAATCTACAGAACATAACCAAAACTCATTATATCGTGTTGAAACATCATGTTCCGACTCAATTCTAACAAGAATAAGCAATATTTTGTGGAAAAATTGCTTCAAATTGAAGAAAACAGGTAAATCAGCTTTCCCATGCGTAAATCATGCTGAAACTGCCCCAAACGCCTTTTCTCGCCTTGAAAAGCCCCAAAAGACACAGAAAACAGATACATTGTGAATCTACAGAACATAACCAAAACTCATTATATCGTGTTGAAACATCATGTTCCGACTCAATTCTAACAAGAATAAGCAATATTTTGAAGAAAAAATAATTCTGAATGGACAAGAGAGGTAAATCAGCTTTCCCATGCGTAAATCATGCTGAAACTGCCCCAAACGCCTTTTCTCGCCTTGAAAAGCCCCAAAAGACACAGAAAACAGATACATTGTGAATCTACAGAACATAACCAAAACTCATTATATCGTGTTGAAACATCATGTTCCGACTCAATTCTAACAAGAATAAGCAATATTTTGAAGAAAAAATAATTCTGAATGGACAAGAGAGGTAAATCAGCTTTCCCATGCGTAAATCATGCTGAAACTGCCCCATGCGTAAATCATGCTGAAACTGCCCCAAACGCCTTTTCTCGCCTTGAAAAGCCCAAAAGACACAGAAAACAGATACATTGTGAATCTACAGAACATAACCAAAACTCATTATATCGTGTTGAAACATCATGTTCCGACTCAATTCTAACAAGAATAAGCAATATTTTGTGGAAAAATTGCTTCAAATTGAAGAAAACAGGTAAATCAGCTTTCCCATGCGTAAATCATGCTGAAACTGCCCCAAACGCCTTTTCTCGCCTTGAAAAGCCCAAAAAGACACAGAAAACAGATACATTGTGAATCTACAGAACATAACCAAAACTCATTATATCGTGTTGAAACATCATGTTCCGACTCAATTCTAACAAGAATAAGCAATATTTTGTGGAAAAATTGCTTCAAATTGAAGAAAACAGGTAAATCAGCTTTCCCATGCGTAAATCATGCTGAAACTGTCCCAAACGCCTTTTCTCGCCTTGAAAAGCCCAACAAGACACAGAAAACAGATACATTGTGAATCGACAGAACATAACCAAAACTCATTATATCGTGTTGAAACATCATGTTCCGACTCAATTCTAACAAGAATAAGCAATATTTTGAAGAAAAAATGCTTCTGAATGGACAAGAGAGGTAAATCAGCTTTCCCATGTGTAAATCATGCTGAAACTGCCCCAAACGCCTTTTCTCGCCTTGAAAAGCCCCAAAGGACACAGAAAACAGATACATTGTGAATCTACAGAACATAACCAAAACTCATTATATCGTGTTGAAACATCATGTTCCGACTCAATTCTAACAAGAATAAGCAATATTTTGTGGAAAAATTGCTTCAAATTGAAGAAATCAGGTAAATCAGCTTTCCCATGCGTAAATCATGCTGAAACTGCCCCAAACGCCTTTTCTCGCCTTGAAAAGCCCAAAAAAGACACAGAAAACAGATACATTGTGAATCTACAGAACATAACCAAAACTCATTATATCGTGTTGAAACATCATGTTTCGACTCAATTCTAACAAGAATCAGCAATATATTTTGCAAAAATTGCTCCAAATTGAAGAAAACAGGTAAATCAGCTTTCCCATGCGTAAATCATGCTGAAACTGCCCCAAACGCCTTTTCTCGCCTTGAAAAGCCCAAAAAGACACAGAAAACAGATACATTGTGAATCTACAGAACATAACCAAAACTCATTATATCGTGTTGAAACATCGTCTTCCGACTCAATTCTAACAAGAATAAGCAATATTTTGAAGAAAAAATGCTTCTGAATGGACAAGAGAGGTAAATCAGCTTTCCCATGCGTAAATCATGCTGAAACTGCCCCAAACGCCTTTTCTCGCCTTGAAAATCCCAAAAAGACACAGAAAACAGATACATTGTGAATCTACAGAACATAACCAAAACTCATTATATCGTGTTGAAACATCATGTTCCGACTCAATTCTAACAAGAATAAGCAATATTTTGTGGAAAAATTGCTTCAAATTGAAGAAAACAGGTAAATCAGCTTTCCCATGCGTAAATCATGCTGAAACTGCCCCAAACGTCTTTTCTCGCCTTGAAAAGCCCAAAAAGACACAGAAAACAGATACATTGTGAATCTACAGAACATAACCAAAACTCATTATATCGTGTTGAAACATCATGTTTCGACTCAATTCTAACAAGAATAAGCAATATTTTGTGGAAAAATTGCTTCAAATTGGAAAACAGGTAAATCAGCTTTCCCATGCGTAAATCATGCTGAAACTGCCCCAAACGTCTTTTCTCGCCTTGAAAAGCCCAAAAAGACACAGAAAAAAGATACATTGTGCATCTACAGAACATAACCAAAACTCATTATATCGTGTTGAAACATCATGTTCCGACTCAATTCTAACAAGAATAACCAATATTTTGAAGAAAAATAATTCTGAATGGACAAGAGAGGTAAATCAGCTTTCCCATGCGTAAATCATGCTGAAACTGCCCCAAACGCCTTTTCTCGCCTTGAAAAGCCCAAAAAGACACAGAAAACAGATACATTGTGAATCTACAGAACATAACCAAAACTCATTATATCGTGTTGAAACATCATGTTCCGACTCAATTCTAACAAGAATAAGCAATATTTTGTGGAAAAATTGCTTCAAATTGAAGAAAACAGGTAAATCAGCTTTCCCATGCGTAAATCATGCTGAAACTGCCCCAAACGCCTTTTCTCGCCTTGAAAAGCCCAAAAAGACACAGAAAACAGATACATTGTGAATCTACAGAACATAACCAAAACTCATTATATCGTGTTGAAACATCATGTTCCGACTCAATTCTAACAAGAATAAGCAATATTTTGTGGAAAAATTGCTTCAAATTGAAGAAAACAGGTAAATCAGCTTTCTCATGCGTAAATCATGCTGAAACTGCCCCAAACTTCTTTTCTCGCCTTGAAAAGCCCAAAAAGACACAGAAAACAGATACATTGTGAATCTACAGAACATAACCAAAACTCATTATATCGTGTTGAAACATCATGTTCCGACTCAATTCTAACAAGAATAAGCAATATTTTGAAGAAAAAATAATTCTGAATGGACAAGAGAGGTAAATCAGCTTTCCCATGCGTAAATCATGCTGAAACTGCCCCAAACGCCTTTACTCGCCTTGAAAAGCCCAAAAAGACACAGAAAACAGATACATTGTGAATCTACAGAACATAACCAAAACTCATTATATCGTGTTGAAACATCATGTTCCGACTCAATTCTAACAAGAATAAGCAATATTTTGAAGAAAAATAATTCTGAATGGACAAGAGTTGTAAATCAGCTTTCCCATGCGTAAATCATGCTGAAACTGCCCCAAACGCCTTTTCTCGCCTTGAAAAGCCCAATAAGACACAGAAAACAGATACATTGTGAATCTACAGAACATAACCAAAACTCATTATATCGTGTTGAAACATCATGTTCCGACTCAATTCTAACAAGAATAAGCAATATTTTGTGGAAAAATTGCTTCAAATTGAAGAAAACAGGTAAATCAGCTTTCCCATGCGTAAATCATGCTGAAACTGCCCCAAACGCCTTTTCTCGCCTTGAAAAGCCCAAAAAGACACAGAAAACAGATACATTGTGAATCTACAGAACATAACCAAAACTCATTATATCGTGTTGAAACATCATGTTTCGACTCAATTCTAACAAGAATAAGCAATATTTTGTTGAAAAATTGCTTCATATTGAAGAAAAGAGGTAAATCAGCTTTCCCATGCGTAAATCATGCTGAAACTGCCCCAAACGCCTTTTCTCGCCTTGAAAAGCCCAAAAAGACACAGAAAACAGATACATTGTGAATCTACAGAACATAACCAAAACTCATTATATCGTGTTGAAACATCATGTTGCGACTCAATTCTAACAAGAATAAGCAATATTTTGAAGAAAAAATGCTTCTGAATGGACAAGAGAGGTAAATCAGCTTTCCCATGCGTAAATCATGCTGAAACTGCCCCATGCGTAAATCATGCTGAAACTGCCCCAAACGCCTTTTCTCGCCTTGAAAAGCACAAAAAGACACAGAAAACAGATACATTGTGAATCTACAGAACATAACCAAAACTCATTATATCGTGTTGAAACATCATGTTCCGACTCAATTCTAACAAGAATAAGCAATATTTTGAAGAAAAAATAATTCTGAATGGACAAGAGAGGTAAATCAGCTTTCCCATGCGTAAATCATGCTGAAACTGCCCCAAACGCCTTTTCTCGCCTTGAAAAGCCCAAAAAGACACAGAAAACAGATACATTGTGAATCTACAGAACATAACCAAAACTCATTATATCGTGTTGAAACATCATGTTCCGACTCAATTCTAACAAGAATAAGCAATATTTTGTGGAAAAATTGCTTCAAATTGAAGAAAACAGGTAAATCAGCTTTCCCATGCGTAAATCATGCTGAAACTGCCCCAAACGCCTTTTCTCGCCTTGAAAAGCCCAAAAAGACACAGAAAACAGATACATTGTGAATCTACAGAACATAACCAAAACTCATTATATCGTGTTGAAACATCATGTTCCGACTCAATTCTAACAAGAATAAGCAATATTTTGAAGAAAAATAATTCTGAATGGACAAGAGAGGTAAATCAGCTTTCCCATGCGTAAATCATGCTGAAACTGCCCCAAACGCCTTTTCTCGCCTTGAAAAGCCCAAAAGACACAGAAAACAGATACATTGTGAATCTACAGAACATAACCAAAACTCATTATATCGTGTTGAAACATCATGTTCCGACTCAATTCTAACAAGAATAAGCAATATTTTGTGGAAAAATTGCTTCAAATTGAAGAAAACAGGTAAATCAGCTTTCCCATGCGTAAATCATGCTGAAACTGCCCCAAACGCCTTTTCTCGCCTTGAAAAGCCCAAAAGACACAGAAAACAGATACATTGTGAATCTACAGAACATAACCAAAACTCATTATATCGTGTTGAAACATCATGTTCCGACTCAATTCTAACAAGAATAAGCAATATTTTGAAGAAAAAATAATTCTGAATGGACAAGAGAGGTAAATCAGCTTTCCCATGCGTAAATCATGCTGAAACTGCCCCAAACGCCTTTTCTCGCCTTGAAAAGCCCAAAAAGACACAGAAAACAGATACATTGTGAATCTACAGAACATAACCAAAACTCATTATATCGTGTTGAAACATCATGTTCCGACTCAATTCTAACAAGAATAAGCAATATTTTGTTGAAAAATTTATTCTTATTGTAGAATAGAGGTAAATCAGCTTTCCCATGCGTAAATCATGCTGAAACTGCCCCAAACGCCTTTTCTCGCCTTGAAAAGCCCAAAAAGACACAGAAAACAGATACATTGTGAATCTACAGAACATAACCAAAACTCATTATATCGTGTTGAAACATCATGTTCCGACTCAATTCTAACAAGAATAAGCAATATTTTGAAGAAAAATGCTTCTGAATGGACAAGAGAGGTAAATCAGCTTTCCCATGCTTAAATCATGCTGAAACTGCCCCAAACGCCTTTTCTCGCCTTGAAAAGCCCAAAAAGACACAGAAAACAGATACATTGTGAATCTACAGAACATAACCAAAACTCATTATATCGTGTTGAAACATCATGTTCCGACTCAATTCTAATAGAATAAGCAATATTTTGTGGAAAAATGGCTTCAAATTGAAGAAAACAGGTAAATCAGCTTTCCCATGCGTAAATAATGCTGAAACTGCCCCAAACGCCTTTTCTCGCCTTGAAAAGCCCAAAAAGACACAGAAAACAGATACATTGTGAATCTACAGAACATAACCAAAACTCATTATATCGTGTTGAAACATCATGTTCCGACTCAATTCTAACAAGAATAAGCAATATTTTGAAGGAAAAATAATTCTGAATGGACAAGAGAGGTAAATCAGCTTTCCCATGCGTAAATCATGCTGAAACTGCCCCAAACGCCTTTTCTCGCCTTGAAAAGCCCAAAAAGACACAGAAAACAGATACATTGTGAATCTACAGAACATAACCAAAACTCATTATATCGTGTTGAAACATCATGTTCCGACTCAATTCTAACAAGAATAAGCAATATTTTGAAGAAAAAATAATTCTGAATGGACAAGAGAGGTAAATCAGCTTTCCCATGCGTAAATCATGCTGAAACTGCCCCAAACGCCTTTTCTCGCCTTGAAAAGCCCAAAGACACAGAAAACAGATACATTGTGAATCTACAGAACATAACCAAAACTCATTATATCGTGTTGAAACATCATGTTTCGACTCAATTCTAACAAGAATAAGCAATATTTTGTGGAAAAATTGCTTCAAATTGAAGAAAACAGGTAAATCAGCTTTCCCATGCGTAAATCATGCTGAAACTGCCCCAAACGCCTTTTTCTCGCCTTGAAAAGCCCAAAATGACACAGAAAACAGATACATTGTGAATCTACAGAACATAACCAAAACTCATTATATCGTGTTGAAACATCATGTTCCGACTCAATTCTAACAAGAATAAGCAATATTTTGAAGAAAAAATGCTTCTGAATGGACAAGAGAGGTAAATCAGCTTTCCCATGCGTAAATCATGCTGAAACTGCCCCAAACGCCTTTTCTCGCCTTGAAAAGCCCAAAAGACACAGAAAACAGATACATTGTGAATCTACAGAACATAACCAAAACTCATTATATCGTGTTGAAACATCATGTTTCGACTCAATTCTAACAAGAATAAGCAATATTTTTTGAAAAAATTGCTTCAAATTGAAGAAAACAGGTAAATCAGCTTTCCCATGCGTAAATCATGCTGAAACTGCCCCAAACGCCTTTTCTCGCCTTGAAAAGCCCAAAAAGACACAGAAAACAGATACATTGTGAATCTACAGAACATAACCAAAACTCATTATATCGTGTTGAAACATCATGTTCCGACTCAATTCTAACAAGAATAAGCAATATTTTGAAGAAAAAATGCTTCTGAATGGACAAGAGAGGTAAATCAGCTTTCCCATGCGTAAATCATGCTGAAACTGCCCCAAACGCCTTTTCTCGCCTTGAAAAGCCCAAAAGACACAGAAAACAGATACATTGTGAATCTACAGAACATAACCAAAACTCATTATATCGTGTTGAAACATCATGTTCCGACTCAATTCTAACAAGAATAAGCAATATTTTGTGGAAAAATTGCTTCAAATTGAAGAAAACAGGTAAATCAGCTTTCCCATGCGTAAATCATGCTGAAACTGCCCCAAACGCCTTTTCTCGCCTTGAAAAGCCCAAAAGACACAGAAAACAGATACATTGTGAATCTACAGAACATAACCAAAACTCATTATATCGTGTTGAAACATCATGTTCCGACTCAATTCTAACAAGAATAAGCAATATTTTGTGGAAAAATTGCTTCAAATTGAAGAAAACAGGTAAATCAGCTTTCCCATGCGTAAATCATGCTGAAACTGCCCCAAACGCCTTTTCTCGCCTTGAAAAGCCCAAAAAGACACAGAAAACAGATACATTGTGAATCTACAGAACATAACCAAAACTCATTATATCGTGTTGAAACATCATGTTCCGACTCAATTCTAACAAGAATAAGCAATATTTTGAAGAAAAAATGCTTCTGAATGGACAAGAGAGGTAAATCAGCTTTCCCATGCGTAAATCATGCTGAAACTGCCCCAAACGCCTTTTCTCGCCTTGAAAAGCCCAAAAAGACACAGAAAACAGATACATTGTGAATCTACAGAACATAACCAAAACTCATTATATCGTGTTGAAACATCATGTTCCGACTCAATTCTAACAAGAATAAGCAATATTTTGTGGAAAAATTGCTTCAAATTGAAGAAAACAGGTAAATCAGCTTTCCCATGCGTAAATCATGCTGAAACTGCCCCAAACGCCTTTTCTCGCCTTGAAAAGCCCAAAAGACACAGAAAACAGACACATTGTGAATCTACAGAACATAACCAAAACTCATTATATCGTGTTGAAACATCATGTTCCGACTCAATTCTAACAAGAGTAAGCAATATTTTCTGGAAAAAATTGCTTCAAATTGAAGGAAACAGGTAAATCAGCTTTCCCATGCGTAAATCACGCTGAAACTGCCCCAAACGCCTTTTCTCGCCTTGAAAAGCCCAAAAAGACACAGAAAACAGATACATTGTGAATCTACAGAACATAACCAAAACTCATTATATCGTGTTGAAACATCATGTTCCGACTCAATTCTAACAAGAATAAGCAATATTTTGTGGAAAAATTGCTTCAAATTGAAGAAAACAGGTAAATCAGCTTTCCCATGCGTAAATCATGCTGAAACTGCCCCAAACGCCTTTTCTCGCCTTGAAAAGCCCAAAAAGACACAGAAAACAGATACATTGTGAATCTACAGAACATAACCAAAACTCATTATATCGTGTTGAAACATCATGTTCCGACTCAATTCTAACAAGAATAAGCAATATTTTGTGGAAAAATTGCTTCAAATTGAAGAAAAGAGGTAAATCAGCTTTCCCATGCGTAAATCATGCTGAAACTGCCCCAAACACCTTTTCTCGCCTTGAAAAGCCCAAAAGACACAGAAAACAGATACATTGTGAATCTACAGAACATAACCAAAACTCATTATATCGTGTTGAAACATCATGTTCCGACTCAATTCTAACAAGAATAAGCAATATTTTGAAGAAAAAATAATTCTGAATGGACAAGAGAGGTAAATCAGCTTTCCCATGCGTAAATCATGCTGAAACTGCCCCAAACGCCTTTTCTCGCCTTGAAAAGCCCAAAAGACACAGAAAACAGATACATTGTGAATCTACAGAACATAACCAAAACTCATTATATCGTGTTGAAACATCATGTTCCGACTCAATTCTAACAAGAATAAGCAATATTTTGAAGAAAAAAATGCTTCTGAATGGACAAGAGAGGTAAATCAGCTTTCCCATGCGTAAATCATGCTGAAACTGCCCCAAACGCCTTTTCTCGCCTTGAAAAGCCCAAAAAGACACAGAAAACAGATACATTGTGAATCTACAGAACATAACCAAAACTCATTATATCGTGTTGAAACATCATGTTTCCACTCAATTCTAACAAGAATAAGCAATATTTTGAAGAAAAAAATGCTTCAATTTGAAGAAAACAGGTAAATCAGCTTTCCCATGCGTAAATCATGCTGAAACTGCCCCAAACGCCTTTTCTCGCCTTGAAAAGCCCAAAAAGACAGAGAAAAAAATGATACATTGTGAATCTACGGAACATAACCAAAACTCATTATATCGTGTTGAAACATCATGTTCCGACTCAATTCTAACAAGAATAAGCAATATTTTGTGGAAAAATTGCTTCAAATTGAAGAAAAGAGGTAAATCAGCTTTCCCATGCGTAAATCATGCTGAAACTGCCCCAAACGCCTTTTCTCGCCTTGAAAAGCCCAAAAAGACACAGAAAACAGATACATTGTGAATGTACAGAACATAACCAAAACTCATTATATCGTGTTGAAACATCATGTTCCGACTCAATTCTAACAAGAATAAGCAATATTTTGAAGAAAAAATAATTCTGAATGGACAAGAGAGGTAAATCAGCTTTCCCATGCGTAAATCATGCTGAAACTGCCCCAAACGCCTTTTCTCGCCTTGAAAAGCCCAAAAAGACACAGAAAACAGATACATTGTGAATCTACAGAACATAACCAAAACTCATTATATCGTGTTGAAACATCATGTTCCGACTCAATTCTAACAAGAATAAGCAATATTTTGTGGAAAAATTGCTTCAAATTGAAGAAAACAGGTAAATCAGCTTTCCCATGCGTAAATCATGCTGAAACTGCCCCAAACGCCTTTTCTCGCCTTGAAAAGCCCAAAAAGACACAGAAAAAATGATACATTGTGAATCTACAGAACATAACCAAAACTCATTATATCGTGTTGAAACATCATGTTCCGACTCAATTCTAACAAGAATAAGCAATATTTTGAAGAAAAAATTGCTTCAAATTGAAGAAAACAGGTAAATCAGCTTTCCCATGCGTAAATCATGCTGAAACTGCCCCAAACGCCTTTTCTCGCCTTGAAAAGCCCAAAAAGACACAGAAAAAAGATACATTGTGAATCTACAGAACATAACCAAAACTCATTATATCGTGTTGAAACATCATGTTCCGACTCAATTCTAACAAGAATAAGCAATATTTTGAAGAAAAAATGCTTCTGAATGGACAAGAGAGGTAAATCAGCTTTCCCATGCGTAAATCATGCTGAAACTGCCCCAAACGCCTTTTCTCGCCTTGAAAAGCCCAAAAAGACACAGAAAACAGATACATTGTGAATCTACAGAACATAACCAAAACTCATTATATCGTGTTGAAACATCATGTTTCGACTCAATTCTAACAAGAATAAGCAATATTTTGTGGAAAAATTGCTTCAAATTGAAGAAAAGAGGTAAATCAGCTTTCCCATGCGTAAATCATGCTGAAACTGCCCCAAACGCCTTTTCTCGCCTTGAAAAGCCCAAAAAGACACAGAAAACAGATACATTGTGAATCTACAGAACATAACCAAAACTCATTATTATCGTGTTGAAACATCATGTTCCGACTCAATTCTAACAAGAATAAGCAATATTTTGAAGGAAAAATAATTCTGAATGGACAAGAGAGGTAAATCAGCTTTCCCATGCGTAAATCATGCTGAAACTGCCCCAAACGCCTTTTCTCGCCTTGAAAAGCCCAAAAAGACACAGAAAACAGATACATTGTGAATCTACAGAACATAACCAAAACTCATTATATCGTGTTGAAACATCATGTTCCGACTCAATTCTAACAAGAATAAGCAATATTTTGAAGAAAAAATAATTCTGAATGGACAAGAGAGGTAAATCAGCTTTCCCATGCGTAAATCATGCTGAAACTGCCCCAAACGCCTTTTCTCGCCTTGAAAAGCCCAAAAAGACACAGAAAACAGATACATTGTGAATCTACAGAACATAACCAAAACTCATTATATCGTGTTGAAACATCATGTTTCGACTCAATTCTAACAAGAATAAGCAATATTTTATGGAAAAATTGCTTCAAATTGAAGAAAACAGGTAAATCAGCTTTCCCATGCGTAAATCATGCTGAAACTGCCCCAAACGCCTTTTCTCGCCTTGAAAAGCCCAAAAAGACACAGAAAACAGATACATTGTGAATCTACAGAACATAACCAAAACTCATTATATCGTGTTGAAACATCATGTTTCGACCCAATTCTAACAAGAATAAGCAATATTTTGTGGAAAAATTGCTTCAAATTGAAGAAAAGAGGTAAATCAGCTTTCTCATGCGTAACTCATGCTGAAACTGCCCCAAACACCTTTTCTCGCCTTGAAAAGCACAAAAAGACACAGAAAACAGATACATTGTGAATGTACAGAACATAACCAAAACTCATTATATCGTGTTGAAACATCATGTTCCGACTCAATTCTAACAAGAATAAGCAATATTTTGAAGAAAAAATAATTCTGAATGGACAAGAGAGGTAAATCAGCTTTCCCATGCGTAAATCATGCTGAAACTGCCCCAAACGCCTTTTCTCGCCTTGAAAAGCCCAAAAAGACACAGAAAACAGACACATTGTGAATCTACAGAACATAACCAAAACTCATTATATCGTGTTGAAACATCATGTTCCGACTCAATTCTAACAAGAATAAGCAATATTTTGTGGAAAAATTGCTTCAAATTGAAGAAAACAGGTAAATCAGCTTTCCCATGCGTAAATCATGCTGAAACTGCCCCAAACGTCTTTTCTCGCCTTGAAAAGCCCAAAAAGACACAGAAAACAGATACATTGTGAATCTACAGAACATAACCAAAACTCATTATATCGTGTTGAAACATCATGTTCCGACTCAATTCTAACAAGAATAAGCAATATTTTGTGGAAAAATTGCTTCTGAAAGAAGAAAACAGGTAAATCATCTTTCCCATGCGTAAATCATGCTGAAACTGCCCCAGAAGCCTTTTCTCTCGTTGAAGTGCCGAGATAGACAAAGAAAAAATGATACATTGTGAATCTACAGAACATAACCAAAACTCATTATATCGTGTTGAAACATCATGTTCCGACTCAATTCTAACAAGAATAAGCAATATTTTGAAGAAAAAATGCTTCTGAATGGACAAGAGAGGTAAATCAGCTTTCCCATGCGTAAATCATGCTGAAACTGCCCCAAACGCCTTTTCTCGCCTTGAAAAGCCCAAAAGACAGAGAAAACAGATACATTGTGAATCTACAGAACATAACCAAAACTCATTATATCGTGTTGAAACATCATGTTCCGACTCAATTCTAACAAGAATAAGCAATATTTTGAAGAAAAAATTGCTTCAAATTGAAGAAAACAGGTAAATCAGCTTTCCCATGCGTAAATCATGCTGAAACTGCCCCAAACGCCTTTTCTCGCCTTGAAAAGCCCAAAAAGACAGAGAAAAAAATGATACATTGTGAATCTACAGAACATAACCAAAACTCATTATATCGTGTTGAAACATCATGTTCCGACTCAATTCTAACAAGAATAAGCAATATTTTGAAGAAAAATGCTTCTGAATGGACAAGAGAGGTAAATCAGCTTTCCCATGCGTAAATCATGCTGAAACTGCCCCAAACGCCTTTTCTCGCCTTGAAAAGCCCAAAAAGACACAGAAAACAGATACATTGTGAATCTACAGAACATAACCAAAACTCATTATATCGTGTTGAAACATCATGTTCCGACTCAATTCTAACAAGAATAAGCAATATTTTGAAGAAAAAATGCTTCTGAATGGACAAGAGAGGTAAATCAGCTTTCCCATGCGTAAATCATGCTGAAACTGCCCCAAACGCCTTTTCTCGCCTTGAAAAGCCCAAAAAGACACAGAAAACAGATACATTGTGAATCTACAGAACATAACCAAAACTCATTATATCGTGTTGAAACATCATGTTCCGACTCAATTCTAACAAGAATAAGCAATATTTTGAAGAAAAATAATTCTGAATGGACAAGAGAGGTAAATCAGCTTTCCCATGCGTAAATCATGCTGAAACTGCCCCAAACGCCTTTTCTCGCCTTGAAAAGCCCAAAAAGACACAGAAAACAGATACACTGTGAATCTACAGAACATAACCAAAACTCATTATATCGTGTTGAAACATCATGTTCCGATTCAATTCTAACAAGAATAAGCAATATTTTGAAGAAAAATAATTCTGAATGGACAAGAGGGGTAAATCAGCTTTCCCATACGTAAATCATGCTGAAACTGCCCCAAACGCCTTTTCTCGCCTTTCAAAGCCCAAAAAGACACAGAAAACAGATACACTGTGAATCTACAGAACATAACCAAAACTCATTATATCGTGTTGAAACATCATGTTCCGACTCAATTCTAACAAGAATAAGCAATATTTTGTGGAAAAATTGCTTCAAATTGAAGAAAACAGGTAAATCAGCTTTCCCATGCGTAAATCATGCTGAAACTGCCCCAAACGCCTTTTCTCGCCTTGAAAAGCCCAAAAAGACAGAGAAAAAAATGATACATTGTGAATCTACAGAACATAACCAAAACTCATTATATCGTGTTGAAACATCATGTTCCGACTCAATTCTAACAAGAATAAGCAATATTTTGAAGAAAAAATTGCTTCAAATTGAAGAAAACAGGTAAATCAGCTTTCCCATGCGTAAATCATGCTGAAACTGCCCCAAACGCCTTTTCTCGCCTTGAAAAGCCCAAAAAGACACAGAAAACAGATACATTGTGAATCTACAGAACATAACCAAAACTCATTATATCGTGTTGAAACATCATGTTCCGACTCAATTCTAACAAGAATAAGCAATATTTTGTAGAAAAAATGCTTCTGAATGGACAAGAGAGGTAAATCAGCTTTCCCATACGTAAATCATGCTGAAACTGCCCCAAACGCCTTTTCTCGCCTTGAAAAGCCCAAAAAGACACAGAAAACAGATACATTGTGAATCTACAGAACATAACCAAAACTCATTATATCGTGTTGAAACATCATGTTCCGACTCAATTCTAACAAGAATAAGCAATATTTTGTGGAAAAATGGCTTCAAATTGAAGAAAACAGGTAAATCAGCTTTCCCATGGGGCTGAAACTGCCCCAAACGCCTTTTCTCGCCTTGAAAAGCCCAAAAAGACACAGAAAACAGATACATTGTGAATCTACAGAACATAACCAAAACTCATTATATCGTGTTGAAACATCATGTTCCGACTCAATTCTAACAAGAATAAGCAATATTTTGTGGAAAAATTGCTTCAAATTGAAGAAAACAGGTAAATCAGCTTTCCCATGCGTAAATCATGCTGAAACTGCCCCAAACGCCCTTTCTCGCCTTGAAAAGCCCAAAAAGACAGAGAAAAAATGATACATTGTGAATCTACAGAACATAACCAAAACTCATTATATCGTGTTGAAACATCATGTTCCGACTCATTTCTAACAAGAATAAGCAATATTTTGAAGAAAAATAATTCTGAATGGACAAGAGAGGTAAATCAGCTTTCCCATGCGTAAATCATGCTGAAACTGCCCCAAACGCCTTTTCTCGCCTTGAAAAGCCCAAAAAGACACAGAAAACAGATACATTGTGAATCTACAGAACATAACCAAAACTCATTATATCGTGTTGAAACATCATGTTCCGACTCAATTCCAACAAGAATAAGCAATATTTTGAAGAAAAAATAATTCTGAATGGACAAGAGAGGTATATTAGCTTTCCCATGCGTAAATCATGCTGAAACTGCCCCATGCGTAAATCATGCTGAAACTGCCCCAAACGCCTTTTCTCGTCTTGAAAAGCCCAAAAAGACACAGAAAACAGATACATTGTGAATCTACAGAACATAACCAAAACTCATTATATCGTGTTGAAACATCATGTTCCGACTCAATTCTAACAAGAATAAGCAATATTTTGTGGAAAAATTGCTTCAAATTGAAGAAAACAGGTAAATCAGCTTTCCCATGCGTAAATCATGCTGAAACTGCCCCAAACGCCTTTTCTCGCCTTGAAAAGCACAAAGACACAGAAAACAGATACATTGTGAATCTACAGAACATAACCAAAACTCATTATATCGTGTTGAAACATCATGTTCCGACTCAATTCTAACAAGAATAAGCAATATTTTGAAGAAAAAATGCTTCTGAATGGACAAGAGAGGTATATTAGCTTTCCCATGCGTAAATCATGCTGAAACTGCCCCAAACGCCTTTTCTCGCCTTGAAAAGCACAAAAAGACACAGAAAACAGATACATTGTGAATGTACAGAACATAACCAAAACTCATTATATCGTGTTGAAACATCATGTTCCGACTCAATTCTAACAAGAATAAGCAATATTTTGTGGAAAAATTGCTTCAAATTGAAGAAAACAGGTAAATCAGCTTTCCCATGCGTAAATCATGCTGAAACTGCCCCAAACGCCTTTTCTCGCCTTGAAAAGCCCAAAAAGACAGAGAAAAAATGATACATGGTGAATCTACAGAACATAACCAAAACTCATTATATCGTGTTGAAACATCATGTTCCGACTCAATTCTAACAAGAATAAGCAATATTTTGTGGAAAAATTGCATCAAATTGAAGAAAACAGGTAAATCAGCTTTCCCATGCGTAAATCATGCTGAAACTGCCCCAAACGCCTTTTCTCGCCTTGAAAAGCCCAAAAAGACACATAAAACAGATACATTGTGAATCTACAGAACATAACCAAAACTCATTATATCGTGTTGAAACATCATGTTCCGACTGCCCCAAACGCCTTTTCTCGCCTTGAAAAGCCCAAAAAGACAAAGAAAAAATGATACATTGTGAATCTACAGAACATAACCAAAACTCATTATATCGTGTTGAAACATCATGTTCCGACTCAATTCTAACAAGAATAAGCAATATTTTGAAGAAAAAATGCTTCTGAATGGACAAGAGAGGTAAATCAGCTTTCCCATGCGTAAATCATGCTGAAACTGCCCCAAACGCCTTTTCTCGCCTTGAAAAGCCCAAAAAGACACAGAAAACAGATACATTGTGAATCTACAGAACATAACCAAAACTCATTATATCGTGTTGAAACATCATGTTCCGACTCAATTCTAACAAGAATAAGCAATATTTTGTGGAAAAATTGCTTCAAATTGAAGAAAACAGGTAAATCAGCTTTCCCATGCGTAAATCATGCTGAAACTGCCCCAAACGCCTTTTCTCGCCTTGAAAAGCCCAAAAAGACAGAGAAAAAAATGATACATTGTGAATCTACAGAACATAACCAAAACTCATTATATCGTGTTGAAACATCATGTTCCGACTCAATTCTAACAAGAATAAGCAATATTTTGAAGAAAAAATGCTTCTGAATGGACAAGAGAGGTATATTAGCTTTCCCATGCGTAAATCATGCTGAAACTGCCCCAAACGCCTTTTCTTGCCTTGAAAAGCACAAAAAGACACAGAAAAAAGATACATTGTGAATCTACAGAACATAACCAAAACTCATTATATCGTGTTGAAACATCATGTTCCGACTCAATTCTAACAAGAATAAGCAATATTTTGACGAAAAAATGCTTCTGAATGGACAAGAGAGGTAAATCAGCTTTCCCATGCGTAAATCATGCTGAAACTGCCCCAAACGCCTTTTCTCGCCTTGAAAAGCCCAAAAAGACAGAGAAAAAATGATACATTGTGAATCTACAGAACATAACCAAGACTCATTATATCGTGTTGAAACATCATGTTCCGACTCAATTCTAACAAGAATAAGAAATATTTTGAAGAAAAAATTGCTTCAAATTGAAGAAAAGAGGTAAATCAGCTTTCCCATGCGTAAATCATGCTGAAACTGCCCCAAACGCCTTTTCTCGCCTTGAAAAGCCCAAAAAGACAGAGAAAAAATGATACATTGTGAATCTACAGAACATAACCAAAACTCATTATATCGTGTTGAAACATCATGTTCCGACTCAATTCCAACAAGAATAAGCAATATTTTTAAGAAAAAATAATTCTGAATGGACAAGAGAGGTATATTAGCTTTCCCATGCGTAAATCATGCTGAAACTGCCCCAAACGCCTTTTCTCGCCTTGAAAAGCACAAAAAGACACAGAAAACAGATACATTGTGAATGTACAGAACATAACCAAAACTCATTATATCGTGTTGAAACATCATGTTCCGACTCAAATCTAACAAGAATAAGCAATATTTTGAAGAAAAAAATGCTTCTGAATGGACAAGAGAGGTAAATCAGCTTTCCCATGCGTAAATCATGCTGAAACTGCCCCAAACGCCTTTTCTCGCCTTGAAAAGCCCAAAAAGACACAGAAAACAGATACATTGTGAATCTACAGAACATAACCAAAACTCATTATATCGTGTTGAAACATCATGTTTCGACTCAATTCTAACAAGAATAAGCAATATTTTGAAGAAGAAATGCTTCTGAATGGACAAGAGAGGTAAATCAGCTTTCCCATGCGTAAATCATGCTGAAACTGCCCCAAACGCCTTTTCTCGCCTTGAAAAGCCCAAAAAGACAAAGAAAAAATGATACATTGTGAATCTACAGAACATAACCAAAACTCATTATATCGTGTTGAAACATCATGTTCCGACTCAATTCTAACAAGAATAACCAATATTTTGAAGAAAAATAATTCTGAATGGACAAGAGAGGTAAATCAGCTTTCCCATGCGTAAATCATGCTGAAACTGCCCCATGCGTAAATCATGCTGAAACTGCCCCAAACGCCTTTTCTCGCCTTGAAAAGCCCAAAAAGACACAGAAAACAGATACATTGTGAATCTACAGAACATAAACAAAACTCATTATATCGTGTTGAAACATCATGTTTCGACTCAATTCTAACAAGAATAAGCAATATTTTGAAGAAAAAATGCTTCTGAATGGAGAAGAGAGGTAAATCAGCTTTCCCATGCGTAAATCATGCTGAAACTGCCCCAAACGCCTTTTCTCGCCTTGAAAAGCCCAAAAAGACACAGAAAACAGATACATTGTGAATCTACAGAACATAACCAAAACTCATTATATCGTGTTGAAACATCATGTTCCGACTCAATTCTAACAAGAATAAGCAATATTTTGTGGAAAATTGCTTCAAATTGAAGAAAACAGGTAAATCAGCTTTCCCATGCGTAAATCATGCTGAAACTGCCCCAAACGCCTTTCTCGCCTTGAAAAGCCCAAAAAGACACAGAAAACAGATACATTGTGAATCTACAGAACATAACCAAAACTCATTATATCGTGTTGAAACATCATGTTTCGACTCAGTCCTAACAAGAATAAGCAATATTTTGTGGAAAATTTGCTTCAAATTGAAGAAAACAGGTAAATCAGCTTTCCCATGCGTAAATCATGCTGAAACTGCCCCAAACGCCTTTTCTCGCCTTGAAAAGCCCAAAAAGACACAGAAAACAGATAACGTGTGAATCTACAGAACATAAGCAAAACTCATTATATCGTGTTGAAACATCATGTTTCGACTCAATTCTAACAAGAATAAGCAATATTTTATGGAAAAATTGCTTCAAATTGAAGAAAACAGGTAAATCAGCTTTCCCATGCGTAAATCATGCTGAAACTGCCCCAAACGCCTTTTCTCGCCTTGAAAAGCCCTAAAAGACACAGAAAACAGATACATTGTGAATCTACAGAACATAAGCAAAACTCATTATATCGTGTTGAAACATCATGTTTCGACTCAATTCTAACAAGAATAAGCAATATTTTATGGAAAAATTGCTTCAAATTGAAGAAAACAGGTAAATCAGCTTTCCCATGCGTAAATCATGCTTAAACTGCCCCAAACGCCTTTTCTCGCCTTGAAAAGCCCAAAAAGACACAGAAAACAGATACATTGTGAATCTACAGAACATAACCAAAACTCATTATATCGTGTTGAAACATCATGTTTCGACGCAATTCTAACAAGAATAAGCAATATTTTGAAGAAAAAATGCTTCTGAATGGACAAGAGAGGTAAATCAGCTTTCCCATGCGTAAATCATGCTGAAACTGCCCCAAACGCATTTTCTCGCCTTGAAAAGCCCAAAAAGACACAGAAAACAGATACATTGTGAATCTACAGAACATAACCAAAACTCATTATATCGTGTTGAAACATCATGTTTCGACTCAATTCTAACAAGAATAAGCAATAAAATCATGCTTCTGAATGGACAAGAGAGGTAAATCAGCTTTCCCATGGGAAAGCTGATTTACCTGTTTTCTTCAATTTGAAGCCATTTTTCCACAAAACATTGCTTATTCTTGTTAGAATTGAGTCGGAACATGATTTTTCAACACGATATAATGAGTTTTGGTTATGTTCTGTAGATTCACAATGTATCTTTTTTCTGTGTCTTTTTGTGCTTTTCAAGGCGAGAAAAGGCGTTTGGGGCAGTTTCAGCATGATTTACGCATGGGAAAGCTAATATACCTCTCTTGTCCATTCAGAAGCATTTTTTCTTCAAAATATTGCTTATTCTTGTTAGAATTGAGTCGGAACATGATGTTTCAACACGATATAATGAGTTTTGGTTATGTTCTGTAGATTCACAATGTATCCTTTTTTCTGTGTCTTTTTGGGCTTTTCAAGGCGAGAAAAGGCGTTTGGGGCAGTTTCAGCATGATTTACGCATGGGAAAGCTGATTTACCTCTCTTGTCCATTCAGAAGCATTTTTTCTTCAAAATATTGCTTATTCTTGTTAGAATTGAGTCGGAACATGATGTTTCAACACGATATAATGAGTTTTGGTTATGTTCTGTAGATTCACAATGTATCTGTTTTCTCTGTCTTTTGGGCTTTTCAAGGCGAGAAAAGGCGTTTGGGGCAGTTTCAGCATGATTTACGCATGGGAAAGCTGATTTACCTGTTTTCTTTCAATTTTAAGCAATTTTTCTTCAAAATATTGCTTATTCTTGTTAGAATTGAGTCGGAACATGATGTTTCAACACGATATAATGAGTTTTGGTTATGTTCTGTAGATTCACAATGTATATGTTTTCTGTGTCTTTTTGGGCTTTTCAAGGCGAGAAAAGGCGTTTGGGGCAGTTTCAGCATGATTTACGCATGGGAAAGCTGATTTACCTGTTTTCTTCAATTTGAAGCAATTTTTCTTCAAAATATTGCTTATTCTTGTTAGAATTGAGTCGGAACATGATGTTTCAACACGATATAATGAGTTTTGGTTATGTTCTGTAGATTCACAATGTATCTGTTTTCTGTGAGTGTTTGGGCTTTTCAAGGCTAGAAAAGGCGTTTGGGGCAGTTTCAGCATGATTTACGCATGGGAAAGCTGATTTACCTCTCTTGTCCATTCAGAAATATTTTTTCTTCAAAATATTGCTTATTCTTGTTAGAATTGAGTCGGAACATGATGTTTCAACACGATATAATGAGTTTTGGTTATGTTCTGTAGATTCACAATGTATCTGTTTTCTGTGTCTTTTTGGGCTTTTCAAGGCGTTTGGGGCAGTTTCAGCATGATTTACGCATGGGAAAGCTGAATTACCTCTCTTGTCCATTCAGAATTATTTTTTCTTCAAAATATTGCTTATTCTTGTTAGAATTGAGTCGGAACATGATGTTTCAACACGATATAATGAGTTTTGGTTATGTTCTGTAGATTCACAATGTATCTGTTTTCTGTGTCTTTTGGGCTTTTCAAGGCGAGAAAAGGCGTTTGGGGCAGTTTCAGCATGATTTACGCATGGGAAAGCTGATTTACCTCTCTTGTCCATTCAGAAGCATTTTTTCTTCAAAATATTGCTTATTCTTGTTAGAATTGAGTCGGAACATGATGTTTCAACACGATATAATGAGTTTTGGTTATGTTCTGTACATTCACAATGTATCTGTTTTCTGTGTCTTTTTGGGCTTTTCAAGGCGAGAAAAGGCGTTTGGGGCAGTTTCAGCATGATTTACGCATGGGAAAGCTGATTTACCTCTCTTGTCCATTCAGAATTATTTTTTCTTAAAAATATTGCTTATTCTTGTTGGAATTGAGTCGGAACATGATGTTTCAACACGATATAATGAGTTTTGGTTATGTTCTGTAGATTCACAATGTATCATTTTTCTGAGTCTTATTGGGCTTTTCAAGGAGAGAAAAGGCGTTTGGGGCAGTTTCAGCATGATTTACGCATGGGAAAGCTGATTTACCTCTCTTGTCAATTCTGAAGCATTTTTTGTTCAAATTATTTATTATTCTTGTTAGAATTGAGTCGGAACATGATGTTTCAACACGATATAATGAGTGTTGGGTATGTTCTGTAGATTCACAATGTATCATTTTTTCTCCCTGTCTTTCGGCTGTTCAAGGCGAGAAAAGGCGTTTGGGGCAGTTTCAGCATGATTTACGCATGGGAAAGCTGATTTACCTCTCTTGTCCATTCAGAAGCATTTTTACTTCAAAATATTGCTTATTCTTGTTAGAATTGAGTCGGAACATGATGTTTCAACACGATATAATGAGTTTTGGTTATGTTCTGTAGATTCACAATGTATCTGTTTTCTGTGTCTTTTTGGGCTTTTCAAGGCAAGAAAAGGCGTTTGGGGCAGTTTCAGCATGATTTACGCATGGGAAAGCTGATTTACCTCTCTTGTCCATTCAGAAGCATTTTTTCTTCAAAATATTGCTTATTCTTGTTAGAATTGAGTCGGAACATGATGTTTCAACACGATATAATGAGTTTTGGTTATGTTCTGTAGATTCACAATGTATCCTTTTTTCTGTGTCTTTTGGGCTTTTCAAGGCGAGAAAAGGCGTTTGGGGCAGTTACAGCATGATTTACGCATGGGAAAGCTGATTTACCTGTTTTCTTCAATTTGAAGCAATTTTTCCACAAAATATTGCTTATTCTTGTTAGAATTGAGTCGGAACATGATGTTTCAACACGATATAATGAGTTTTGGTTATGTTCTGTAGATTCACAATGTATCTGTTTTCTGTGTCTTTTTGGGCATTTCAAGGCGAGAAAAGGCGTTTGGGGCAGTTTCAGCATGATTTACGCATGGGAAAGCTGAAAAACCTCTCTACTCCATTCAGAAGCATTTTTTCTTCAAAATATTGCTTATTCTTGTTAGAATTGAGTCGGAACATGATGTTTCAACACGATATAATGAGTTTTGGTTATGTTCTGTAGATTCACAATGTATCTGTTTTCTGTGTCTTTTTGGGCTTTTCAAGGCGAGAAAAGGCGTTTGGGGCAGTTTCAGCATGATTTACGCATGGGAAAGCTGATTTACCTGTTTTCTTCAATTTGAAGCAATTTTTTCCACAAAATATTGCTTATTCTTGTTAGAATTGAGTCGGAACATTATGTTTCAATACGATATAATGAGTTTTGGTTATGTTCTGTAGATTCACAATGTATCTGTTTTCTGTGTCTTTTTGGGCTTTTCAAGGCGAGAAAAGGCGTTTGGGGCAGTTTCAGCATGATTTACGCATGGGAAAGCTGATTTACCTCTTGTCCATTCAAGAAGCAATTTTTTTCTTCAAAATATTGCTTATTCTTGTTAGAATTGAGTCGGAAACATGATGTTTCAACACGATATAATGAGTTTTGGTTATGTTCTGTAGATTCACAATGTATCTGTTTTATGTGTCTTTTTGGGCTTTTCAAGGCGAGAAAAGGCGTTTGGGGCAGTTTCAGCATGATTTACGCATGGGAAAGCTGATTTACCTGTTTTCTTCAATTTGAAGCCATTTTTCCACAAAATATTGCTTATTCTTGTTAGAATTGAGTCGGAACATGATGTTTCAACACGATATAATGAGTTTTGGTTATGTTCTGTACATTCACAATGTATCTGTTTTCTGTGTCTTTTTGTGCTTTTCAAGGCGAGAAAAGGCGTTTGGGGCAGTTTCAGCATGATTTACGCATGGGAAAGCTGATTTACCTCTCTTGTCCATTCAGAAGCATTTTTTCTTCAAAATATTGCTTATTCTTGTTAGAATTGAGTCGGAACATGATGTTTCAACACGATATAATGAGTTTTGGTTATGTTCTGTAGATTCACAATGTATCTGTTTTCTGTGTCTTTTTGTGCTTTTCAAGGCGAGAAAAGGCGTTTGGGGCAGTTTCAGCATGATTTACGCATGGGAAAGCTGATTTACCTGTTTTCTTCAATTTGAAGCAATTTTTCCACAAAATATTGCTTATTCTTGTTAGAATTGAGTCGGAACATGATGTTTCAACACGATATAATGAGTTTTGGTTATGTTCTGTAGATTCACAATGTATCTGTTTTCTGTGTCTTTTTGGGCTTTTCAAGACGAGAAAAGGCGTTTGGGGCAGTTTCAGCATGATTTACGCATGGGGCAGTTTCAGCATGATTTACGCATGGGAAAGCTAATATACCTCTCTTGTCCATTCAGAATTATTTTTTCTTCAAAATATTGCTTATTCTTGTTGGAATTGAGTCGGAACATGATGTTTCAACACGATATAATGAGTTTTGGTTATGTTCTGTAGATTCACAATGTATCATTTTTTCTCTGTCTTTTTGGGCTTTTTCAAGCCGAGAAAAGGCGTTTGGGGCAGTTTCAGCATGATTTACGCATGGGAAAGCTGATTTACCTCTCTTGTCCATTCAGAATTATTTTTTCTTCAAAATATTGCTTATTCTTGTTAGAATTGAGTCGGAACATGATGTTTCAACACGATATAATGAGTTTTGGTTATGTTCTGTAGATTCACAATGTATCTTTTTTCTGTGTCTTTTTGGGCTTTTCAAGGCGAGAAAAGACGTTTGGGGCAGTTTCAGCATGATTTACGCATGGGAAAGCTGATTTACCTGTTTTCTTCAATTTGAAGCAATTTTTCCACAAAATATTGCTTATTCTTGTTAGAATTGAGTCGGAACATGATGTTTCAACACGATATAATGAGTTTTGGTTATGTTCTGTAGATTCACAATGTATCTGTTTTCTGTGTCTTTTTGGGCTTTTCAAGGCGAGAAAAGGCTTTTGGGGCAGTTTCAGCCCCATGGGAAAGCTGATTTACCTGTTTTCTTCAATTTGAAGCCATTTTTCCACAAAACATTGCTTATTCTTGTTAGAATTGAGTCGGAACATGATGTTTCAACACGATATAATGAGTTTTGGTTATGTTCTGTAGATTCACAATGTATCTGTTTTCTGTGTCTTTTTGGGCTTTTCAAGGCGAGAAAAGGCGTTTGGGGCAGTTTCAGCATGATTTACGTTTGGGAAAGCTGATTTACCTCTCCAGTCCATTCAGAAGCATTTTTTCTTCAAAATATTGCTTATTCTTGTTAGAATTGAGTCGGAACATGATGTTTCAACACGATATAATGACTTTTGGTTATGTTCTGTACATTCACAATGTATCTGTTTTCAGTGTCTTTCTGGGCTTTTCAAGGCGAGAAAAGGCGTTTGGGGCAGTTTCAGCATGATTTACGCATGGGAAAGCTGATTTACCTGTTTTCTTCAATTTGAAGCAATTTTTTCTTCAAAATATTGCTTATTCTTGTTAGAATTGAGTCGGAACATGATGTTTCAACACGATATAATGAGTCTTGGTTATGTTCTGTAGATTCACAATGTATCATTTTTTCTCTGTCTTTTTGGGCTTTTCAAGGCGAGAAAAGGCGTTTGGGGCAGTTTCAGCATGATTTACGCATGGGAAAGCTGATTTACCTGTTTTCTTCAATTTGAAGCAATTTTTCCACAAAATATTGCTTATTCTTGTTAGAATTGAGTCGGAACATGATGTTTCAACACGATATAATGAGTTTTGGTTATGTTCTGTAGATTCACAATGTATCTGTTTTCTGTGTCTTTTTGGGCTTTTCAAGGCGAGAAAAGGCGTTTGGGGCAGTTTCAGCATGATTTACGCATGGGAAAGCTGATTTACCTCTCTTGTCCATTCAGAATTATTTTTTTCTTCAAAATATTGCTTATTCTTGTTAGAATTGAGTCGGAACATGATGTTTCAACACGATATAATGAGTTTTGGTTATGTTCTGTAGATTCACAATGTATCTGTTTTCTGTGTCTTTTTGGGCTTTTCAAGACGAGAAAAGGCGTTTGGGGCAGTTTCAGCATGATTTACGCATGGGAAAGCTGATTTACCTCTCTTGTCCATTCAGAATTATTTTTCTTCAAAATATTGCTTATTCTTGTTAGAATTGAGTCGGAACATGATGTTTCAACACGATATAATGAGTTTTGGTTATGTTCTGTAGATTCACAATGTATCTGTTTTCTGTGTCTTTTTGGGCTTTTCAAGGCGAGAAAAGGCGTTTGGGGCAGTTTCAGCATGATTTACGCATGGGAAAGCTAATTTACCTCTCTTGTCCATTCAGAAGCATTTTTTCTTCAAAATATTGCTTATTCTTGTTAGAATTGAGTCGGAACATGATGTTTCAACACGATATAATGAGTTTTGGTTATGTTCTGTAGATTCACAATGTAGATGTGTTCTGTGTCTGTTTGGGCTTTTCAAGGCGAGAAAAGGCGTTTGGGGCAGTTTCAGCATGATTTACGCATGGGAAAGCTGATTTACCTCTCTTGTCCATTCAATTTGAAGCAATTTTTTTCTTCAAAATATTGCTTATTCTTGTTAGAATTGAGTCGGAACATGATGTTTCAACACGATATAATGAGTTTTGGTTATGTTCTGTAGATTCACAATGTATCATTTTTTCTGTGTCTTTGGGCTTTTTCAAGGCGAGAAAAGGCGTTTGGGGCAGTTT
This sequence comes from Synanceia verrucosa, assembly GCA_029721515.1. NCBI lineage: Eukaryota > Metazoa > Chordata > Actinopteri > Perciformes > Synanceiidae > Synanceia > Synanceia verrucosa. The sequence continues at coordinate 250,718 of CM056550.1, forward strand.
CAGCATGATTTACGCATGGGAAAGCTGATTTACCTGTTTTCTTCAATTTGAAGCAATTTTTTCTTCAAAATATTGCTTATTCTTGTTAGAATTGAGTCGGAACATGATGTTTCAACACGATATAATGAGTCTTGGTTATGTTCTGTAGATTCACAATGTATCATTTTTTCTCTGTCTTTTTGGGCTTTTCAAGGCGAGAAAAGGCGTTTGGGGCAGTTTCAGCATGATTTACGCATGGGAAAGCTGATTTACCTCTCTTGTCCATTCAGAAGCATTTTTTCTTCAAAATATTGCTTATTCTTGTTAGAATTGAGTCGGAACATGATGTTTCAACACGATATAATGAGTTTTGGTTATGTTCTGTAGATTCACAATGTATCATTTTTTCTTTGTCTTTTCAAGGCGAGAAAAGGCGTTTGGGGCAGTAGGAACATGATGTTTCAACACGATATATTGAGTTTTGGTTATGTTCTGTACATTCTCAATGTATCTTTTTTCTGTGTCTT
>CM056550.1:251723-293908 GCA_029721515.1 Synanceia verrucosa
AAAGCCAACCGCTGAAACCCAGATGAAAGCTCTGATGCGCATCATCGACGTCCATGAGGCCAAGGCCAACCGCGAAAGTGGTGGATTGACCATTGAGCGTGCCAGAGTTGCTATGATGAAGATCGCGACGGTTCTGCTCGATATGCCGGAAGCCAGGAGACGGGTGGTTGAAGCTTTCTCAGATGCCGGAGATGATCTCAGTTTTGACGCAGATCGATCAGGTCTTATTCCATCACCACCGATTGAGATCCAGCCTACCGATGCTTGGACCGGTGGCAGATGAACGCCGCCAGGATCACGACACCGAACATCCTGATGCTATGCGGCCGGCAGACGGGTAAAAGTACCCTTGCTGCCCTGATGGGCCTCTGGGTGATGGAGATGTGGCCCGGATCGACTGCCATCCTGATCTCACCGACCTTGCGCCAGTCGATGGAGCTGCTGCGCAAGTGCACCGCGATGTACGAGGTGATGGTTCGGCCGACGCCACTCATCGCCAAATCCAAGACCGAGCTCGCGGCCGCCAATGGCAGCAAGGTCGTTTCCCTGCCTGGCGCCAACCCGGATGCCATTCGCGGTTATTCGAACATCCGCCTTCTCATCGAAGATGAAGCCGCCTTCGTGCCTGACATGACCTTCACAGCGATCCGCCCGATGCTCGCCACCAACCCCGATGCAGTCCATCTGCTGCTGACCACGCCCTACGGCCGCCGCGGGCATTTCTATGACCGATGGAAGTCTGGCGACCCTGATTGGACCAGGGTGAGCATCCGATCCGACCAGTGCCCGAGGATCGCCAAGAGCTTCCTGGAAGGCGAAAAGCGCGTGCTCAGTGATCGAGCCTACCGTCAGGAATACTGTTGCGAGTTTCTGGAGGCTGCCACCGCAGTTTTCCCGGCCGATGCTGTTGAGCGCCTAGTGGACAACAATAAGCGCAACGTCGAGCTGCCGGACACACTGAAAGGCGAAGCCATGTCATTGGATCGGCTGATGACAGCGCCTGGACCATGGGGAGAGCTTTGATGTCAATAATCTTGGTCGTTGTCGCGTTCCTGGCCTCGGGTGAGGTCATGAACATTAGATATGAGGTCGACAGCCTCCAGGAGTGCTTCGCAAAAGGCGAACACCTCTTGGCGTCGAATATCCCCGTCAGGATGATCGTCTTCTGCCTCGAAGAAATTCCGGGAGAGGAGATTTGACGTTCGCGCTGCCAGAGGTCTCCTACCTCATTGGCGTTCACCTGCCGTTGCTTCAGGGTGAAATGCCGTGCGTCGCCATCATCAGGAACGACCAGGAGGTATCGCGCTTCATCAAGATCACTGAGGTGCGCGGTCGAATGTTCCATGATCATGTCATGGCCTATCTGGTCGAGCTCGCCGGCAAGATGATCGACATCGACAAGACGCCATCCATCCATGCTCACATCGTTGTGAGCGGCCAAGTCTTCGGTGGTGCCGAACTTTCCGAGATCTTTGCCGGCAAATGGCCTGACAGCAGCTGGTCGTATGTGCGTCTGGCCGGCGGTTCAGAGCTACCCTCATTGGAAGACAACGACGAGCGCTTGCCGTTCAATCAGTTTAAATTGCCGCGAATAGGTATAGTCAATACGATAAATCTTGCGTATAACAATCCAGGCAAGATCTACTTCTCTCTCGCTGAAGGTGAGCAATCCCGCCTCGAAACCCAGATGGCCAATTTCGCAGAACGCGCCGCCACCATACCGGCAAACGATCCTGACGCGATCTTGGAATATGAGGGTGAAGGACTGGTCATCGCGACAGGGGTGGCGCTCTGGCACCACTTCCACAGCAAAAGCGTCAGAGCGGGGATCGCCAGAGAAAAACTCAAAGGATGAGGATGGATTCATGAGCGAAATTATCAATTCTACAGTTCGACGCTGGTCCGACCCAGAATCCCGCCCGTTGTTCAAGGGCAAGTTAATCGACACGTCTGGCGGTGAAGCTTGTTACTGCGCACAGGGAGATATTCTCCACAACGCAGGGTGGAGCGACGACCAGCTTCATAATGTCGATCAACGCAAGGCCGATCTGGACGTTTCGAAGCTGCTAGGCATCAGTACGGCACAAAGTATCTTGCTTCGTCAGGTGAACGACAGTCGAGACGGTTGCCCTCAAGACGTGCTGTCCGCCCCCGAGAACGTTCTAGGCGATCAAGCGCCGCTGCTCTTGGAATTCTGGCGACGCCTGGACGGAATGAACCGTAAGGATTGGCTTAAATTTTACGCTGCCTGGGACGCTGCCTGGGACGCTGCCTGGGACGCTGCCTGGGACGCTGCCTGGGACGCTGCCGGGGACGCTGCCTGGGACGCTGCCAGGGTCGCTGCCGGGGACGCTGCCTGGGACGCTGCCTGGGACGCTGCCTGGGACGCTGCCGGGGACGCTGCCGGAGCCGAAGCCGAAGCCTGGGACGCTGCCAGGGTCGCTGCCGGGGCATCTAATGAAATCCAGGGTGCCGCGTTAATGCGAGAGCGAGGCCAGAAATTCTTCTTTCTTCCCATTCTTGGAATTAATGATCCGAAGGAGTTGAAGTGAAATCCCTCGGATACGACGTCGGCAAGAAGGGCAACCCATCGGCACTGGTGATGACCGAGGGCACTATGCGTTACCCCAATCGCCGCATCATCAGGTGCAGACGCTTGCCGCTCGGGATGAAATATGTCGAGCAGGTCGAGATCGTTTGCGCTTACGCACGCCATGCCGACATCACCGTCGTCGATGCCGGTGGCGTTGGTGAGGTGGTCTTCGAACTTCTTTACGGCAAGCTTCTCGATCGCGACCTTTGGGGTGTCAACATCACTGGCGGCAAAAACGTCCGCATCGATAGCGATGCCAGCACCGCTTGCATCCCCAAGAAGCAGATGGTGGGCCACATGGTCGCGTTGCTCGAGAAGGGGCTTCTCACCAGCCGTCATGATCCGACCGATTGCTACAAGGATGACCTGATCGCCCTGCAGAACGAGCTGAATTCATTCGAGTGCAAGGGCGGCAAGATGGAGGCGAAGAGCGGCGCTTTCGATGACCTGGTCATGGCTGGATGCCTGTCGCTCATGGGGTTCAAGATTTTGGAGTTAGTGGGATGAGTGATGAATTGAAGTTGGATCTTTTGTTAACTGGACGTGCCGTCACTGATGGCAAGGGCAACCGCATTGATCCGAGCAACGTATTCATGAAATCGCGACAGGCGGGCGAGAGGGCGGCCACCACGACGCAAGAAATGATCAAGGCCATCGCCAGAGGTGATGGTGAGGGCAAGATTAGGGACATGCTCGCTAATGCTGATCGCAGGCATGCCGACAACATGACCAACTGGCAGCGCAACCAGTGGGCTAAAGCTGGGTACCCGCCGCATCGCAAGGGCGAGTTCGCCGCCATGGTGAGGCCCCATGATCGTTGATCTGCTGTTTCTTCTGGGCTTCTGCATTGCCATCGCAGTGGCTGCGGAAATTCTCCAGTAACCGAAAAAACGAAGGATGAGGGTCAATGGAACAGGACTATCTTACCCGCGACGATGGTGACTATCTCTGGGGGGAGATCGCCAAGATAAAACAGAACGTCGACGATCAAAAAAAAGCCATTCATGCGAATGATAAGTTGAACCAAGATTGGTACATGGAAAAGGACGACGGCGCATTCCTTCTGAATCAAGTCAACCAAACCTCTGAGAGGGTCGACAAGATTTGGGTGCTGATCATCGTTACCTGGATCACCATGATCATCTTGCTGCTCGGCGCTTGCTCGGCGTCTCCTGATGTCGCCACCGTCGATCATCGCCAGCCGATCGAGCGCCTCAGCATCTGTGAGGAGGTGTTCGTCGGGCCGGACGTCCATGACTGTTACGTCACGCTCACGATGATCGACAAGGTCGGGGATGGTCAGTGATGTTCGGTCACTTCTTCAACGGCATGCAAATCAAAGTCTGTGATGACCTCCCAAAGACGGAAGTCAGGACAGACCTGCCTGAAGTCAGATTTTATCGCATGGCGCTAGAATACAGAGAATGGCGCCGATTGATCCGTGAGCGAAGGAAGCATTCAAAGCTGATCACAATCACTGAGGCTTTTTCTTACGGAAACATAATGTTTGTGGATCGTCAGACCTATGACCAATTGAAGGCTGAAATCCACGTTCGACCGATTGATATACCCAGCGGGTGGCACCTGTGACCGATTGGTGGCTGTCGCCGGTCCTGAAGCCGCTACCGTTTGACGGCCTCTATTTCCATCGGCGCTCGATCGAAAGCTTTGACAAGGCGCTCAAGCAGGACACGATCCGGTCCTATGGCGCCGTATGGTTCGGCCTTGAAGGCGACAAGGGGATTGAGCCCAGCTGTCTGGTGGTGGCTGACATGGACGCCCGGCGCCGCCTTCACATCGTCGAGTGCGTGCATACCGTGCAACCCTTCGACCGGACGATCGACTGGCTGTTCAAGGTCCATCAGGGCATGCACCGGAGCGCCGTCGAGACCGTTGCTTATCCGACGCGCGCAGACGTGTATGGCGTTCGTCTCTGGCAGTGCACCGGAGAGCAGTATCGGGAAGCGGTTGGCGAGGCTGTGTCGATCCATATCCGCCGCGAGAAGCTCGTTGGCCGTGATCGCTCACTGCCGATATCCGGTTTGCCCAACCCTTTCGACATCATGTCGGCCGCGCGTACGCTGCAGAGCGAGATCATCGCCGGTCGAGTGCTGTTTCCTAAGTTCGACCCATGGGTCACAGACTGTCTGGATGAATTGACTCAATGGCCGACCGTACGCACCGATGCTCGAGTTAGAGCTCTATGCGTTCTGATCGCTGGTCTGCCGGCGATGTCGCCACCTACCAGAGGTGATTATGATCAACCTGGGCCCAAGGGCAGCGGGTGGGCCGCTTGACCAGCCCTAACTGAGAGGATCGAAAGCAATGAACCACCATGACGCAAAAACAATGGCCGTTGAGATGGCGGCTTGGCTTCATTTTGAGGGCGGTACCGCCAGCGATGTGATCGACGCTGCGATCGACAAGTATGCAAAGCTGATGGGTATCGACATGGGAGGCAAGCCGACCGTGCCGCCGGAGCCCAAGCCGAAGCCTGGAACGCAAACAAAGAAGTTCTTCCAGATCATGAACCATCGCAACATGCCGGATCTGACCCAGTTCGGCTTGGAACCGCTCGAGATCTGGTACGAAGGCGCGCTTTTCTCCAGCAAGGATCGAGACGAGAATGCCGAAAGCCATCGTCTTATGGCTGCCGCCAATCAATCGTCGTTGATCTCATGTGTCGACATCGAGCGGTGGGCCGACAAGAACACTTGGCAGGTCTCCAACAAAAACGTCGGCCGCTATATCAACGCTTGCCAGGATTATCGGTCAGGGCTGCCTACATCTGATCACAAGTTTGGTCTCTACAGCATCTTGCCGGTGAGAAATTACTTTGATGCCGTTGGCGATCGAGGCCCGAGCGGGCGAGAGAAGTGGCAGGACTGGAACGACCAGGTCGCACCGATCGCGGGGCATGTCGATATGGTCTTCCCGTCGATTTACACCTTTGGAAGCGTTTTCCAGGGCAGCGAAGATCAGCTTGAAGATTGGGAAGAGTATGCGATCGCCAATATTCACGAAGCTAGGCGCATCGCCCCAGGGAAGCCCATCTATCCGTTCATTTGGCCGTGGTATCATCCGAAGGCTGAAACGCCTATCCCGCCGTCATTCTGGAAACATCAGATGGCCGTTTGCTTGCACTATGCGGACGGCTTCGTAATCTGGGACGACCTCACCAAGACCCGGTCAAATTGGGGTGATTTGCCACCGTGGTGGGATGCCACCGTGGACTTCATCGGGGATAACTTATGATGCTTCAGACGGAAACCATGCTGATCCGCGAGGCCGACAAGATGATGGAGCCGGTCGTTTACGTGGACACTCGAAAGGGAAGCGGTTGCGCTCGTTTCTGGCTGACCGACAACATGGACAAGTCGGTTTCTCATGATACTCATGAGCTGCCGCGCTCGCTGTTCAACGGGTGCCGGGAAACCGGTACGCTTTACCAGGATCATGAAAATCCGCTAAATGTTGGTCCGTATATGTGTTGGCGCGTCAAAACGGAGATCGATGACGATGTCCCAGAGAGTGAGCAAAGCGAAGCGGTTCAAGGTGTTCGGCCTCCTGACGGAGACCAATGACTGGCAAGAGGCAGGCGCGTTCGGATCGTTGGCTGATGCTCACGCCTTCATCCGCGACAGCCTGATCGGTACCGCTGGCGTCAAGACGGCCCGCTGTCACGACACGGCTGGTGAGCACAAAGACAGCGAGTGGAATTGCGCGCCCATCAAGGACGCTGCTTGATGGCGGAACTCCATCGTGCCGTCGGTTCGCTCCTTGAGCATTTCGATTACGGTCACTTGCCCCCGCATCTCCAAGCAGTGAGCAAACGATTTTGCGAACTTGCCGAATTTATGGCGGGATCAGCAAGCGGCGATCCTGAAACGGCGGCCGGACTTCGAAAACTCTTTGCCAGGCCAAGGATTGCGCTGTAAAGGCATGGCCGTAAGGAAGCGGCCAAGGGAAGAAGGATAAGCCATAAATGGCGACGCCGATGCCGTCCCCGAATGAACTCTTTGGCGGGCCATCGGCGCCGTTGATGGAACCTGCAGAGCTGGAACAGGCCATGAAGGCCTTCGGCCGTGAGCCTGGCGCTGATCCCATCTTCCGTCACCCTGACGAGCAAACCTTCTACCAGCTCAAGACCTGGATCGAGGAAGGCCGGGACCGTACCGCACCTTGGCGCGAGCAGGCCCTGGCCGCCTTCGACATCACGGCGGGCTGGCAGTGGGAAGAGGACGACCTAGCCGCTCTTCGTGAGGACAACAGGCCCACCGTCACCTTCAACCGGGTCGAGCGCAATATCGATCTGATCACCGGGATGGAAACCCAGGGCCGGGAAGAGATCGAGTTCTTGCCGCGCGAGCACGGCGACAGCGGTGTCTCTGAGGTCCTCACAGCCGGCGTGAACTACATCAACGACGAGACCGACGCCGCGGACGAAAAGTCCGACGCCTTCCGCGATCTTTGTATCTGCGGCATGGGCTGGACGAACACGGTCATGGACTACCGGGATTTTGAGGAGGGGATGCCGGTCGAGTCCCGCAAAGATCCGTTGCTGATGTATTGGGACCCGCACGCCACCAAGCGCAATATTCGCGACAGCAAGTGGCGAGCTCAGGCCAAAATCATGGACATGAGCGAGGCCCAGCGCATGTTCCCGAACCACGATCCGGCGATGTTGAATGCCGCCTGGCTGGGCCTGAGCGATGATCCGTCCCAGCCCGTCGAGCCAGGCCGGCAGTCCGGACAATTACGAGGACAACGCCGCCAGCAGGGGCGACCGCCCTTCCCTCGATCGCATCCGTGATCGTTGAGGTCCAGTGGTGGGAGGAGAAGAGAAATTCGCGATCGTCCAGGACCTGTTCACCGCGCAACGGGCTGAGATGCCAGTGAGCCGCGCCCATGCGGTGATGGGACAGCTTTCCCAAGGTCGCTACAACGCCACCGAGGTTCCGCGCAAGGTCTTTTACCGGGCATTCCTGGGCGGAACCCTGCTGGAAAAGCAGAAGCTCACAGCCATCAAAGACTTCACCATGCAATGCATGACCGGCAAGCGTGATCGCAAGACCGGTTGGTATGGCATGGTGCGAGCAATGGCCGATCCGCAGCGCTGGGCCAACAAGTGGCTGGCCCAGACCATGCACATCCTGAACACCAGTGCGAAGAACACGGTGATGTTCGAAGAAGGCGCGCTGGTCGACGGCCGAAAGGCCCAGGAGAACTGGACGAAGCCCGGCGCTTGGGTCGAGGTCGCGCGCGGCGCGCTGTCCGAAGGCCGTGTTGAGGTGAAGACCGCCACGCCGTTACCGCCAGAGCTTTCCAACCTGATGAACTTCGCCATGCAATCGATTCAGGATTGCGTTGGCGTCAATCAAGAGCAGCTCGGGATGACCGGCGGCACCGACGCCAACCGGGCTGCTTTGCTTGAGCATGAGCGTCGCAAGGCCGGGATTACCTTGATGGCGCACTATTTCCAGTCAAAGCGTCGCTTCGTGAAAGACCAAGGCCGCCTGCTGCTCGGCTACATGTCGAACTTCATGAACGACGGCCGGCTTCTTCGGATCACCAACGAAGGACAGCATCGTTACGTTCGGATGCTGATCCAAGACCCGGATGTTGCTCGTTATGACATCGTGGTCGACAGTGCGCCGGATAGCCCGTCTCAGGTCGACAAGACATGGGCGACCCTGGTGCCGATGCTGCCGATGCTTGAGCGCCTGCAGCCGCCACCGGAGATCTGGGCTCAGGTCATCCAGCACAGCCCGCTGCCGGCGACCATGAAGAACAAGATGGCCGAAACCCTGCAGGGCCTGGATCAGCAAGGCGAGGAAGGAAACGATCCTGAGTCGCTCGCCAAGGCCGGCAAGCTTCAGGCTGATGCGCAAAAGTCCATGGCCGAGATCGAGAAGATCAAAGCTCAGATTCAAGAGATCTTCAGCCAGATCGAGCTCAACAAGGCCAAGGTCTTCGAGACCGGGGTCAGAGCGGAGATGGACAGCCTCGAAGGCGTGCGCGAGACCATCGCCATCAATGACGCGCGTGAGCTCGGAAAGTCTCACAGCTCACGAAAATGCGCAAAATGTAAGGAGTCGCGTTACAAGCTTGTTCTTGTTACATGGATTTGTGGTCGGCGGTCTTTTGATGATAGCTTATGGTTTCCAATAACGAATCAAACGATATGAGGATCGAACCATGAGAAAAGGTATCAAGCCGGGCCATCATGAGACTTTCACCGCTCTGTTGTTCTGGTTGTTTGTAGGTCTCGTCGTCGGCCTCGTTTCCTGGGGGGTGATCATCACTCCGATCTACATGGTCTATGTGAAATATCTAGCAGGGGGGTAACCCGTCGTCATGAGCACTGAAGCGTCAGAGATCCTGGGCATTTCGAACGGCGATGCGTCAAAGCTCGCTGGTGAGGTCGCCCAACATCAGCAGCAGGCGGCCGAACCGTCGCCTCAACAGCAGAACAAGCGATTTTCCCGGCCTTCAACCCCCAATGCTTTGGCAGAACCCGCTGGGCCTATCCGACAGATCCGGGCCGACAATCCCGGATCATCAGGCCCAGCAACCGCCTCATGATCTGCAGGCCCCGCAGGCCCCCAATCAGGGCCAGACGGCCGATCAGACCAAGCCGCCGATGATGGTACCGAACGACCATAAAACGGGAGGCTGACTCGGCGCCGGGACGCGGAATCCAAGATGGCGGACATGGAAGCCCAGCAGCGCATCATGTCCGAGCGCTTCCAGATGATGCAGGAAGCCTTCAATGAAAATCAGCGCTTGCAGCTCGAGTCAGCCCAACGAAGCCAGGCGCCCGACCCGTCCCAGGACCTCGAGGCCTATGTGAAGTATCGCGAAGACGAATGGACCCGCGAAAACACCAAGCTTCGCTCCGAGCTGGAGGAGGTGAAGAACCAGAAGCAAGTCGATACGACCATCCAGGAGATCAACTCACGGGCGCAGGCTGACCGGTGGCAGTTCGAACGACAGGCCCCGGACTTTCAGCAGGCTTACAGCTGGTGGCGCAATAACCAGATGCAGGAGCTTGATGCTCTTGGTGTTCCGGCAGCCCAGGCGACTAGGCACCTCGACGCCATGGAACTGCAGCTATCTCATGCTGCCCAACAGCGGGGCATGAATAGCGCCGAAGCCTTCTACAAAGCCGCCTTGACCAGGGGGTGGCGAGCCCCTCAGGTCCAGCAAGTGGCGCAACAGCCCGCTGTCATGCCTGAATATGAAATGCCGGCTCAGCAGCAAAACGTGACGCCGATCGCCCAGCATCCCGAGTATCAGCCTCAGGCTCAGCCGGTCGCTCAAATGCCGGCGCCAAATGGCTATCAGCCCATGCAGCCCCATGGCCAGTCGCTGCAGAATATCCAACAGGGCATGCAGCAGAGCCGATCATTGGACCAAGTCCCGCCTGGCGCCACCGCCGTCCCGATGGATCTTAAGCAACTGGCCAACATGTCGGATGCTGATTTCATGCAGCATCATGACATGATCAAGGCCAAGATGCGGGCATTGATGGGCTGATGGCTGAGCGATCCTTTGCCGATGCCGTAGCCAAGGCGAAAGCCGATCAGGATATCGATCAGCCGGTTGACGCTTACGATGAGCTGGAGAAGGCGGGCTTTGCCACGATGGCGGATGCTGAAGATATCGCCGGCATCTTCGAAGAACGTGCCTTAGAGCAGCAGGTGGATCGGTTCTTGCGCATGGATGAGGCGCATAGGACTCAACCACAACCGCCAGCGCCGATGAACGAACAATCGGCAATCCCGCTGCTGATCACCCAAAACCAACAGCTCATGCAAGCCAACCAGCAGCTGCAACAGCAGGTCATGGAACTGACGATGCGGCTTAGCGAGATATCCGCCCAGCTGGCGGCCGGTGGCGGCATGTCGCATGCTCCACAGCAGAAACGCATCAAGCGGGCCGACACGATGTCAGAGGCCGAGCAGTGGCAGGCTATGCACGGCGAAGGTGGTTTGTTAGGGTGAGTTGAGGACGTCAGCCGGGTCTGGTAGGCCACCTAAGCACCGACGTTGAAACTGTATTGCCGGCTTCCGCAGTGGATAGGAGGAGTAGCGCTCCTCCTCCTCGATTTGACAAAATCCCCAGAATTGCCGCATAGATGGATTTCGCCCGGTTGAGCGGATCAACCAAAACCTCGCCTGCATGGGGGCGGACCCTTTGCAATTCGTGATGTCAGCGACGGACTGCTGGCGTTTATGCAATTGCTCGGGAAAACCGTCATGGCGGTACAAGTCTTCGGGACCAACGATCCCCTCACGAACAAACTTTATTCCAAGCGTCTGGCCGTTCAGTCGATCACGCAAACCCATGTGAAGAATTACATGGGGACGTCGCAGCACTCGCTTTGCCAAGTCAAGAACGAGGCTATGAAGGCCCGCCACGGCGACCGCATCACGATCGGTCTGCGCATGTCCTTCTCTGGTGGCGGTGTCGTCGGCGGTAATACGCTGGAAGGCAACGAAGAGACCTTCACCACGTTCAACGATGCCATCACGATCGACAAGCTCCGTCACGCCGCGCGCGTGAAGGCAGCCGGATCGATCAGCCAACAGCGCGTTCCCTTCGACCTTCGCGAAGAGGCCCTCGACGACTTGGCGCAGTGGTGGGCCGATCGCTTCGATTTCTGGTTCGCCAATCAGCTGTCGGGCAACACCGCGAACGGTGACAACACGAATGGTGATGACGTACGGTATACGGGTCTTCAGAAAGCGTGCCTGGCCCGATGCCCGATCCGCATCACAAAGAGTTCAGCGATGCCACCACCGATGCGGCGATCACTGACCTTTCATTAATCCACTGCTGCTGCGGCTGAGTTGAAGCTGGCCCACCTCGATGTTGCCGTGGAAAAGGCCAAGCGCCTTGAACCGCTGATTCGTCCGGTCAAGGTCAATGGCCGGAACTACTATGTGATGTTCATTCACACGATCAGTGTCACCAGCCTTCGCAGCGATGCGCAGACGGCCGGTAACTGGTTCGACATCACGTCGAAGCGTATCCAAGGCGGCGAGATCACCGGCAACGGCATCTTCAGCGGTGCGCTGGGTGTTTACAATCAGTGCGTCCTGCAAGAGTGGGAGCGGCTACCGCCCGGTTCTTCCGGCGCCACGGTCGCCGCCAATGCTCGCCGCAACGTCTTCTGCGGCGCTCAGTCGGCATGGGCAGCTTTCGGCCAGGGCTACGGCCCGTCGCGTTTCTCATGGGTCGAAAAGCTGTTCGACTATGATGAGGAGCTCGGCGTTGCGGCTGGCTGTATCGGCGGTCTCAAGGCTTCGCGTTTCGACTCGAAGGACTTCGGCAAGATCGTGCTCGTCAACCACGCGACTGCTGCCACCGATCTTGGCGCCACGTCCTAAGGAGGGATTGAAGAATGGCTAATGTTGGAATTCCTTCGAAGACGGTGACCCGCTCGATCGAAAATGGCGTCATGGTCTCGGGCCGGGTGCACACGGTGCCGTCGAACTTGGCGAACAATGACACCATGGATATCGCGACGATCCCCGAAGGACATCGTATCCTTGGTATCTTTGCCAAGACATCAGCGGCAACGGCGAGCCAGACCATCGACATCGGTGATGGTACGACCGTTGATCGTTTCTTGGATGGCAGCACGGCTTTCCAGACGGCCGATCTTGTTGCTCAAGCAAATGAGGATCTTGGCGAGGTCCTTACCGCTGACACCACCGTTCGCATCACTTTCTTGGGGGATGCGCCGGATGCGACGGACGTCATTACAGCATGGGTGGTGCATACTCGCGACGACTTCCCTGCTGATTCTGAAGCTGCTGTTTAATATTGTGGCGCTGCTGGCCAGGGGCTTTCTGTCCATCCCCTGGCCAGCAATTCCCTTTATCAGCTACCGTCCGATCGATTGGCACAAAGCGATGAGGAGGTGATCCACGCCATGGGCAAGATCCTATCGAACGAGATCGTTGAGAAATACAAGCGCGAAGCCTTGGCTTGTCAGGAGACCCACCGAGGTGACGGCCTGGTGAAGCCCATGCTTGAGCTTATCGAATCGCACAATGCTCTTGCGGCAGCTCTTTTGCAGGTCGAGCCTGACGAGGGCATGAACGATCCAGAGCCTGACGAGACCGATGATGAATCCTGAGCACCTGGCCCATATGCACGCTATTCAGTGCATGGCTTTCGCAGAGGAGGAAGCGCGCCAGGCGCAGCAACGCCTGATCAGGCAATCCGAACAACCGAAGAAGCGCCGACGTCGCAGGGGGAATGTGAACAATGGCAACGTTCCGGCAGCTGATCGACGAAATCGCTCTGGATCTGAGCGAAAGCGCCAATAACGACCTCGACGACGAGATCAAAGCCGCGATCAATCGCGCGATCGAGGACTACCAGAACGAGCGCTTTGAGTTCAACGAATCCAAGACGACCTTCAACACCGTGGCCGACCGAAATGAATATGACCGAAACGACCTTCTGACTAGCGATCTGATCTTTGATGTTGCGGTCCAGTATCTCCGGGCCGGGAACCTCTATCCGCTCGATCCCCAGAGCTGGGAATGGTATGTCCACGCGGTCAGCCTTGAGGCCTCGCAGACCGGACCGAGCACGGACTATGTGATCTACGACGAAACGCTGTATCTTTACACGAAGCCGGATGAGGTGACGCCGATCACCATCTCCGGCGTGCATCGTCTGCTCGGCAGCGTGTCCGGCACCCAGGAGCTGACGGCCGATCTCGACACGAACGCATGGCTTCAGGGCCAAGCGCTGCAGATGATCAAGGCCAGAGCCAAGGCTGACGTCTACATCAACCGCATGGGTAACCTTGTGATGGGCGATGTGATGGACAAAGTCGCCAAGGACTACCTGTCCAAGCTCAGGGTGGATCGGGATCGGCAGCAGATGACCGACGTCGTCAAAGTCGCCAGGTTCTTCTGATCGATGGCCAGGCCAGCGCGTAACGGCGCCGAACCGAAAACCGTCTTTATTCCGATCGGCGCATGGCAACCGGATGTCCCGACGCCTGTCGGTGATGGGCTGCCGTTCGCGATCAACATGATGCCCAAGCCGAATGGCCATTATGGCCCAGAGAAGGCCCTCGCGACGTTGGGCAGCACCCAATCCACCACGCCATTCGGATCAGCTTTGAAGGTCCATGGCAGCCTGCATAGCGTGCCGCCGATCTCAGGCAACCCACCGCAATACTATTGCGGGACCTTTGCGGTTGCTGATGGCGCCTCGCGCCTTCTCGGGCGGGATGAGCAAGGGGCTTGGAGCGATCTTTCCAGGCCTGGTGGCTACAATTGCACGTCATCCACCCCTTGGCGCTTCGCAAATTTCGGCCTCAAGGTGGTGGCGGTCAATCGACAGAACCGGATTCAGATATCCGATGGCGATCTGGCAGCATTCGCCGACGTGAGCGCGAATCTTCGTGGCGTGGATGTCGCTACGGTTAGAGGCTTCGCCGTGGTTATCCAGACGATCGATTCCAGCTTCGGTACTGGCGTGCAGCCGTTTCGTGTCTGGTGGTCGGCGATCGGCGATGCTTCGAACTTCCCTGACCCACTGAGCGATGAAGCGATCAACGTGCAAAGCGGGTTTTTCGATCTGTTCGGCGGTGGTGAGCTCCAGCGCATCATTCCCGGCATCGGTGGCGCCGACGCCGTGGTGGTGGCTGAGCGCAAGATGTGGCGCATGCGTTTCGTTGGCCCGCCCCAGACGTTTGAATTCGACGAGATCGAGAGCGACCAGGGGACTGCCATGCCGGGCAGCGTGGCCGCGCTCAACAAGACGTTCTTCTTCTTCGGCCACAACAAGTTCTATCACTTCGATGGCTCGCAAAGCCTGCCGATCGGTGTCGGGGAGATTGACCAGTTCTTCCTGAACGATGCCGACTTTTCCGCCACCTTCGGCCGTCAGAACGCCGTCGAGGCCGCGATCGACAGCGAGAACAAATGCTATGTGGTGAGCTACCGCTCGAAAGCCGCGACCACCGACGCCAACGACAGGATACTCCGCTACAGCTGGATCACCGGCAAGTGGTCCAACAGCCAGATCGCTTGTGATGCTCTTGGGCATGTGGACAGCCAGGAGTCCGCGGTGGATGCCCCTCGCATTGCTTTCGTGGGCCAAGCTTTCCAGATCGAGCGGCCGACCGGCCAGGAGCTCGAGCTGACACTGGAAGGCAAGGAGATCTCGCACGATGACGGCAAGATCTATCGGTGCAACGGGATTCACATCCTGGTCGATACCGATGATGTCGTGGCCACTTTGCGAACGCGAGATACGCAAGGTCAGGATCTGGTCGACTCCGATGAGAAGCCCTTGCAGGCTGATGGCTTCATCCGCTTTGGCCCGCGTGTGCCGTCCGGCCGCTACTATCGGGCTCGCATCAGGATACCGGCGAGCACCGATTGGACAGCGATAACCGGCGTGATCTATGAATATCAGGAGATGGCGGGCGGATCACGGGTAGGAAGCTAGATGCCGGCACCGGTTACCTTTCCTTCGGTCGACGCTTTCTTTCCAAATACCGATGATGGCCGCGACATTCACCTTCGAAAATTGTCGGATGTCGTTCGTGGTATCATGGATGGAAACATCAATGCGGCCTTCGATTTCGACCTGGAAACCGGCGCGGCCACCACGACGACGATCACCGATCCGCGCATATCCGACACGACTCGAGTCGTGCTGGTGCCGATGACCGAAGCCGCTGCTGCGCACTATGCTGCCGGAACGGTAAGGATAACCAACGTCACTGCCCAGCAATTCACCGTCACCCATCTTCCGAGCGCTCTAACTCGCAGCTTCAGGGCATCCTTTCTGTCATGACCTTCGAACCGAACAATCTACAGCCCGTATCGCGCAACCCCGCGACCGGCAACGTTCTTTGGACCTACCAATCAGCAACCGACAGCTCAACGGACATGGGAGCTGATGGTTACTTTCTTGTGACGAACACCGGCATATCCGTAAACGACACGATTCTTGCGAAAGGGACCGACCGAACCGTCATCCTGGCCGTGACCGAGGTTGCCGGCGGGGCTGCCAATACTGCGGGAACGACACTCGATCCGCGTGGGATATCCATGGACCCGGTCAACGACCCGATCCTTCCCGACATCGGGGGCAATGCCAGTCCGACAACGCTGCAGCGCGAGCTCGAGCTGATCCATGCTCGCTTGAATCTCAAGGTGCAGAGCTTCGAAAACGTCGGCGTCGGTATCGGCCCCTTCATCGGAAACGACGTCACCGACCCCACCGACAAGAAGGCTAAGTTCCGCAAGATCCAGGCCGGTGATGGCGCATCCAAGAATTAAGCATATCGACACGGATGATTCCCTGATCATCGAACAAGACGGTGCCGGCGGTGGCGGTGGTGGCGGTTCGACAGACCCGAACGACGTCTCGCGCAACGTCGCGGCCGTCAAGCATGCCTTCAGCGGAAGCGTTTCTGATTTCGGGGACAACGGCGTCGATGACTGGTCACTGAACCTTAACTTTGCCGATCCCGAGCAGGCGCATAACAGGGCGAACGTCTCATCGAGCCCAGCCCCTTTCGCCGGCAGTCGGTCATTGCAGACTGAAATCAGGTCGGGTGATCCGCAGTGGGATGTCGACGTGCCGACCGGCAGCCCCAAGCGTCGCTGCGAATATTCATGGCGCCCCGAACGCTTCGACGCCGGTACAACCGGGACGAATATCCCTGAAGGCTGGTATGGAGGCGCCTTCTACCTGCCTAGCGATCCGATGGACGATATCCGCGGATGCGCCATCTTTCAGCTGCACAACTCGCCTGATCCTGGCGTGATGTGGAACATCTTCTTGTTTGGCGGGTCGCTGATATCCGGCATCGACTTTCCTGGCGGCAACTTCCAGGAGCTGTTCCGTACGCCGGTTGCGCCGTTTCTTGATCAGTGGAATCGGATGGTTGTGAATTTCAAGCCATCGACCGGATCAAACGGTTTCATCCGTCTGTTTCTCAATGAAACCCAGGTCTACAACTTCCAGGGACCCAATAAATCTGGCGGAGTTAGGGGGCCTTACGCCAAGCATGGTCTGTATTTCTGGGGGTATCAAACCCAGGAGAGCGACCTTCGCGCCAAGGCCTTGCATGACAACCTGACGATCGCCGATGAAAACGGCTCTTTCGATCTGGTCGACCCAAGGACCTTCCCGCGTACCGACTGATCAGATTTGCTTATGCTCTGCCGTTGATGCTATCAGTTTTTGTGTGCACTACAGTTTCACGGTGAAACAGGAGGGCTTCGGCCATGGAAAAAGGTGAAAGCGGCAAGAAGCCGACACCGGTTAGCACGAACCAGGGCGTTTATGGCAAATCGCATCGAATGATGGGTGATGCCTCAAGCCCGAACCAGCAGGGCTGGAACAGCTTTGAGTGCAATGATCCCGCCAAGAAGAGCGCGGCTATCAAGGATGGTGGCGGCGCCAAGCGTGGTGGCGGGGATTACTGAGTTGTCCAAGGAGGTCGCCGCGATCCCAGACGCGGTGAACGGGTCGGCGGAGGATGTGTCGTCAGCGGCGCCTTCGCCGACCGACAACGCCCATGACCATGGGCGGGGCTGTGTCGTTCGTCGGATTGTCCCTGACGCCTTGGGTGACGTTTGGCCCCAGGTCAAGAAAATGGTCCGTGAGGCTGTGAGGTGGTCACCGTTCACCCGGAAGCTGCAGACCATCAATGATGTCGAGCTTCGCGTCTACAGCGGCGAATACAAGCTTTGGCTGATCTTTCGCGAGAATAGCGTCGTCGGCGTGATCCTGACGCACGTCACCCAGGAAGCGCAGTGCCAGGTCCTGGATATCGCTTATGGCGTCGGCGAAGACGTCGATGATTGGATCGAAGAGCTGTACGCGGTGATGGACGATCTCGCCACCGAACTCGATTGCCGGTTCATTCGCGTCGAGGGTCGCAAGGGTTGGGGGCCGGTTCTGGGCAGGTTGGGATTTGAGGAAGCCTATCGCACATACATGATCGAGGTTTGAGCGATGAGCAGCGGCAAGAAGCAGAAAACGACGACCAGGGTTGAGGTTCCCAGGGAATTTCGCGGTGCTTATGACGCTCTTGGGCGCGGCACTGAGCAGATCGTTGGTGATATCCTCAGTGCTGGCGGTCGCAATATCCCAGGCTTCAACGCCGCGCAAAATCGAGCCCTTAGCTTGGCTCAGGGTCTTGGCTCCGATCCCGCTCAAGGCCAGGCGGCGGGCATTTTTCGCAACAACGCCGGTATCGGTGCACTCCGGGGCATCAATGTCGGACGCGAGCGTGCCAGAGCCTTGTCGGCGTTGCAGGGCTTCGACTCCGATCAGCTGCGAGGTTTCCGGCCAGGAGCGCTGCAGAACTTTTCGCCCGATGCCTTGGGTGGCGTCACCTTCGGGGCTCTTCGAAATTTCGACAGCAGCGCGCTCAAGGGTGTGGACTTCAACCAGCTGAAGCAAACGGCCAGGGGTGATTTTCTCGATGTCGCCAACAATCCGTTCCTCAGTGACGCGCTCGACAACGCCCAAGCCCGCACGATCGAGGCCTTCCAGAGAGACGTCCAGCCCAGCCTCGCTGCTCAGTTCGGCGGTGGTTTCGGCCTCACGGGAAGCTCTTCAATCAACGCGCAGCGCCGAGCGGCGGAAGATCTTTCGAGAGCTCTATCTGAGCAAGCCACGTCAACCCTAGCTGACCAGTTCAACCGGGAGCGGGGTTTCCAGGAGTCGGCCCGGAACCAGTTGGCGGGCCTCCAATTGTCTCGCGCTGGAACTATCGACGCGAACGCGCTCGCCAGAGCCCAAGGCTTGGGTCAGCTTCAGCTGAGCCGGGGCCCGGGCTCAGGTCGAATCAGCTCCCGGGGTTCAATCCGTCGCCAATCAGTTAAGCCAGCTGGGGCAGCAAAGAGCGGCGCAGATCGACGCGAACGCGCTCGCCAGAGCAGGTCAGCTTGGAGATCTGGGCCTTGGCTTCACGCAAGCCAATATCGGGCGTGCCAGTCAGCTTGGGCAACTTCAGAACCAAGCAGCCGCAGGCCTCGCGAATGTCGGCGCTCAACGCCAGAGCCAGAGGCTGCAGCAAATCGGCCTGCTCAGCAGCATAGGCGAGCAACAGCGGGCCTTGCGTGAACGCCAGCTGAACACTGGCATTGATGACACGCTAGCTCGCCTTGGCCAGGCCGGCAGCATCATCGGCCTGAGCGCTGGGCAGCAGACAACGCAAGGTGGTGGCGGTAGCCGGGCGGGCGGCGTGCTCGGGGGGGCCTTGGCCGGCGCTGGTATCGGTTCGGCGATCCCTGGCATTGGCACCGGCCTTGGTGCGATCGGTGGCGGACTATTGGGGTTATTCTAATGGCGATCTTTGGAAGCGCGCTCGAACCTGAACAGGTCATTCCGAATGCTGCTGCCCCAACGGGCGGCATGTTCGGCGGCGGTGCCATGAACCGATTCGTGGACAATCTGCAAAACCCGTTCGCAGCGACGCTGCTATCTGCCGGCGGCGCCATGCTCGGAGCAGCCCAAGACGGCGGCTTTGGCCATGCGCTCCAGGCGGGCCTTGGTGGTGGTCTGGCCGGTGCCATCGGCGCATCCCAGCTACGCAAGCAGAAGATGGATGAGGAGGAGCGCAACCGCATGATGCGCGAGCTGATCGAGCGCTATGCGCAGATCGGTGTCCAGACACCGGGCATTGCCGGCGGTCTCTTCTCCAGCACCAGCTACGGGAGGTAAGGGCTATGGGTATGTTCAGCAACGGTCAGGACATGCCGATTCCTGGCCCTACAGGAGCCCCTCAGGGGCCGGGCGCGGCGCCAGGCGGTTTGGGTGCTCCGCCTGGCGCCCCCGTCCAGCCAGGTCCCTCTGAGATGGCCATGGCGAACCAGCTCTATCAGATGCAGTCCATGATGATGGAAGTACAAGAGAACCAACTGACCGAAGCCTGCGAAAGTCGTCCCTATGCGGATCGAATTTACGATCATGCAGAGCCCAACGAAGAGGCAAGGTTGCCGGCATGACCGCGACCGAAGGGGGGGCGCGCAGGGATGGGTGATATCTTCGACCTCCCACAGCGCATCATCGACAAGATCGATATCCGATCTGATGGCGAATGCTGGGAATGGAAGGCCGCGAAGCAGACGCAGGGTTATGGAATGGTCTACTTCGAAGGGAAGTATTGGCTGGCAACGCGACTTGTCTACCAAGTCGTCCAAGGGCCCCTGCATGACCAAGATTTCGTCTGTCACGCATGTGACAACCCATCTTGCGTCAACCCAAGCCACCTGTTTGCCGGCGACCAGCTCAAGAACATGCGGGATTGCAAAATTAAGGGCCGCAATCCTCGCGGAGAAAGTCACAATTTTGCCAAGCTTACCGAGGCTGATGTTCTGGCGATCAGAGCTGATCCTAGAAATCACAACCAGACCTCCAAAGCCTATGGGATCTCGCGGGAAACCGTGAGGAACATCAGGCAGCGGAGAACGTGGCAGCATCTCCCTGAAAAAACGTAGGGGTAGATAACCGGAGGAAGTACCATCGCTAATGGTGTTTTTAATATCGCGAAGGGACGGAACAACGAGTACGTCAATCGCGTGGACTCCAACGATCCCGCCAATTCGGCGCTGATTATTTTGCTTCTCGAGTCTTCGGTCGCTGACGCGACGCTTGAAGACTTCGACGATTTGAGCGCTCTTCTGGGCGCTGCCGGCAACACCGAGGCCGCTTTCACGAACTATGCCCGCAAGACACTCACGGATGCCGATGTTGCGAATCCGACGCCTGATGACACCAACAACCGTCAGGATGCGGACATCCCGGATCAGACCTACACCAGCGCGGGCGGCGCTTCGAATGAGACGTTGGCTAAGCTGCTGATCTGCTATGACAGCGACACGACCGGCGGCACCGATGCCAATATCATTCCGATGACTCATCATGATTTCGTGATTACGACGGACGGTACCGATATCGTCGCCCAGATCAACGCGGCCGGCTTCTTCCGTGCCTCCTAGGCCGTCGATGATCAGTGGTAGCTCTTCTCGACTCATGGTCATCACTTAGCGTCTTTTCTAGCGACCTCGAAGCGCCGGGGTCGTTTGCCGTCTCATCTGGAACCGATCGGGTTCTGATTATCCAGACGGCGTTGCGGTCGACCTCAAGTGGGTCGATTACGGCGGTGTCCTGGGGCGGCGAGGCTATGACCTTGATCCGCCGGGACACGATCGAGTCTGGTTCGGATCTGGATATTGCCTGGTGGCGGTTGCTCGATGCCGATATCGAGAACGCGTCAGGCACGGCCATCACGACGACGTTAAACGCTGCATCGCCCAGCAATCCCAACCTCATCGTGAGTTCAGCCACATATGACGATGTGGATCAGGCCGCGCCGATCGAGGATACCGGCTTTGGTGATGAGGCTTCCGGTGGGGGCACGCCGACAGCATCAGCGGTAACCACGACGGCCGATGGCATCGTCATCGGGGCGCTGAACTGCAACCGCGGCACGTCGGACGGCGGGGCTACGGAGTCCGGCAGCTTCACCAACATGACGGATCGGCAGGAGGCGCAAAGCACGCGCACCTATGTCCGAATCGCTGACACCGCATCAGACGGCACCAACTTTACCCCTACCTTCACCATCACCCACGAATCCAACTGTGTTCTGTCGGCGTTTTCTCTGGCCGATGCGGCGACGGCGCAGACTGTCCAGGTCGGCATTGCGGAAGAGACGAACGTCGCGCGCTCGATCTCGACGCCACTGCCTCAGGATTTCGACGGCGCCGGTCTCGTCGATCCGTGGCGCACGGTCTCCAGCCAGTTCAACGAAGGCGGGGCCATGGCGATATCGGAGGCCACGGACAGGCTTCTGATCGTCCAGACGCATTTGCGCAGCTTCAATGGTGGGCAGATCAATTCACTGACCTACGGCGGTCAGACAATGACGCTGATCCGCCGGGCGTTGATCGATCTCGACACCCTTGAAACCGGGTCTGACCTGGACATCGCCTATTGGTACCTTGATGACGATGGTATCGAGAACGCGACGGATGAGAATTTCGAGCCTGTCGATTCCGGCGACCCTGAAGAGGTCGAGTTCTACTTGAATGCTGCCGTCTATGCGGGTGTCCTGCAGTCGGCGCCGATCAAGGACAACGGCTTTACGACCCAGGCGATCAGCGGCGCCAACCCCGGTACCCAGGCGGTAACCACCGAAGATAACGGCATCATCATCGCCAGCCTGTCGGCGAACCGCGGGACCGATGATGTCGGAGCGACCGAGGACGCGGTCTTCTCCAACATGACCGAGAAGTTGGAGGTCTCGGGCGATCAGTCCTACATGTCGCTGGCAGAAGCTGGGACCACGGGGGCCGACTTCTCGCCGTCTGGGACGATCACGCACGAAGACGCGGCGCGGTTGGTGGCTTTCAGCCTTGAGCCGGTGCCCGTCGTGCAAAATCAGGATGTCGGTCAGGCCTCGGAAACCGACACCGCTCTGAGCATCACGCCGATCCGGTCTCTGACGATCGGTCAGGCCGGCGAGGCCGATAGCGCACTTGAGATCACGGCCACCAAAGGGACACCACTAGCGGTCGACCTGGCCACCGAGACCGATACGGCCTTGCCGATCACGCCGATTACGCCCGGCAAGGTCGCTGTCGGTCAGTCTGAAGAAACGGATACAGCGCTCGACATCATCCCAGCTCGGGCCGTTCAGGTGGGCCTTGCTCAGGAGAGCGACAGCGCTCAAGCCATCACCTTCCGTCGTGAGGTGTTCGTTGATATCGCCACGGAAACGGACACGGCGCTGCAGCTGGTCAACGCGTTCGATGCCGCCACGCTGGCGCTGGCTAGGCGAGACACGGCAGGAAGCGCTGCGGCTGCCGCTTCGATAGAAGCGCAGGAGGCGAAACGGCTGGGCGCACTTCGGCGCGCGATCGAGGCCGACGATGAGGAGATCGCCGAGCTGCTACCAGCCTTGATGCAAAGTCTGCTAATGATGATGCAAAGGTGACGACGAACATGTGAGGAAAAAGCCATGTCGATCTACGGTGTGCCTGCTGGTTTGCTCGGTTTCATGGGTTCTTCCGCAGGTGCCGGTGGCGGCGGTGGCGGGTTCCTGGGCGCTCTTTCCGGTGGGCTGAACGTCTTTGGTCAGGCCCAGGCTGCGCAAGCCCGGCAGGCTGATGATGACATGCTCTCGATGCTCGAGATGGCCCGCATGCAGGAACAGATCCGGGCGGCTCAGCTACAGCAGCAAGAGCAAGAGCAAGCCCAGATGCAGGCCCTTGCGCAACAAGGTCAGGCTGAAGAGCTTAGGGCTCAGATCCCGCAGCAGTACCGCGAGCTTTTTGACGTGGATCAAAAGACGGCCATTGCGCGAGCCTTCCCTGAAACGCCCAAGGCCAGTGATCGCTATCGGACTGTAGGCAACCAGCTGTTTGATATCAGCGGTGAGGCCCCGAGACTTGCTGCCACCGCCCCCAGGGATGAGGGACTCAGGGCGGTTTACGACCCAGCGACCGGCCAATCTCGTTATGTTCGGGAGTCCGAAGCTGTGGGCCAGATGCCGCCGCCCAAGCAGGGTATTACGATCGGGCCTGACGGAACTGTTCAAATTGGCGGCCAAGCGACGCCATTGGGCAAACCCGCTCAGGGTCAACTGGAAAAGGAGTTGATCGCAGCCAGTGGTAGCCTGGACAGGCTGAACTTGATCGCCGAAAGCTATAACCCTGAGTACACAACGCACCAGGGTGCTGCGAAAGCTTTCGCCTTCAGACAAGCGGAGAAGGCGGGTGTCCCAATCGGTGATGATAAAAAAGAGTATCTCCGAGGCTACACGATTTGGCGTGCCAACGTTGGGACGAATCTGGCTGGGTACATCAAGGAAATTTCCGGCGCTGCTGTGAGCGATAGTGAGCGTGCGTCGCTTCAGAAGAACATCCCATCGGCCGAAGATTCCGACACGGAATTTCAGGCAAAATACGCATCGACAATGAAGGCCGTGAAGTCAGCTCAGGCGAGGCTGCAGTATATCCGATCCCAAGGCTTGGACCCGAAAAAGGCGATGGGTCAGATTTCGTTAGAAAGCATGCCAGGTCTTATAGATCAACGTGGCCAAGAGCTTGAGCAACAGTTGATGGCCACAAATCCATCCTCATCCCCTGAGGAAATCCAGGCCATGGTGATGCAGAGGCTCAAGCAGGAGTTTGGAATCTGATGGTTGATTATAGCTCAAAGCTGTTGGGCCATCCTTCTGGATCAAATGCGCCCCAGGGGACGTCATACAGTGATATGCTGCTCGGCGGGGGAGGTGCGTCTCAGCCAACCGCTCCCAATATCCCTGAAGGCCCTGGCTTTCTGAGCCGGACGGCCAGCGCGATCGGTCGAACGCTCTACAATGCATCACCCCTTGGCCTCATCGAGGACGTCGGGGACATTGCCCGTCAAGGGCTGCAAAGCTCAGATCAGTTTCCTTACTTTCGCCTGCCGGAATCGGTAGGCGAGCGTCACGAAGCGATGAGTCAAGCGGCAAGGGATATCGCACCTTTTGCGATTGGCGGGCCGGCTGGGGGCGCTTTGCGAACCGGCGCTGGTGCTGTGGCCAAGCGCATTGGTGGCGAGGCGGCGGGTGGAACTATTGCGGAGTTCGGCAAGCAGGCCATTGAAGAAGGTCAGATCGATCGATCGCGCCTCTACGCCACCGCCGCCTTAGGCGCTGCCGGTGCTGGTGCTGGTGAGGCGATCGGGGCCGGCCTCAATCGCTATCTGAACAGGCACGTTGCGCCTGACATCGACCGTGCGGACTTTAACGAGGTCAATAGCCTGAGAGCGCTTTCCGAAGAGCAGGGCATCCAGCTAACCCCTGCTGAACTAACCAACCTTCCATCGCTCAAGGCCGAGCAAAGGATGCTCGGGAACCTCCCGCAGAGCAGCGACACGATCGCCGACTTCCAGCGCATGCGCGCCGATGAGCAGATAGAGCCGGCGATTAATCGGTATCTCGACAGCATTAGTGAACAGTTCGGCGATGAGGCGTCTGGCGAGATGGCACGCGCAGCCGCCAACCGTGCGCAAGATGTCGTGTCTCAGGCTAGGGCTGATCAGGCACGTCCGCTCTATGAGCAGGCTTTTGCTGAGGCGCGACCGGTCAATACCGATAGGCTTATTGCCAATCTGTCGCAGCAGATCAATCAAGCCCCGGAAGGTGGCGAGATCGGGCGTTCTCTTGGTCATGTTCGCCGCATGCTCGGACGGCACGATGAGGCTGGGAAACTGGGTTTCCGAAGGTCAGGACATGTGCGCGCACTCTTCATATCTCAGCAAGAGGTTGAAATCGACCAGATGCTGGAAGGTGTAAACTTGGCAAATCGTGTCGGCAGCACCACCAGAGCAAGGCTCCAGGGTGTAAAAACCGATTTGCTGCAGGCGCTTGATGAGGCCTCGCCGACTTATGCCGATGCTCGCGCCATCTTCGCCGACCTGTCGCCGGGTGTGGCCAGGGTGCGTGAAGGCGTTGCCGGCACGATTGCAGACCTTCCCGATCAGCAATTGAGGACGGTGGCCGCGCGGCTGTTCGATAAAACCAAGATTTCGCCAAGGGCAGCCGCAGAAGCGCGCCAGCAGCTACAGGCGGCCGACCCGCAGGCATGGCAGGCGATTAAGCGTTCATACATTGAGGATGCTTGGATCAAGGCTTCTGAGGAGAATTTAACATCAGGCGGCGTGCCGGTCAGTGCTGGGGCGAAATTCCGCAAGCGTCTTCTCGGCAATGCAAAGCAAATGCAGGTACTCAGAGCGACGTTGGAGCCTGAAGAATTTAGCGCTCTCAACAACATTGCAACGGTTTTGGAAGCTTCCGCCCGCGTCAAGCCTATCGGTTCCGACACAGCTTGGAATCAAGAGATGTTGAAGGCGATGAAGCGCAACGGTCGTGGTCCGATTTCCCGCGTTCTCGGCGCGGCCGATCCCCGGGTGCTCGCTAGGGTCAGTGAGACGATGGATGAAAGGGGCTTTGAAGCCTATACGCAAGAACTGGCGCAAATGATAACGACACCAGGCGGGATCGACTTTATTCGCCAGCTACAACAAGCGTCACCGAACAATCTGATTGCGAGCGAATGCTTGTCTTAGGTTATGTCGCTGGCGTCGGCAGTGCAAAGGTGGTGAGGATCAACAAAATGGCCAGACGGAACAACAAGCTTCCGCCCAGCCTCAGGCCGTTGGGGGAGAAGCTTTGCGAATGGCAGACTTGGCTGACCTATTCCAAGGCCAGCAGGAAGCCATGGACCGCCAAACAAAAACTATCGTGGAAGCTCTATCAAGAAATGCACCTGCCCAGACACTCAAGATTGAAGCTGCAGCGCCAGCGCCAACGGTTCTGCCGCAGGGGGCGCCGCCAGGCACAGTCAGCGATCGACCGGGGGCTACCGAAGAGCAGCTGGAGCGTATTCAACAGCTAGAAGCCAGCCAACAGCAGGCGCTTCAGAACATGGCTGAGATGGCGGATCTGAACCGCCAGATGCAGGAGAACTTCACGCGACAGCTGCAGGCGTTCGAACAAAGGCCGAGCAGCGGCCCGTCAGCGCCCGTTGTGCCCACCGATGGACCTACAGGCGCCCCGAAGGTGATTCGGCGCCGTGCTGCCGCCCGCCGAGACGAAGAGGGCAATTTGATCGGGGTCGACATCGAGGAGCAAGACGAAGCCGGCAATTACAGCACGCGCCGCGCCGTGATCGCTCGCGATGAGATGGGGCGCTTCGTCGGTCTGGAGACAAGATAGTGGCCACCATCTATGTCGACAGCAACGCGAGCGGTGCCAATGACGGCACCTCATTTACCGATGCCTTCACCAGCATAACATCGGTCACGTCGCTTTCTTCTGGCGACGACATCCTGATTGCCAGCGACCATAGTCAGACTGGAATCGCGGCCTTTGATTTTCCTGTCGCGCATACTGATTGGGTGCGGTTGATCAGCGTGAATTCCGGCACTGAGATCTACGAGGCCGGCGCCTCGTTATCGTTCACCGGCACCGTGGGGATGGTCAACCTCTATGTTCGGGGCCTGACCATCATCACCACGAACGACATCGACGGTGGGGGCAACACCCGCGACGCTCTGTATTTCGAAGACTGCACAATGACATTCGACACGCTGACCGGCAGCAGCGTGGGCGATGTCATGTTGCGATGAACTGCGATATCACCATAACCGACGTCTCTTTCCGGTTTCTTTTTTGCAGTATGTGCGGATGATCCGGAGGAAGGCATCGCCAGCACGTCGCTCGGTGCCGGTGATGGCATCGTGGTGAATTCGGTCTTTGATGCGACTTACAGCGAATTCGTCGGTGTAGATCTCTCCGGTGTGTCGGGAGCTGCGGCTCTGGCGGACTTTGGCACCGCTACCGGCATGCGGACGTGGGTGCGCTTTATCGGTTGCCGTCTACCGTCCGGTGTGGATTTCACCATCAGAGCGACGCGCAACAGCTTCGTGTTTGAAACGATCGGTTGCGAGGTCGGGACGATCACTGATCCGACAGTTCAATATCGATATGAGATGTACGGCGGCATTTGCGAGAGCGATACGACAGTTACCAGGACCGATGGCGCGTCGGACGGCACGACGTCATATACAATGGAGATGACAGCGCTCGCTAATGAGACGTTGGGCCGAAACGTCGGCATCAAGAATGGCGAGAACGGCATATCGGTTTATGTCGAGCCTGGTGACACCAACCTTCGGGTCTATTTTGCGCATGATGCGGTGGGCCAAGGAACGGCGGGCCGGCTCGATAGCAGCGAGGTCTGGATTGACTATCTGGGGCCGTCCGAAGCCGCGACCGCTGATACCCAGCTCGTTAGCCTCAGGAGCGCTCAAGCTCGGTTTGGCGAAACACCGGCAGACCTTACCGACGATACGTCGACATGGTCGGGTACGGGCGTTGGGACCAGGCAGCGCATCGATCTTGCCATTGATCCGACAGAGGCCGGCTATGCGACGGTGTGGGTGCACTTTGCACCAGGGTCAGGCTCCGACGAGGTGATTCACTTCGATCCGAAGATCGAGGTGACCTAACCCATGGCTCGCCAATCCTTCACCATAGGCGGCGCCTTCAATGAGGATGGCGAGCGACAGTCTTTCGCGCTCTTCGGTGCGATCAATGAAAACCAGGCGACTGGTGGCGGTTCGAATGTCGCCGTTGGACAAGCCTCTGAGACCGACACGGCGCTTGCCATCACCGGCCAGCGTATCAAACCGGTGGGCTTGGCGAGCGAGACCGATGCAGCGCTCGATATCAGCCCGGTTGTCGCGACCGAAGTTCCGGTTGGTCTGGCGTCCGAGACCGACAGCGCTCTTCCAATCACCATCAGGCGGGTTGTCCAGGTCGGCATTGCGGAAGAGACCGACAGCGCCCAAAGCGTGCCAACGGGATCGCGCATCAAGCCCGTGGGGCTCGCTTCAGAGGCCGACAGCGCGCAAGACGTCTCTGGACGCCGGATTATAGCCGTCGGCATCGCATCGGAGGCTGACGAGGCTCAGAGCGTCAGCATTAGCCGTATCCTGGACGTCGGCCAGGCGTCAGAGATCGACGCGGCTCTGTCGATCGATGCCGTAGGCCAAGGGACCCAGCCCGTTGGCCAAGCAGAAGAAACGGACACGGCGCTTGCCATCACCGGCCAGCGTATCAAACCGGTAGGTATCGCCGAAGAGACCGATAGCGCTTTTGACGTCGCACCATCGGGACCAACAACCCAGGCTTTTGACTTGGCCTCGGAAACCGACGCTGCCCTCAGCATCACGCCAGCGCGTCTAATCCCCATCGGCCTTGCGGAGGAAACCGATAGCGCTCAGGCCATCACCTTCCGCCGTGAGGTGTTCGTCGGTCAGGCGCTCGAGACGAATACGGCTTTCCCGATCGTCGTCTCGGGCGGAACTGAAGTCGTGCAATTTCGACGCGATCAGGGCGCTGGATCTGGTGGCCGGCAAGCGCTCACCGATGCCGAGGATTTTGTTTGTCGTCGTCGTCGAGAAGAGGAAGAGCTGATTATGGCTCTGTGGTGATGGAGGGTATTTCATAATGGTGACGTTCAATGAATTGGGGCCGACAAACACGATTGATTCTGAGATCTGCTCAAGAGTGATGCCGCTAGGCGCTGGTGAGACCTGGGTTTCGGATTGGGAGTCGGTTTTACGTCACAACAGTACCACGATCGGCTGCATGACGGACGTCGATGGCGAATTGTTCGTCGAGTTTTCAACAGATGGCGAAAACGTCGATTCTTCGGTTCCTTACCCAGTCCAAGGCGGCGTCAATCTTTTTAACAGGCTCACCAATCTTCGAAAGTGGGTCCGCATCCGCTTCGTAAATGGGGATGTGGCTCAGACATATTTGCGGCTGCAGGTTCTGATCGGCGAGAAGGCCGCAGTTTCATCGCCACTGCATCTTTCAGTTCAACAGACAGCCGACGCTTTGATTTCCAAGAGCTTCAATTTCGACACCCTGATAGCGCTGGGATTGGTCAGGGGGATGTCTTGGAATGTGAAGTTTGGGGCGAATGGCGATATCGACAACCAATCGGCCCCTGAGGACATCTGGAATGGCGGCGGAGACTATACCGGTTTTCCTGACGGGGCCGCTGAAACTGTCGAGGTGTTTTCGGACTCCGCAGACGACACATCGCTAGGTTCCGGCGCCCGCACGCTACGCCTTGTTGGGCTTGATGGTGATTTCGCTCAGCAAACCGTTGATATAACGCTTAACGGTACGACAGCGGTCACAACGACAGAGACATGGAAGAGGCTTTCGAGGGCCTACGTCCTGACAGCCGGATCAGGTGGTGAGAATGCGGGAATCATCACGATCAGGCACAGCACCACAACGGCCAATGTCTTTGCCGCGATGCCACCAGGCGACAATCAAACCCTGATCTGCGCGACCACAGTGCCCGCCGGCAAGAAAATGCTGATCGTTGGTTTTTCAGCAAGCAAAGCCAGACAATCTGGCAATGGAACCGCTGACATAAACCTGTTGACCAGACATGAAAATATGGTTTTCAGAAAACGTCGTGAATTTCAGGTATCGCTAGATACTAGCGCGAGTTTCTCTTATCGCGGTGGCATACTCTTGCCTGAGAAGGCAGATGTGAAGATGCGCGTGGCCTCGGTGACGTCCAACAACACAGCTGTTTCCGCCGAATTCGAATATCTCTTGTTCGACGATATATAAATCCTACCTGAACAATAGGTTGATGTACTGATGGGAAAGTGCGCATGGCTGAATGGCTAAAGCAGGCTTTTGACAAGCATAGCATGGGTTGGATTGTCGCGTTGGTCGTGGTTCTTCTCATCGGGCCGACTGGAATTCAGAGGATTTTCGACCGGATCTTGCCTCCGCCAGAAGTCCAGGCTTTGGAAGAGAAATCAGGCCAGTATCGCGTGGTCATCGCCAATCAGAAACGCATCATCAATATCCTGTCGGACATCGACAATCAGGTCGATTCGCTAAATTCCCGAATATCCGCGCTCGAGTCTTGGCGGTCGCTCAGTGAGCGCTCTATGTTTCCACTGTTGCTTGATGGTCCTCGATAATATCAATCAGCTCGACGTGGAACCCGTCAAAGAAGGCGTTTCCCTCACGCTGAGCTCGCAGAATGATGTAGGCCTCCTGGGCGTCCATCACGTTCCTAAATGACCAAAGGTCCATGCCCCAGGCGCCTCCCCATCGGATTTGGATATTGAGGTCAGCCTTCGACGCCTGCAGGAAGGCGTTGGCCACCGGAGTAGATGAACGGCCATTCGTTCCTGCTCTTGCCTTTCCAATAGGGGATGAAGTCGATCGCTGCGCCGCGCAGGTGCTTGCTGTTGAGTGTCTGGCTGTATCCGGCCTCGACCAGCTTCGCTTGACGATCGCGGCTTCTGAGCCCTTCGGTGATGCCGAAGTCCACGTTTGTGAGCTCCAGCGCACGCACGCATAGGCGCTGCAGGTCCGGCTTGACGGTGGCGAGCTGCTTATCGCTGGAGGCGCCGAATTTGAAGCCGCTCATTTGGTCACCTTTGCGAGCTTCTCGGTGGTCCGTAGCCCCCCAATCCCCAGCAAAGGCGCCAGAAGCAATGTGACGTCGGCGGCCCCGATATCCAGCTCGGGCAGGGGATATCCGGCCATGGTTAACAGGTCGTTGAATATGGGGCGAACAATCCAGAGGTACGCAAGCGCCGCAACGCACAACCATCCGACCGCCGGGCGCCATCCCGCAACCCATACTGATCGATGCTGAGCCTCGACCATGTTGATCGCAGCCTGCAGCTTGCCGGGTTCCTGCCGAAGCCGTTCCATGACGATCCTGGCGGCGGCTTTCTCTTCTTGGCTGGTGTGAACCTCATCGACCACCTTGCCGATCGCCTCAATGGGCGACGCCAGACCGCCCCCCAAAATCGAACCCCAAAACCCCATGTTACATTTTCCTCCTAAAAAAGAGGCCCGCCCCGTGAAGGGCGAGCCAGTTATACTTAGAGGATCGGTCCAGAACGCCTCGTTCAGGATCGAAGAGAGTTTGTATGAATTTCCATCGTTGGTCCAGTGCCGTCGTCAGGTTTGACCTGCTCGCGGGTATGCACGCCCTTGTCGTCCTTGTCCTCGACGTAGGGTTCCTCTGGCATGCTGCCCTCATGGCCGAAGGGGGCCAGAACGATGAACATATGCGATCGGCCGAGCTCGTCGGGAACGTCCTGCATGATCAGGTTCTGGCTCTTCTCGATCGAGATCAGGCGGCAAGCCTCGCGGAACATGGCGAGTTGCCGGCCGACATCATAGGCCTGACCTCTGGGGTTGGCCCCCTTCTTGATCATGGCCCTGGTGACGCGGTGGCTCATCTCTTGGATGATTTCCTCGCGGAAGATGCAGAACCCGTGTTTTCGAAGGTCCTGACACAAGCCCTTCAGCATGGGGGGGAGTTGCGTTTCCGGCCGGTCGAAAAGGAACGGGTTCTGCATGTTCATGGCGCGCTTAGGCTCCTTTGTTCCATGGGAGCGTGGCCGGAGTCTGGCGGTTGCCGGACCGGTTACGCTCATAAGCCGGCTCGACAACGACCTTGCGCGTGATGCCGGCGATACGGCCCCCATTTTCGTGCAGAGCGTCCAGGAACGCCTTGATGGACGCCTCGACGTGACTGTGATGAACGTCCTGTTCCATGTTGGCCACGGTTTCGTCGATGATGCCTTGCAGCGTCTTGGCCATCATTCTGACGCCAGATCGAGTTCACCAGGAGTCATTTCGACTGGCGCGGCCGCCTTGGGCCTTTCGAATTCCGGCTCCGGGTCGATTTCCTCGAAGTCGCTACGGACGGTGTCGACCATGGGCTGGATCACGTCCTCGACCTCCTTCCTGGACTCAGGGTCTGCGATGCTTTCGAAGGCGGCCTTGATGTCGGCGCAAAGGGTGTCAAATTCGTCCTCTTCATCGACCTCGTTCAGGGCTTCCCTGATCATGGAAATGAACTTGGTCTTGTAGAGCGTGTCGCCCCGGTACTCGATCGCGATTCGCTTGCGCGAAGGCTTGGCGGCCTTCGGTGCGGCCGCGGCCGCCGGTTCTTGGGCGGGCTCGACGGTGACGGCGTCATCAACCTCCTGGGGCTGAACGCCCTCCTCCTCCAGGTCGACCGGGTTGATCTCGCGCATGACCGGGGGGGGGGATTCATCGAATTCGCGCTGCAGGCCGACGTCGACATGCACGCCCATGGAAATTTGCGGCGTAGCCATGTTGAAGAGCTGACGGACACCAACATTGATGATTTGTGCGGCCGGGTTGGTGTTCCAGAGCATCGAGTTGCGCGGATGGCAGGCGGCCAGAAATATCTTTGGTGTCTCGACCTCACTGCCGTCGTCCATGATGGCCGTGGAAATGAGATAGAGGCCTTCCTCATCCTCGCGGGTATAGGTGGCTTCCTGTTTCATGATCGGGTCGCCCTTCTTGTTCTTCTTGGGGTTCCCGTCAGGCCAGGTCGCCGGCACCTGCTTGAACTTGCCGCTCACTCGCTGCCAATCTTCTGGCGTCGGGCCGTGGAAGTGCTTGAAGGCGACCACCTTGCGGCTACCGATCATCGCGGCTGCGGCGAGCTTGCCTTCGATGCCGATTTCACCGGGCGCTGGCGAATAGGTTGCAGAGGCTACGCGTTCCGGGTCCATGCCCCAATTGAGCGCCATGCGGATCACCCTGTAGCAGGCTTCCGGCTTGCCCTTGAGGTGCTGTCTGGTGAATTCGTCGTTGGCCATGGCGATGGCCGCCTTTTTGAAGCGCTCTTCGAGCGCCGGCACGAGCTATGATGCGCATGCCCAGCGGCATGCTGAGCAGCTCCTCCTTGGTCATCACGCCCGATTCGACGATGGCGCTGCTCAGAGCAACCGGCTCTTTCGCTGCTACGATTTCGTTCATCGTGTCTGATCCTCTTTTTGGAGAATGGGTAGAGCCGGCCGGATCAAGCGACATGACCTCCGGCCGGTCTCGTTGTCTTTGTATGGTATATTCGCTAAGTGGACAACCCAGCGGCCTTTACAGAAGAAAGAGGGCCGCGAAGGCATACGCTCCGCATGCGTAGATGATGATGTCACAAAGTCTCAAGAGGTCCATGATCCTAGTCTCCTTTGAAGGCGGTGCCGAGCGGGCACAAGGACGTCCCGTAAGCTGGGCAGTATTTTGGCCCGCAAAGCTGATCGCGCGGGTTGGCAATGAAGGTTTCAGGGTCGCCGGATTTGAGAAGACGCATCAACCCGCCAGCGGCATGCTTGGCAAGCGAGAGCGCGTGATTCTCGAAGGCCAAGGGGTTGAAGGGAATGGTCTCTATCTCGGGCTGGGCGGCTGACAGCGGGACGCGTTTGCCGTAGCGAATCTTGCCACCGATGATCTTGTGGCCGTTCGCCCGAATGGACAGAGAATAGCCGCCCATCTGCCCGGAAGGCTTTGGCCGCGCCGTGCCGGTCTTCGTGTCTTCGAGAACGCCACCGATCAGATAGTTGTCGACGGTGCTCGTCAATTCATGCTCGGTACCGTCGTCGGTCCTGAACGTGACCTTCAGACCCTTCTCGATCAACAGCGGCTCGTCTTCGTGGCGCACGTCGGTGTGATAGCGCTCGACTAGGCGTGAAGCCGTTTTGACGCCGACATCGATGGTGGGTGTGGTGTTATCAGTGGTGATCGGCTGGGTTGTCAGGCTGACGACTTCCTCGGTGGCTGCCATCTGGGCATGCTTCTGGCGCGACGTCCCGCCATGCCAGCCCGTCGCCCGGAACTGTTCCAGCAGGTAGGCCACGCCCTTGTGCGTCGCGCTTCCGACGATCGCGCCGATATTGGGTCGGGTGGGACGAAGTCCGTATTCCTCGGCCATCCCGGGCGCTTTTGACAGAAGCCATTCAGCAGCCGCCTTTCTGTTGCAGGCTGGATAATTGTCGAGCCAGCTACTCCTCAGGGTGATCATTCTACTATCAACCCCATCACAAGCTTCACGATCAAATTGCATGATTCGCAAAAATGTTTGTCGCCTTGATCCCTCAAAACCCGATCGCACTCTGGACACCGGAATTTCATCCCTCGAGCCCATCTAACGATACCCATCTTGATCTCACGAGGCTCTTCGGCCTGGCAGTCATCTTCGTCTTCTTCAACGGGTTCGGCCCAATAATCGAGATCCTCACACTCGATGATTTCTTCTTCTGTACTGTTGGCAACCCAGCCGACCGCACGTCCTATCCTAAATTTCGCCATCGTTTTCGATCCTCATCATGCGCTCTCTGAGCGTCTTTCGGGTTTTGCTCATGGCCAGCCCTTGGAATGGCCGCGCTCACAGTCCAGCGTCGACGGCTTCGACCCAGGCGGCACCGAGGGATCGAAACCACTGCTTGACCTTCTGCCAGAGCGTCAGGCGACGTTCGATGTTGAAGGGGCGCACCTGGACGTCGATGATCCTCTGAGCCATTTCTCGGGCAAGTGCCTGCTCCTCCTCCTCATGAGGATCGACGGGAACCACGACCAGTTGCTGTTTGGACATGCGGTCGTAAAAGTCTTCAAGGGGTAGATACCCCTCTTCCCAGCTCACCCAGCATGTCGCCTTTCGCAGCTGCTCTTGAATGGCCTTCTTGAAGCATGGTGGCGTGGTCTCTCGATCCATTTCGACGACGGCCCGATGGATCTCAACATGGTCTTCGGCTCGCGCCTCATAGCAGTGGATGCAAATGCCGGCGGTTCCGAGAAGGCTGTAAAGGTGCAGCGTGGCGTCGTGGTAGCGGCAGATCGGGCAACGAGTATCTGGGTTCGTCATGATGTCGGCTCCTTACGGCTCATCGCTACGGAAATTGGCGTAATACGGTCAAATTGTCTGACCAGGCCGTTGGTTTGCCCGCCAAAGACCGCCTCAATGATTTCAAGAACATTTGCCGATCGTCCATCGAACGACCAGTTCATTATCCGCCAAAGCTCGCTTTTTTGAAAAAACCATAATCCCGCTCTACTAAGGGCCCACACGACTGGTATTGCAGGTTTTCTATTGACCGCCTTCCCATTTTTAGATGTTTTGCGATATCAGTGCTTTGGGATTTGCCCGCCCGCAAGTGGGCAACAATCCTGCAAAGCAGTTCGATGCGCTTGATATCCGGCGATCGGGTTGGCTTGTACGCGCTATTGTTGGCCATCGTTTGATCCTCATTTCGTTGTTATTGAAATAAGGTATACTCAGAAAGATATAATTAGACAATCCTTCCTGTAATTTTTTTTCGCATAAAGAGCGCGATACAAAGAGCATCAGCCTCGTCGACCTGATCGACTTTGAATCCCATGTCATTGCAGATACGGACGATTTTCCCGGCTTTCTTGTCTGCGGTCTTGATGCCACCATCCCCGCAAATCTGCTTTTTCCACGTCGCATTGTGGACGTAGTCATAGACACCGCGATAGCTGGCGAGCACCAGCTTGGTGACACCATGCATCTCGTAAAGCGAGGCTACTGCGGTCGGCAACCCGACGAACGGTGATTCTATGGCGATGACCGTGGGTTGTTGTTCCTGGATCAGGTCGCGCAACCAACGTGAATACATCAGGAGGAATTTATCGAATGGATCGCGGCGGAATTTTCCGTGACCGGTAACGTGATGCGATCCCCGAACCAGAGACCAGCCAATATGCTTGGTGTCGATATCCAGCCCGAGGATCGCGTCATCATTGAAACAAAAGCCATTCATTTTTTAGCCGGAGCCGTCGCCGGAGCCGGAGCCAAGAAGCCGTCACGCCGAAGCCGGAGCCGGAGCCGTCGCCGGAGCCGGGCCGGAGCCGGAGCCGTCGCCGGAGCAAATCGCCGGAGCCGGAGCCAGAGCCGGAGCCGGGCCGGGCGACCGTCGCCGAACCGAAGCCAATCGCCGGAGCCGAAGCCGTCGCCGGAGCCGAAGCCGTCGCCGGAGCCGTCGCCGGAGCCGTTCACGGTTTATAATCCGGCGCTGATCTTATCGATTCCATCGCCTTGTCGGTCGTTAAGATGATTTCGCAATTTTCGGTCAACTCGATCGCAACCGGACATCCGACTTTGCTATCCTTGTGAAGACCGTAAAGCGCAACGCCACTCAAAAACGCAACCCCATTTGCGGGCTTCCAGTACCAAAGGCGCCGAGAATCCATCAAGCCGCAGGATCGCCCTTCTCGCCACTTGAGGATACCAGCATGAACGCCTGCATCTTTGCAGCGAACGATCACATATCCGCCGATAAAGTCGGATCTCTGTTCCTTTTGTTTCGGGGTTTCGGTCAACGCCTTGATGACGGTTGAAAGGTGTTCTGGTGTCATGTCGTTTGATCCTCTTGGTTGGGAGTAGGTCAGTTACTCGGCTTCACCTCTTGCGATCGAGCGCGACGGCGCGTCTTGGTGGTTTTGCCATTTGGGATGATTTCGCTGATATGCTTGACGTTGCCATTGCCGCGAATGGCGTCGTCCTCGTCATCGAACATCGCCGGTTGATCAGCATCAGCCTTTGGGGCCTGGCCGAGCTTCCGCAGCTTGTCGCGCTGGGGTGCGAACACCAGCTTAATAGGCTTGTGCGCTGCGCTCTTCAGAAGTTCGGTGTTTTCGGCCTCATAGTTGATGTTGATCTTGGTCTGAATGCTCTCTTTCTTGAAGGTTACATCGTTCGCCGTCGCCTCAACGACAACGCCTTTACCGTCAACCAGAACGCAATCAAGGCACATGTCGACGAATTCCACAGCATCGTTGGAAACGTTGTCGATGTAAGCCTTCTGTTCTGCGGCTGGAAGTTCGCTCCAGACGACGCGCAAAGCTTTGAACATGGCCGAGAATGAAGTCGCGAATTTGCCCGGCAAGCTCGTCGGGGCTGAGCTCGCTAGGCAAGCCGGGAGTGACGGCGTCGTCGTCTTTTTGGGGGGCTGGGGTTTTGGCCATGTTCCGAGAGTTCCTTTATCGGTGGGAGTGAAAGCGAAAGTGGGGTTTTAGGCCTGGCCTTGATGTCTGCCAAGGCCGCTTTACGCTCAAGATCGTCATGCGCTTGAGCAATTCTCTTGAGCATGGGAAGGCGGCAGTCGAAACGGCGACCGTCTTCGCGATACTCGCGCCGGTACCGGGAGATGGTGGGTTGCGACAGGTTGGTCGCTCGGCTGATTTGCATTTGCGACGCATTTTGCGTGGTCAACACCCAATCAACAAGGTGATCGATCCATGCGGACAGGTCTTTTGCTTTAATCCTCTTCATATTCCCGATACCGATTTTTGTTAGGTTTTTCGATATAGTATGGGCGTTCGCTTGACGTCAAGCCTTACCATCGATTAAATGGCGATGAGGTTGGTTACCTCGATCAATAGACGAAGGAATGTCAATGAGTGCTAATCCGTTTATATCGTCGGACGTCCCTGGGGGCGCTTGCCGTGCGTGCTGTTCTTCGTCCGGCTCGCCAAAGCAGGCTAACCACCTCGCAAGCGTCGCCAGGGGCGCCTTCGACTTCCGCCAATTCCGCATCACGTATGAGATGGCTTATCGAGATCGGTCGTATCTATGGGAAGTTTATGGCCCAGCGCAGGATATGACGGGCGCTTACGTTGATCAGGATGATCTGGAAAAGCTCCTCAAAAAACCGACAAAGGTCACCGCGCGGCAGTGCCTTGAACATCAAATACGGTATTGGTTTCGTGCCGGCCCGGATGGTGATGACGAACGATGGAAGTCTGACCCTTACGTTGCTGAAATAGCTCAGCGTTACGGGGTGTTTGATGTCTGAAGGCTGGATCAAGCTTCACCGGAAGATCTTGGACAACGATACCTTTCGTGATCGGAAGGCGTTCATGGTATTCACCAACCTGCTTTTGATGGCAACTCACAAGCCCTATCGATTAGACCGGAAGGGCCATGAAATTTTCTTGAATCCAGGTCAGGTTTTTGTGTCGGTTCGTGCATTTGCTGGCGATCTGAAGCTTGGCTATCAGGTTGTGAGGCGTGTTTTTGACCTGTTAGAAAATCGACGCACCATCAAAACGGAAACCAACGCAGTGGGGACTATCGTAACTATTTGTAATTGGACGAAGTATCAAGCGGACGATAGAGAGGACAACGCAGCACCAACGCAGCAGCCAACGCAGCACCAACGCAGCACCAACGCACCTAACAATAATGTAAAGAATGAAAAGAATGATTCACAAGAAGATTCCGTCCCTTCGGGACTCGTCGATTTGGCTCCGCCGAAACCGACAGCCAGACCTCACAAGAAGATCGCTGAAAACATGGTTAGGGTTTTTAATCACCACCTCGGCGACGTGCTGCAACGTGCCGAGGTGACGCCCAGGCGGGTCCGAACACTCAGCATTGCGCTCAAGGACGATTTCAACGACGACGGCCGTCTGTGGTCTGTGTTCTGCCAGAGGGTCGCTGCGAGCGATTTTCTGACAGGCCGCAAAGCCGACTGGCGGGCGAGCCTGGACTGGATCATCAAGCCAGCAAACCGAACAAAGATCTTGGAGGGAAACTATGATAACCGATCAGGACCGCCCGGACCGGGACACATCGACCACGACGCCATCGCCAAAAACCTCGCCGAAAAGTTCAACGGTGGATTTGAGCAAACTGACGACAGCCCTCGCAGGCTTGCTCGCCTCGGTCAGGGTAACGGCCTCGACGCCGATAGCGAGGACCAACGCACAGATGGCCGTGCAAACCATGGCGGAAGTCCTTTTGAAATTCCCGATTGGTTTGACGATGTCAGTGATTGAGCAGATGAAAAACGATCCCGGCGCGGTCTGGCCAACAACTGGCGAGATGGTTGGACGGCTACGGGATGTCTCCGCCGAACAGTCGCAGCCTTTGCCGGGCATGGGGGCCACGGCGGCCCGTCCACACAAGCCAAACGCCAACATCAACGGCTGGCGCTATGACCAGATCATTAACCGGACCAAGCAAGGCCGCCAGGCCAAGGCCGAGGGCCGCCCGCACAGTTTCCTGCAAGACCTGATCCAAGGCCGGAAGGATTTGCCGTCCGAGATGGCAAGTCCACCTTGACGGTCCGACATGCAACTGATATCGAAAAAGATATAACCATAAAATCACCGAGGATCAAAACCATGGAACCGATCGTTCTCCATCTCGAACCGCGGCCGATGACCGACAGATTTACCGTCAAGCTTCCTGACGGTGCCGTGCTGCTCAAGTCGGCGAAATCACCGCGCCATCAAGGCGCTCGCGAAATGCTCAAGCTCGGATATCCGCCCGAAACTCTGATCACCACCCGACACCAGGACAGGGATTACAACAACTGGAAACCGGACACGCTCGGCGAGCTCGCCAAGTGGACCATCCAGGAAAATGATAAAACTAGACTGAGCAAGCGGCCATACAATCCATTTCCCGTCGACTCGTTCGACCCGTCAGCGGCCGACGATTGATTTTTTGATGCAGGGTACCTGGAAGGTCGCTATCGGCCGCTGACGGGCTTCTGCTCAGGTTTTTGAATTCAGAGGATCAGACCATGAAATTCACCGCCCACAACATCCGCTCGATCCAGTCGGCAGAGGTCGACATCGACGGTATCACGCTCATCGCCGGACCAAACCAGTCCGGCAAGTCCACCCTGTTGAACACGATCGCCGCCTGCATGCTCGGTCAGCGAGGCCTCTACGGCGCCACGGCCAAGGACGCTTCGAGCGTGATCCGCAAAGGGACGTCGATCGCCAGCGCCAGGATCACGTCGGAAACTTTCGGTGGCGACGACGCTGATTGGTCGACAGGGCTGATCTGGCCGAAATCAGAACACAGCGAGCATGGCCAGCGTCCGCCGGCAAATGAGATCACCATGGGGCATGTCGATCCGGTCGCTGATCTGTCGCCGAAGGATTGGGCTGGGTTCGTCCGTTCGATCTCTGGCGCCGGCAAGGTTTCACCGTCCGTGATTGAGAGCGAGCTGCGCGGTGATGGCGGCTACCACGAAGACAAGATCCTCGCCGTGCTCGATGTGATCAAGCAGGGCTGGGATCAGGCCACCAAGCTTTGCGAGGACAACCGGGCGACGGCCCGCAAGCGCTGGGAGACCGTGACCGGCGAACGGTTCGGCAAGTCCAAGGCCAATGGCTGGGTTCACCCGGAATACGGTGGCGATCAGACAGACATCAGCGAGCTGGAGTCCAGGCAGCGTGATCTCGAGGCCGAGTTGTCACGATCGTTGGCGCTTAAGGAAATCGGCGGTCAGAACGCTGACGAGCTTCAAGAGATCATTCTTGAACAAGGCGCTGAAGCGAACCGCCATGCCGGCAAGCTCGCCGAGATCAGGACCGAGCTCGCGGAAGTCCAGGCTGAGCTATCGAAGTTCCCCGGGTCTGACCCGCTTCGCTGTCCGTGCTGCGATGAGATGTTGGAGCTCAAGGGCGGCACGCTCACTCAGCACAAGCTCGGCGATTACGTCCGTCACAGCGACGAGCATAAGGATCTGCAGGAACGCAAGGACGATCTTATCAGGACGCAAAGCACTCTGACGGCAGCCTCGGGAACCCTTCACGCCGAGATGAACGCCAACAAGTCGGTTCTAAAATCCATACAGTCGGCCGCCAGTGGGGGAAGAACGGCCGATGTCGTGAAAAATGATCTGGACCACCTGAAAAAAATTATCGTCGCCTCACGGGCCACTCAGGGGGCTTCGGGCGCCTATCTTGATTGGTCGTTCTGGAACGGTGCCGCCGAGATCGTCGGCCCGACCGGCATCCGCATGCGGGCCACCGTTGCCGCGCTCAAGGAGCTTAACCCGAGGATCGCCTCACTCGCCCGGGCAATCTTCCCCGGACAGGATATCGCGTTGGTTCACGATCAGGACAGCAACAACGTTGCCCTGATGTGCGATGGCATGCCGTACCAGCAGCTGGTCTGGAACCGCGATCCGAACAGCTACGCGCTGCGCGCCAAAATCATGTTCCAAATCCTCGAGGCTCAACGCCTAGGAAACGGGGCGATTATCATCATCGACCGCTTCGATACTCTCGAAAAGAAGCACAAGAACGGCGCGTTCAAGGCGTTGATCTCGTATGACATCCCCGCCGTCATCGGTCAGACCATGAACGACAAGCCCGAAAAAGACACACTCAAGATCGGAGGTGTCGGGGCGACATATTGGATCAACGATAGCCTCTTGGAGGCCGTGATGGATTACAGCAAGCTTGATCCTGACGTTTTCACATTTGTCGGCAGTTTTTTGGATCAGTTATGCAAGATTCCCGACATCGATCTGGAAAAATCAATCAATACCGTGGCCGTCAACCTGGGGGGATACATCGCGGCCATTGAAATCGATGCCGGTGTCAAGGTGGACCTCGACGAAATTCGCGACCTTGTGCAGGCCGGTTATGATGACCTGTTCCAGAAAAACCGTGATGGTGCGTTCGATGAATTGAGGGAGAAAAATGAAAAACACAACTGACATCAGCAAGCGCAAGCTCGACGAGGTCAAAGGCGTCGCCATGATGGTCTCTGGCCTTCAGCTCATTCACGACGCCAATGGCGGCAATATCGATGAGGTCCGGCGTTGCTTGGTTGGCGCTATTGCCTCCTATATGGTTCATGTCGCCGATGTCGAGCCCAGCACAAGCACCGTTAAGTGGCTCGCTGAGTTCGCCAATAAAATCGGATCGGCTTTTATCCGCGTCCGCAAGGCCAAAGCAGCGCGTCAAGCTCAAACACCTCAAGCAACGGACACGATCCAATGAAGTACGCCGTCGAAAACCCCAAAGCCTTTTTCATGGGCTTTATCGCGGGCGTGGCATCCATGACCATCGCCTTTGTCTCGATCATTCTAGCTCTGGCTTGGTTGTTGTCTTGACTCAGGCAAAATTCCTTCGAGGACTGACGAACGCGCGTAAGCAGGCGATTATTGCCATGCTTGCGCGCGGTGTGCCGAAGTGTGAAATCGCTAAAAAGTTCCACGTAAAGCAAGGCACTCTTTATCGGTGGTTGGCCGAAAATCGCGAGCTTGAAGACGCTGCTGAGAAATATCAGGAGTATATTTATCGGCGAGCGATCGAGAAGCTCGATGAAATCGCCTTCGCTGACATCAAGCCAACCGCTGAAACCCAGATGAAAGCCTGATG
>CM056550.1:294408-332646 GCA_029721515.1 Synanceia verrucosa
TATTTATTTGAACTCTTATAGTCATTACCTGTAATAGCATCCCAAGTCGTCTACTCTTATTTCACTGCACCTTACTGTTTATTTGTTTATTTGATTTGAACTGTTATAGTCATGGCACTGTATCAATATCCTTCACTGTTCATTTTATTTCACTGCACCTTCACTGTTTATTTGTTTATTTATATTTGAGTCCTTACTATAGCGTCACACTCAGTACTTCATATCCCAAGCCGTTCATTTTATTTCACATACTGTTAATCTTACTGTGATTTCTATTTGTTTATTCATTTGAACCATTAGTATTGCTCACTAGTCAATACCTGTATCATTTCGGACTGCTGTTCATTTTATTTCACACAAGCATCTTTCTATCGTTTATTTGTTTATTTATTTGAACTATTATAGTCACAATTCCTGTATCATATCTCCTACTGTTCATTTTATTTCACTGTTTATTTGTTTATTTATTTTGAACTGTTATAGTCATACCTGTAATATATCCTCACTGTTCATTTTATTTCCTGCACCTTACTGTTTATTTGTTTATTTATTTATTTGAACTATTATAGTCACACCTGTATCATATCCTACTGTTTCATTTTATTTCACTGTTACTGTTTATTTGTTTATTTATTTGAACTATTATAGTCACACCTGTATCATATCCTACTGTTCATTTTATTTCACTGCACTCTGTTTATTTGTTTATTTATTTGTATTTGAACTGTTATAGTCATATCTGTATCATATCCTACTGTTCATTATTATATTTCACTGCACCTTACTGTTTATTTGTTTATTTATTTGAACTATTATAGTCACACCTGTATCATATCCTACTGTTCATTTTATTTCACTGCACCTTACTGTTTATTTGTTTATTTATTTGAACTGTTATAGTCACATCTGTATCATATGGACTACTGTTCATTTTATTTCACTGCACCTTACTGTTTATTTGTTTGTTTATTTGAACTATTATAGTCACACCTGTATCATATCCTACTGTTCATTTTATTTCACTGTTTATTTGTTTATTTATTTGAACTATTATAGTCACACCTGTATCACGCTCTACTGTTCATTTTATTTCACTGCACCTTACTGTTTATTTGTTTATTTATTTGAACTATTATAGTCATACGTGTATCATATCCTACTGTTCATTTTATTTCACTGTTTATTTGTTTATTTATTTGAACTATTACAGTCTTACCTGTATCATATCCTACTGTTCATTTTATTTCACCACACCTTACTGTTTATTTGTTTATTTCTTTGGACTATTATAGGCACATCTGTATCATATCCTACTGTTCATTTTATTTCACCGCACCTTACTGTTTATTTGTTTATTTATTTGAACTATTATAGTCACACCTGTATCATATCCTACTGTTCATTTTATTTCACTGTTTAATTGTTTATTTATTTGAACTGTTATAGTCACATCTGTTTCATAGCCTGCTGTTAATTTTATTTCACCGCACCTTACTGTTTATTTGTTTATTTATTTGAACTATTATAGTCACACCTGTATCATATCCTACTGTTCATTTTATTTCACTGTTTATTTGTTTATTTATTTGAACTATTATAGTCACACCAGTATCACATCCTACTGTTCATTTTATGTCACCGCACCTTACTGTTTATTTGTTTATTTCTTTGGACTATTATAGTCACACCTGTATCATATCCTACTGTTCATTTTATTTCACCGCACCTTACTGTTTATTTGTTTATTTATTTGAACTATTATTGTCACACCTGTATCACATCCTACTGTTCATTTTATGTCACCGCACCTTACTGTTTATTTGTTTATTTCTTTGGACTATTATAGTCACATCTGTATCATATCCTACTGTTCATTTTATTTCACTGCACTTTACTGTGTATTTGTTTATTTATTTGAACTATTATTGTCACACCTGTATCACATCCTACTGTTCATTTTATGTCACCGCACCTTACTGTTTATTTGTTTATTTCTTTGGACTATTATAGTCACATCTGTATCATATCCTACTGTTCATTTTATTT
The DNA here is from genome assembly GCA_029721515.1 of Synanceia verrucosa. Taxonomy (NCBI): domain Eukaryota; kingdom Metazoa; phylum Chordata; class Actinopteri; order Perciformes; family Synanceiidae; genus Synanceia; species Synanceia verrucosa. Next base: position 296,455 of record CM056550.1, read on the forward strand.
CACTGCACTTTACTGTTTATTTGTTTATTTATTTGAAGTATTATAGTCATAAGTGTGTCATATCCTGCTGTTTATTTTATTTCACCGCACCTTACTGTTTATTTGTTTATTTATTTGAACTATTATAGTCACATCTGTATCATATCCTACTGTTCATTTTATTTCACTGCACTTTACTGTTTATTTGTTTATTTATTTGAACTATTATAGTCATACCTGTATCATATCCTACTGTTCATTTTATTTCACTGCACCTTACTGTTTATTTGTTTATTTATTTGAACTATTATAGTCACACCTGTATCATATCCTACTGTTCATTTTATTTCACCGCACCTTACTGTTTATTTGTTTATTTATTTGAACTATTACAGTCTTACCTGTATCATATCCTACTGTTCATTTTATTTCACCGCACCTTACTGTTTATTTGTTTATTTATTTGAACTATTATAGTCATACCTGTATCACATCCTACTGTTCATTTTATTTCACCGCACCTTACTGTTTATTTGTTTATTTCTTTGAACTATTATAGTCATAAGTGTGTCATATCCTGCTGTTCATTTTATTTCACTGCACCTTACTGTTTATTTGTTTATTTATTTGAACTATTATAGTCACACCTGTATCATATCCTACTGTTCATTTTATTTCACCGCACCTTACTGTTTATTTGTTTTTTTATTTGAACTATTATAGTCACACCTGTATCATATCCTACTGTTCATTTTATTTCACTGCACCTTTGCTGTTTATTTGTTTATTTATTTGAACTGAACTATTATAGTCACACCTCTATCACATCCTACTGTTCATTTTATTTCACCGCGCCTTACTGTTTATTTGTTTATTTATTTGAACTATTATAGTCACACCTGTATCATATCCTACTGTTCATTTTATTTCACTGCACCTTACTGTTTATTTGTTTATTTATTTGAACTGTTATAGTCACACCTGTATCACATCCTGCTGTTCATTTTATTTCACTGCACCTTGCTGTTTATTTGTTTATTTATTTGAACTGTTATAGTCATACTTGTATCATATCCTACTGTTCATTTTATTTCACTGCACCTTACTGTTTATTTGTTCATTTATTTGAACTATTATAGTCATACCCGTATCACGGCCTACTGTTCATTTCATTTCACCGCACCTTGCTGTTTATTTGTTTATTTGTTTGAACTATTATAGTCACACCTGTATCACGGCCTGCTGTTCATTTTATTTCACTGCACCTTACTGTTTATTTGTGTATTTATTTGAACTATTATAGTCACACCCGTATCATATCCTACTGTTCATTTTATTTCACTGCACCTTACTGTTTATTTGTTTATTTATTTGAACTGTTATAGTCACACCTGTATCACGCCCTACTGTTAATTTTATTTAACTGCACCTTGCTGTTTATTTGTTTGTTTATTTATTCGAACTATTATAGTCACACCTGTATCATATCCTACTGCTCATTTTATTTCACTGCACCTTACTGTTTATTTGTTTATTTATTTGAACTATTATAGTCACACCTGTATCATATCCTACTGCTCATTTTATTTCACTGCACCTTACTGTTTATTTGTTTATTTATTTGAACTGTTATAGTCACACCTGTATCACATCCTACTGTTCATTTTATTTCACTGCACCTTACTGTTTATTTGTTTATTTATTTGAACTATTATAGTCATACCTGTATCATATCCTACTGTTCATTTTATTTCACTGTTTATTTGTTTATTTATTTGAACTGTTATAGTCACACCTGTATCACATCCTGCTGTTCATTTTATTTCACTGCACCTTGCTGTTTATTTGTTTATTTATTTGAACTGTTATAGTCATACCTGTATCACGGACTACTGTTAATTTTATTTCACTGCACCTTGCTGTTTATTTGTTTGTTTATTTATTTGAACTATTATAGTCATACCTGTATCATATCCTACTGTTCATTTTATTTCACTGCACCTTACTGTTTATTTGTTTATTTATTTGAACTATTATAGTCACACCTGTATCATATCCTACTGTTCATTTTATTTCACTGCACCTTACTGTTTATTTGTTTTTTTATGTGAACTGTTATAGTCAAACCTGTATCATTGGAGAGACTGGTCCTCAGCCACCTGCGCCCGCTGGTGAGCCCTTTATGGATCCGCTGCAGTTCGTCTATCAACCTGGCATCGGGTGGATGACGCTGTCATCTACCTGCTACAGTCCTCCCTCAGTCACCTGGAAAAGGCTGGAAGCACTGTGAGGATCACATTCTTTGACTTTCCCAGTGCTCAACACCATCCAGCCTACATTGCTGGGGGACAAGCTGGACCGTACTGGGGTGGACCACCACCTCACCACTTGGATTATGGACTACCTCACAGAGCGACCACAGTACGTGAGGATGCAGGATTGTGTGTCCAGCACACTTCTCTGCAGCACTGGGGCCCCGCAGGGGACAGTTCTAGCGCCTTTCCTGTTCACGGTCTACACAGCGGACTTCACCCACAACTCTAAAAGCTGTCACCTGCAGAAGTTCTCTGACGACTCTGCTATCGTCGGTCTCATCAAGGACGGGGACGACGATGAGTACAGAGAACTGATTCAGGCCTTTGCAGACTGGTGCCAGCAGAACCTCCTCCAGATCAACACGGGTAAAACCAAGGAGCTGGTGGTGGATTTCAGCAGACGACAACACTCTCCACCTGCACCAGTGAACATTCGGGGAATGGACATTGAGGTCGTCAGACCTTATTAGTACCTGGGTGTTCACTTAAACAATAAACTGGACTGGACTGATAATACAGACGCTCTGTTTAAGAAGGGTCAGAGCAGACTCTTCCTGCTCAGGAGACTGAGGTCCTTTGGGGTGCAGGGGTCACTCCTGAGGACCTTCTATGACAGGTGGCATCAGTCATCTTTTATGGAGTGGTCTGCTGGGCCTCACATCCAGGGACAGGAAAAGACTCGACAGACTGGTCAGGAAGGCCAGCTCTGTACTGGGATGTCCTCTGGACTCAGTTGAGGTGGTGGGAGACAGGAGGATGATGACTAAGCTATCATCCTTGTTGGACAACACCTCCCACCCCTGCAGGACACTCTGGCAGCACTGGGCAGCTCCTTCAGCGAGCGGCTGCTCCACCTCGCTGTGTGAAGGAGAGATACCACTGCTCCTTCCTGCCTGCTGCTGTCAGACTCTACAACACCTCACTCAGTTCCTGTTAACCCACACACATGTGCAATGACCCAAGGACATGTGCAATAAATAATCTGTGCAATACCAATATATAAATATAAATATCTAATAATCAATATATAACAATACTGCATGTATAATAATCAATATTTAAATGATCCTGTGTGATGTCATTATCATACTTCCATTCCCTTCACTTCCTTCACCATACCATTCACTGTATTATATTTATCATGCCACTCCATCTGCTGTGTTCAGTAATTTTTGTCCCAGTTATTTCAGTCACTTATGTTGTATATAGTACATGCCTAGTTATCCACTATTGGTATTCACTTATTGTATATTATGATGCTATAGTTTTTCTTGACTTGGTCATTTTCTACTGTTGTTATTATTCTTTTTATATGCCCTTTTGTATGCCCTCCTTGTAATGTTGCACTATCCACTTTGCTGCTGTAACGATGCAAATTTCCCCATCTGTGGGACAAATAAAGGATTATCTTATCTTATCTTATCTTAACTTATCATAGCCTACTGTTCATTATATTTCACCGCACCTTACTGTTTATTTGTTTATTTATTTGAACTATTATAGTCACACCTGTATCATATCCTACTGTTCATATTATTTCACTGCACCTTACTGTTTATTTATATCACCTGTGTTTTCGAGACAATCACTGACATGATGTCAGCTGGTCCTTCTGTGGCAGGACTAAAATGCAGTGGAAATGTTTTTGGGGGGATTAAGTTCATTTTCATGGCAAAGAAGGACTTAGAAGGAATTAATTGCAATTCATCTGCTCACTCTTCATAACATTCTGGAGTACATGCAAATTGCATCATAACAAATGACTTTGTGAAAATTAATATTTGTGTCATTCTCAAAACTTTTGGCCACGGCTGTATATGTGAGCAGCATTTTAAGCTCACAATGAGAAACACACTGCTGTTGTAATATTTCTGACTGAATGCATGTTTCCATGCGTGCAAGTCTTTGGAAAATCCATCAACATACAACATAACAAACTTATGTAATCTGTGCGTTTCAGGTCTGTTCACTTCGTTTTTGTAAAATGTTTATTATAGTCTAGTATAGAGATGGGACTTGAAAACAGGTTCTTGTTGAGAACCGGTTCCCTGTGTTTCAATTCCTTGGAATTGTTCAACAATTTCCAGCTGCAGCCACTGCTACCCCCGCTACAAACCACGCCCCCTACAAACTACGCCTACGTGTTGCTACGGTGGCCAGGGACGATTAAACTGCTTGCCCTTCTCCCCATGCTATTAGCATGACTGTCGGAGCTGGGAAAGACGCAGAGCAGACAGTAAAGTTAATGCTCTAGTAATACATTTAGCTAGGATTATAGTAGCTACTATTAAGGCTAGACAGCTAAGAAAAAGACTTGTGTCATCAATAGATGAGGTAAGTGTTTACAATTTTAACACTTGAAGTGCCAAGAAACATGATCGCCAAAAGGTTAGACAAGCGCAGTTTAATGCTGCATCAATGTTGTGTTGGAAGATATGAGTTCCCAAGTTGGCAAGTCGTTGTGTTGGACGGAGAGCAGGCTATTCAGGGTCAGAAATTAAATTCATTAATTAAATTTCTGTTTGGCGAGTAACTCCGCTTTCTGATTGGCTCTGCTGACCTTGATGTTTTGTCTAGCAACGAACACCAGCCAATCAGAGGCAGAGTAGGAATAATTCATCATAATTAATCCTTTATTTCTTATAAAATGTATAAAGCAAGAGGTGTTGAGTTTAAAACAGTTGGATGTGGAGCAGAAAAGTTATTTGCAAGATGTGTGGAGTAACTGTAGAAGACAAGCAGCAGCTAAACTCTCAAAGGTTTCATTGTTCTACAGAATTAGTGAGAATATGCAGTCTGTCTGTGAGTATTGTTGGCTGTCATGTGTGCTGCTACACTGTTTGTGTTGAATATAGCCATGTGATTAACAAGTTAAAATGATTGTGGTCGTGATGCTAATTTCCGTTAGCCTGTCTATGGCGTTGTTAAGCTAGTGGACTTTGTGTAAGGCTAATACTGAAGGCAGTAGGCTACAAACTGTTATGTCAGTGTGAAGTTACTTGTTTTATGTTTTCCACAATTACAGTTTTGTACAATGCATTTTCTTGAAGGAATATTATTGGCTTTTATGTTATTTAGTAGTTTAAAAAAACAACTTCCTGCTTGAATGCTTTTACCATGGACTATGGTAACCATTAAGAAACTGTTGTGTTGTAATTTACATACCACAGTATACTATGATATATATACCGCTTCACTGCCTATGATTCAAATTATACCATAATATAAATTTTAGTTCATATTGCCTAAAAGTATCTGTTAGTGATAACTGATCAATTCTCAAAGTGGGTGGAGGGTTTCAGAAAAGAAAAGAGGACGCTAGAACAGTTAAGTGTCTGTTAAAAGATGTGATTCCCAGGTTTGGTATGCCACAAGGAATAGACAGAGGTCTCTGCTTTTTCCCAAAGATCACTCAAGACTTGTCAGAGATCTTAGGGTTTAGGTGGCAGCTGCATGTTCCTTATCGCCCACAGAGCTCAGGTCAAGTTGAAAGAATGAAGGCCACTGTCAAAGAGAGGTTGGCGACGACAGGGCTAAATGGCCTGACGCGCTGCCTATTGTGTTGTATTCCATTTGAAGTGCACCAAGTGCAACAACAGATCTAAGCCCTCATGAGCTATTGATAGAGAGATCAATATCCACGGTGCAAGTCCCCCTTTGGCACCACATAAAGCCTCACTGCTTTGGACGGATGAGTTCATGGTTTATGTGAAACAACTAACTGAAGTTTTGAGAAAGTATCATTTTCAAGTGTCTGACAGGCTCCCCAAACCATCAGGGGAGCCGATTCATTCCTTTAAGGAAGGTGATTCTGTGCTAATCAAATCTCTTGAAAAGGTGTCATTGACTCAGGTGGAAAGGCCCGACCAGGTGCTACTGACTACAAGTACAGCTGTAAAGGTCAAAGGAAGAGCAGAATGGATTCACGCTACAAGGTGCAGATTGGCTCCAGCACCTGCCGATGAAGCACCAGCAGGGCCTGGCAGGTAATGGGGAGGCTGTTTCTCTTCTTCTTCCTCTTTCTGTGCAGATTCAGCTCAAACTAAAGCTGGCAGCAGGTTATAATATGACTGTTGAAGTTAGTGACTCCTCCTCTACCAGCAGCACTAATGTTACCGATAAATATATATATCTGTGTTCAATCTTGGTCTTTGTAAACTATACTAGCATTTTATTTATGAGATACTGATGAGTCAATAGAGTGACCTCTTTGTTAATGTGTGTTAAGAATTATAATCATTAATGTACCGTGCATTACAGCTAAACCAGGATTGGTGTTATGATATTGTTATTTTAGGTGACTGTCTCTTGGGATTGATTTGATTGATTTTTCATTTTATTGCCTGTTTCCTGACTGTAAAAAATAAATAAAGAATAAAAAAATTTATAAAATAAAACTAAAAAGAGAAACTTCAACAGGTGATAAGCATTACAGAAGCCTACGATGAAGATGGATTCCTCACAGTGCGGGCCACCATGCATCGTATGTGCTAGTAACCTTCTTCCATGGTGGCGGCCCCCAGCTGTGCAAAAAGCACATGGGCTGAAGACCACCTCGTTTGTTCACCATTATATAATCACAATGTTTGTTTTAAGTGTTCAGAGTAGTGTGTAATCATTTATAATGAAGGGCCCCTCTCAGATGCTAAGGTTACATCTTACATGTCATAATTTGCATAGTTAATAGGGTAAATAAGACGGGTACTGGTCACATTTAGACTGAAAAGTGATTTCCATTTATATTATTAACAGGTGTTGTTTTAAATTGACAGTTTGTGTTTTTTAAGGGTATCAATTTTTTTACTTGATTCATGTTATTGGATGGCTAAAGGGTCAATTTATGATTTAATGTTACTGATATGTGTTAATGTTTCATCACAGTAATATTCCTGTAATGCTCGAGTAAGGTCTGTTTTACGCTCCCCCTTTGACGGTTGTCAGAAAATTAAAAAAAAATGTAAACTTCTGTGTTTGGTATTGATCTTATGATCAATAACAGGGGATTGTTATGGATTTTTTCTAAATTTAGGAGTTCCTAGGGTTGGCCAGTGTCCTTTTTTTACAACATTAAATCCTTAAACTGTTGCTCCAGAATGCAGGATTGAAGCACAGTGTCTCAAGGAAAACAGATGGCTAGTTATCTCTAAGTTGACTAGGTAACCAAGGTCAGCGGAGTCTGCCAGCGTTGGCCCTTTGATAAGGCCGATGGCTGAGCGTCAGCAAGACAACAGGCGCCACTGTTAGTTCAGAGCTTAGAATGAGCATGCCCTGACTGTAACGCAACTCAAGAGTAATGTAAGGTAATATACTTGTACTTAACTGGGTGTTACTTTATAAGGCTGAGCACCATAGGGGAAGGGAGGAATATGTGGCGGACTCTGGCAGCTGCACGGTTGTCCACGACAAAGTTCATATTCCTCCTGACATATCAGAATCTTCAATAAATGTTACTTCTTTAATCAACCACAGGAGGCTCCTGGGTGCATCCATTCTTTCATCATTGACTATTCAATATTTTCCACGACAGATATATACACTCATGAAATTAGGAAGCCAATGTGAATAAACTAATCAGTGTGACTTCAAAAGGAATCAACCAATATTCTTATATACTATCTGTTTATGTCTCTATGAGTCTAATTGTCCATCTATTTATTTATTTATTTATCTATCATTAGTTGGCAATGAGCACAATGAATTAATGAATGAGTGAATAACTAACTGACTAGTGCCCACAGAGCAGCAAAACAGAAGAGGAAAGACACTTTTGCACTCATCCCACTGATTGAGAACATCATTTAAACTCATAAAATGTAGACATACCGACAGCTGCCTCTATGCTCATCTAAACACTGATGTAAGCTGTCTGCAGCAGCATGCCACACTGAACAGACAAAGAAGCCACACACCTGTCTGCTGGCACACTTCATCAGAATGGCTCCTCCTCACTCTCCTGCCTACCTGCAGATACCCAACGCACTATTATTATTAGTATTATTATTATATTGATATTTATATGATTATTAATTAAACCCAGTCCCTTTAAATAAATTGGACAAAAGGGGAAAAGAGAAAAAATATGCTGAATGCCTGCCGATCGTTCTCCTGACTCAACACCTCCCACTTGGGCTCTTGGTTTCTGGAACCCAAGGAGGTTAACAGGTCATCAGTCTTTGCTCTTCAGTGGGAATCAGGACCACCAAGCGCCTGACGCCTCTGTGCAGAATTGTTGCAGGAACTTTAGTGAGAAGTTTCCTTCCTGATACTTCACAGCCTTGTTTTGATGAGGTTGGCTTTTAATTGGAACGGGATAGCTGGGAAAGGCCCTCACATAAACATCTCTCACAATGCCATCCTTGTCAGTGTTGACACTGACCACTCTGGCCAACTTATATTGACTCTCAATGCATTCTGGTCAGCCAACCAGACGACATCTCCCTTGGCCACATTCCGCCTCCTTAGTATGCCACTTGCTTCTTATGAAGAGGTTTGGGCCTGCCAGCTGACACCATTTCCTCCAGAATTTGTCCACCTCTCTTTGGATGCTCTGGAGCCTCGTGGATGGGTAACCTTCAAACTGGAAGTCTCCTGGGTCACTTCTCATGCTGGCACAGCCCAACAGAAGAGAACTGGGGCTGATGTAACTTACACAGTCCTCTCGGCTCTGTATCCTTGCTTTCTATGGGTCTCTCATTGACCAGATTTGCAGCCATGAAGAGGATTGTTTGCAACTCGCCGTATGTAAAGGCTCCGTCACCACCGATGTTACTCAAGGCCCGCTTCACCAGTCGGACAGCTGCTTCTGCTGCCCCATTTCTGTGGGGAGAATCTGCTGGATGATTCCTCCATGACCACTCTGTTCCACACTTTGATGTTTCTTCTTCAATTTTTGTTTTGTTTAATTCCTTAGGAAATTGTGAAGTTCCTCCAGTGCAGGCTTTGCTCCCACAAAGTTTGTTCCTGAGTCTGACCACAGTTTCTTGGGGTGCCCTCTTAAGGATGTAAATCTTTGATAGGCAAACAGAAATCCCTCAGAAGACTGGTCTCTGACAACATCAGTGTATACTGCTCTTGAGGCCATGCAGCAGAACACAATGCCCCAGACTTTGAGTGTGACTCTCCTTCTCACCTCATCTTTCACTTTGTAGGGCCCAAACAGGTCCACAGTTGTGAATTCAAATGGTTAGCAGGGTTGGTTCTCTCTGGTGGGAGGTTGCTCATTATTTGTTTGCATCACTTTGCTGTTGCTTTCCTGCAGATTACACAGCTGTCCACCACCCTTTTTGCTAATCTTCTGCCTTTTATCACCCAGGCTCTTTTCCTCATCCTTAGAAGGGTTCGGGCTACTCCTTCATGATTAGCTTTGTGGGCCTCACGTGCTATCAGTGTGGACAACCATGCTTCATAAGGTATGATTGGCACTGCAACTCTGTCTTCATCAAACATCTGGATCCTGCCCCCACAGACCAGGAGTCCAGCATCTCTGAATACTACCAATCTTTTTAAAGCTGTTCCTGGAAAAATTACTCCTTCTTGGGCAGCGAGGAAAAGGTCTCTCATAGCTGCTTCTTGTTCCTTTGGTTTCAGCACAATTTTCTCATTCATCATTACCTGCCCTTTCCTTTTTTTCTTGACCTTAAACCACTTTGTGGCAGCTCTTCGGACCCAGGCCACGACAACAACCAATTTGGATAAGCTGCTGAACTTTTCCACCTCCACGAGGTCTTTTATTCTCCAATTAGCAGGTGTTCTTGCCATAGCGGGTGGTCTTGGTTTGTCTCTGACCTCTGGTTTTGAACTCTCTGTTGGAAATGGAAGCTGTTCAGTCTCCATTTGCTTTGCTCGAGTTTAGGCTCTAGTTACTACTGACGTGAAGGCTTTCCTCTGCAGCTGGTTGACACTTTGTCTGGCACATGCTGCAACCTCTCTAGCTGACTTTGAAGGCCACTCCTCCTCCGGCTGCCTCAGGAATGTTGGCCCATTTTGCTATGTGGAACTCTCCTTTAATTCATCAGGGGAACCTCCTCTTGTCAAAATGTCAGCAATATTCAGCTCTCTAGGGATCCACCACCAATCTTAATACTACTACTGGTCCAGTTTCTGATTTCACCCACACGGTTGGCTAAAAGGTCTGGTATCCATAAATTTCTCTCTAGATAGCCCCCAGGACGGTTTGGCTGTCCACCAGGTGGAGCCAACGCTCTACATACATCCCTCCGCATTTCTCAAAGTGCTACCTGAGCCTGGCTGCTAAGACTGCACCGCAAAGCTCAGCCTTGATAGCATCTCCTTTCTGATTCAACAAACCGCACCTTGGTCCCTTTGTTTGGTGCTCCACCTCAAATGCATCACAGCTCCATAGGTCTTATCACTTCAACCTGACAAGGTGATTCCCCAGGGTCTCCCTCCCAGTTGGCGGGTGTGAAGCTGCGGTGGAATGTAATCTGCCCAAGCTCCACATACTCCTCAAAAAGTTTGATGGCTTTGCCTCTGAGGCTTTCTGAAAGTGGCTTGTCCCAGGTTTCTCTGGTAAGTTTTCCACCCCCGTCTCCTGGAATGCTGGAATGCTTTCCTCACAAGGATTGCCCCCTTCTGTTTGGCAGGTGTTACCAGGCCGATGGGGTCGTAAAGCCCAGCCACCTGGCTTAAAAGCTCCCTTCTAGTCAGTGGGTCAGGAGTTCCTAGTCACACCTCGTCCTTGAGAAGATCTTTGCTCACCCTCACCTTTTTCTTCCTCTTAGAAAAGTTGATGGATGTTAACATGTAGTTTATCTTCTCCCACATTATAACCGACACCCAGAGCTTTGTTATCTTCGCCTCTCATCTGATTTGGAAGATTGATGGTTGAAACTTTTGTCACATCCTCCTCTCCTTCCTGGACAGCATCACTCCTTTGCCTCCCACTGTTCTCTGACCGCACTCTATGGTTTCACCAGGAAGCCCCCAGCTCTCAGGATTTCCCCCACACCTTGGGTAATTTCATCCAGTTTCTCCAGGCTGCTGTGGGAGATAAGGATGTCATCATCATACCTATCCTCTTCAAGGACTCTGCATTCCTCTGTCCGATGGGCAAAGATGCAAGCTTGGCTGTTTCTATCATAGCTAGTTGTGCTATACATCCAGCTGGTCTGTCTCCCATATTAACACGGGTGATAGTATACTCTCTTATCTCCTCCTCAGGCTTATCCCTCCAAAGGAATCAGTGCAGGTGCATTTCACGTTCCTCTAACCACACTGAATTGTACATTTTCTTGATGTCTCCAAGGGCAGCATGTACCTCTTCTGAACCTCAGATTTTGGTGACCTGACAGAGGAGGCTACACAAGGGCTCATTAGTGTCCTCAGTGGAAGATGTCTCTCAGTGAAAAGTCAGCACAGACAGGCTGTAGATGTGTACTGTAGCTTAGCCTCCATGGACTGTGATTCACTTCACACACAGACAGAGGACAGTGAGGAGTGGGACGACAATGGCTTCACTATCCCAGAGTCAGAGTCAGAGGAGGAAGAGGATTAAGGGCCACTGTCTGACATTACTGAGGCACTGCTCCACTTGTATGGTGTTATTTACCAGCCCTGGATGTGGATGTGATTTGATTGTTTTATAGGTGAGGTTAGGTGACTTCATTTGTACCTGTAGGTAGGTTTGTTTTGCAGTGTAAACAAAGGATGGCATCTGCATTAACAACAAACTAGACAACAGAGCATCAACAAAGAAAACAGACAAACCACAACAAGACAGAGTACTCGCTTGCTGCCTGAGACCAGAACCAGACCAAGTCCCAATAAAAGAGAAGAAGCCACATGAGCAACTTAAAAGACCATTAAAGCATCAAGTTAACCCAAAGGCCAATTTATGGTACTGTAGTGCCGCACGAGACGGAGAGCTCTTTCCGTCGCCGAGAGCCTGACGGAGAGCCTCCTGCCTCCGGGCGCAGGAATTTTTTTGTAATCACACCAATCACAGCCCTTGTTGTCTCCGCCTTCTTCCCTTGACGGATTGACGGACAGTTACAAAAATTCCTGCGCCCGGAGACGACGGAGAGGCTCTCCGTCAGGTTTCTCCGGCGACGGAGAGGGCTCTCCGCCTCTACGCACGGCACTTTACGGAGTACCATAAATTGGCCTTAACTGTCCGTCAATCCGGCCAAGGGAAGACGGAGACGACAAGGGCTGTGATTGGTCCTCTAGCTGCACCCTGCTGTGAAATGCAGCCCCTCTCCCTACACAGAAACAGACAGACAGGTCTCCTCTGCAGCAACACAGACAGGACAGGAACTAAAGTATCGATTAGCCTTGTGAAAGGCAAATCATACACATTCAACCGGCTCAAAAAATCTATTTAATTCATTTAGTAATTATGGCTGGGGTATATTTCCACAGAACATACCGAAAGTTGTTGGTTTATGCTCATATTATCCGATTTTGTGTTGAAAAGAAAGAGGAAGAGGAGTTTTAAAGATTGAAAGCAATCGATGTTGTTCTCTTCTATCTCCCTCACAAATAATTAAATCATAAAATAGTATTTTCCCTGCTTTTATCTGCGATATTAAGGCGAATTGCTTCACTTTCCGAGGGGTGCATTTCATGGCAGGGCTGCACAACACGCATCATGACGGAGAAGTGCGAGGGTTTCGAGAGGTCTCCGTAGCTACGAAGTCGGATGACGGATTACGCAGACGGAGAAGTATATTCCAGCCTTAACATGATAGATAGGCCCTGTTGAGATGTGAAAGGTCATGCTTGTGCTATTTTATGACTTGTTTTAAGCATAGACATGTTTACTAGTTATGGTTTGTTATTTTTCAGATATTTTTACTAGTTATGGTTTGTTTTAATTATACGCACACGCTATGATGTATTCAGTCATATACAGTTTTACTAGTTGTGAGGTTTACTATTTTATTCTGTTAAATATGTTGAAATGCTTTATTATGCGTAATGAAGAGTGTAAAAGTAGTTTCATGGTTTTCAGACAAAGAACAGAGATTCACAGAGTACAGGAATGTGTCCTTATCTCTTTGGCTGGAGATATCTTCGGTGGGCACACAATAACACTTTGGAGGTCCAGTGTGCCGCCTCGGGACGCCTCTTTGCACCAAATATCAACCAATGAAGAGAAGAACTGATGACATCCAACACCTCAAGACCTGAAGACTACGCCTAGTTAGAAAGTGAAACTTGTAAAAGCTATAAAAGGATTGGACTTAGCCTTGTGTGAGGTTCCTGGACCGCCCAAGGCCTCAGGACCCAGATCTGTCCCAACATTCTTTGTCTCACTCATTAAATAGAGGTTTTAACTGAGAATCATTTCGACCTCCTTGTCATCGCTTCCTCTCATCTAAGACCACGCAGGAAAGCAGGTGAAAGGTATATTAAGTTGTTTTGGGAGTCAGACACTTGTTACTGGTTTAATACTGCTTATATTAGGGAAGCTGGTTGCAGGTACCTTTCAAATAGTGAAGAACCGGAAGAAACTAGAACAAGTATCATTTGCTCAGAGAGGTAAAGTACGGGAAGAGACTACCATAGTACCATTTGGCCTGTGGGGTAAAGTACGGGAAAAGACTAGTACAAGTATCATTTGCCCTGTGGTAAAGTACAGGAAGATTCTAGGGCAAGTACCATTCACATTTGAAGTAAGGGAAAGTGATCACAAGTGCCCTGAGATAAACCACCTGCTTTTTCCTAATAGCCACTGGCTAAACATGACAACTACTTGGTTATTTTGTTTAATCTATAAATATTTCTCCTAAACATCATATTATTCCTTCACTTAGCCTGCTTAGCTGTAATGATCAGACCAGACACACATAGTATTATTTGGTTTATAAATTAAATATTTGTCTTCTATTTAAAAAAAAAAAAAAGGATTCAGACTTTAGCAATATAAAAATAACTTAATAGAATAATATGCAAAAGTGAAAGTAAAAGCAATAATGTGGATCTTGAATATGATGGTAAAAATGTTGTATCAGACAATCTATGAATATATTTGGTTACTTCTTACACTATAGCATATAATACATTCTGAATGTTTGTATTCAAATCCTAGCTTAACGATGCGAATGGGCGGGACTTGTGTTCATTGATGTCACTTGTGACGTCACAATCCTCCTGAACCGAGTTTATGAAAGGAGGCAGTTTGCAGAGGTTAGTCACTCCCGGTCCTCAAACCACTGAGGAGTACTGGGGAGCTCTGACCTTGGTCGTGGAGCTGCTGGAGATCAGTGGGTAGCCTTTATGCTACTTGGGTTCATCTCCTGAGATCAGTGGGTAGCTTTTTGTGCTACCCGAGTTTATCTCCTTGAGATGTCCTAAGCCACGCAAGTCTCCAGCCTGTTTCCTCCCAGGTCGGAGCTCTCCGGTGCTTCGTTAGAGGTTGAGGGTAGAGGACAAGCCCTCCTCCGAGGGCTTGTCCTCTACCTGCTTTTCTATGTCAAACAGAAAACATCAGATTATTCCAGCATATGTCACAGCTCAGTGACTGTCTCCAGTTGTGTAAAGTCAATAACAACATTTGTGTAACTGTAGTATTTATTACTTAAATGGACTGTAGCCTGCTGGTGACTTTCTGGACTAAATAGGGCTGCTTTTCTGGGCTGGTGAAAACTACTGGTAATACAATATGCTAGGATATACATGATTTAAAAGTTGAGTATTTGTTCTGCTAATTCTAAGCACACTTTATCCTGTCTTGTTTGACTGAACTGATCAGATCAATGAATGTGTTTGATAAGGTGCAGGAAATAAACACAACTGCACTGTAATTCTCTGACTTTAGGAATGCCTACTACAATATATAAAAACTGGATAAAATTTTATTCAACTTCATATGGAGAAATAAATGTCATTATCTAAAAAAAGAGGTACTATCTAACACGAGACAAAATGGGGGTTTGGAGGTCCTAAGTATTGAAACATTAAATAATACTTTTAAAATTAAATGGCTGATGAAATTGATGAAGGAGGAAGATAATATTTGAAACGCTTTCCCAAAATGTATTTTTAATTCAATTGAAGGACTTAAATTCCTATTGAAATGTGATTATAATCCGGATAAATTACCTGTGAAATTAGCAAATTTCCACAAGCAAGCTCTGCTGGCATGGAAAATGGTGTACAAACATAATTTTTCACCAACCAATTATTACCTTTGGAATAACAGGAGTATTCAGTATAAAAACAGATCTTTGTATGACAAAATCTGGGTCAATAATGGGATTATTTTAGTCTCACAACTCATGAAGACTGATGGGCAACTCTTGTTAATTTATTGACAAATTTGGTATTGCAGTTACACCAAAAGAATATGATATAATCTTTAATGCTATTCCAAGGAATGTACGACAGCTTCTTGTGGGCTCTAGATCCCAGATCCACATGACAACTTCTATAAACAGTATTTCTCTGGAAAATATTGATGTCACAAAAAACAATAGTTCAAATAAATACATTAGAAATCTTTGGTAAACATAACTGTTCCTTCTGCTAAAGTTTTTGGTCGTCTCTTTATAATGATATAGACTAGAAGAAAATTGTAAGAACTTGGCAAAACACAGGAAGAAAAGAACCCAAATGCTCGACTCAAAGCAAAGTAACAACAAAGGCTTTATTAACAAAACAGAAAACAACAGTACAGGGAGAGATTGACACTCTAACCTGGCTACCTGGAAATACAAAGAAAACAAGCAACACGGCTATCAAAATTACAAAATAAACAACAGAGCAAGCTATGAAAATTACAACTGAAAATACCCTGCCACTGGCTACTCTTGCTACTCAAACTGCAGGGGAAAAAGAACTATGACGCCACAAATGGTGAGGAAAATGGCAAAATACTAACAAAAAGCGCCACAAACGTGTGAGGGAGAATCTAAGTAAATAGCACACTAAACACGGAGAACTGACTACACTGACAGACTAACACGAGGGAGACAATCACAAAACGAAGCAACAGCTCGATGAACAGACAACACTCTGACAAAGGAATGGGAAACCTGACAAGAAGCGATGACGTGGACAAAGGCTGGTAGACTTGGTTCACGGACACAAGACGACTGGCACAAAACAAAGGGAGACAGACATATTTACACTGGGTAATGGGGAACAGCTGGAAACAATCAGGGGCAGGGCTGACAATCACCACATGCGGGAAACACAGGGTAGGAAGAGTGACCATCGGGCTGACCCTTTCTAGTTTGACTCTGCTGACATGGAATGTGGGGTAAACTTTGAGGGAGCAGGGGAGGTGCAGATGAACGGATGCAGGGTTCACCACCTTGGTGATGGGGTATGGTCCAATGAATCTGGGTGCCAACTTCTTCGAGACTTCACGCAGGGGGAGGTCACGGGTGGAAAGCCATACTCTCTGTCCACTCTGGTAGACTGGCGCTGGTCTTCTCCGGCAGTCCGCCGTCTTCTTCATCCCCACCACGCTGCACTGCAACACTCTGCGAGTAGCTTCCCACACCCGGTGAGCCCGTTGGACCAGGGCTAGCGCTGACGGGACCGAAACCTCTTTCTCCAGGTCAGGAAAGGCTGGTGGCTGGTAACCATACACACAGTGAAAAGGGGATATCTTGGTGGCAGCCGAGGGCAGGGAGTTATATGCGTTCTCAACCCAGGGAAGAAGCTTGCTCCAAGAGGCGGGATTCTGGGTAATAAGGCAGCGCAGGCAGGTCCCCAGTACTTGATTCAGCCGTTCAGTTTGTCCATTAGACTGAGGGTGATAGCCTCGAAGAAAGGCTCACAGAGGTCTGATAAGGCTGCACAACTCTCTCCAAAACCTTGACACAAACTGAGGTCCTGTCGGAGACAATGTCTGTGAGGAAACCATGAATACTAAAAACTCAACTAAACATAACTTCTGCCGTCTCTTTAGCTGACGGCAACTTGGGCATGGCAATGAAATGTGTCATTTTAGAAAACCTGTCCACCACTGTGAGAACGGCGGTGTTCCTGTTGGAGCAAGGTAGCCCTGTGACGAAGTCCAGAGCGATTGCAGTCCATGGACGACTGGGCACGGGAAGTGGCTGGAGGAGACCTGCTGGTTTCTGGGCTGCAGACTTATTACGGGCACACACGGAACACGCCTCCACGTATTCCCTGACGATCTTCTCCATAGATGGCCACCAGAACTGCTGGCTAATGAAAACAGAGTCCTTTAACACCAGGATGGCAAGTGAGGCGAGATGTATGGGCCCAATGTACCACCTGCGACCGCAGCCCCTCAGGCACAAACAGCTTATTGGGAGGACAGCCCTCTGGTGGTGGGTTTTCCCCATTGGCTTGTTTCACCTCATTTACTATTGGCCAAGATACTGCTCCTACCACACAGTTGCGTGACAGGATGGGTTCAGGTGTCCTGGCAACACGCTCGGGGTCGAACAGCCGTGAGAGGGCGCCAGGCTTGACGCTTTGACTCCCGGCCTGTAAGAGAGGGAAAATTGAACCGATTAAAAACAAGGACCACCTGGCTTGGCGTGAATTTAGTCTCTTGGCCTGTCGAATATACTCCAGATTCTTGTGGTCTGTCCACACCAAAAAGGGCTGCTGGGCCCCGCCAGCCAATGACGCCACTCTTCTAGCGCCACCTTCACCGCCAGCAGCTCTCTGTTGCCCACGCCGTAGTTTCTCTCAGCCTGTGATAGTTTCTGGACAACAATGCACAGGAGTGCATCTTGCCGCCTGTCGCTGATCTTTGGGATAGCACCGCCTCTATCCCCACATCTGAAGCATCCACCTCCACCACAAACTGTCTGGTCAGGTTAGGCTCAGAGAGAATGGGGCTGACGTGAATCGTGCCTTGAGCTGTCGAAACGCAGTGTCCGCTACCGGGTCCACTGGAAGGAAGACTGAGGAGAGGTTAATGTATGCAGAGAAGCCGCGATGAGTGTTATAGTTCAATGAACCGACGACAGAAGTTAGCAAATCCTAAGAATTGCTGAACCTTCTTCCGGTTATTCGGAACGGGCCACTCTGCAACAGCCTTTACTTTAGCCGGATCCATCTGTATCGACCCAGGGGCTATGTTGAAGCCCAGGAAAGATACTGATTCGGCATGAAATTCACACTTCTCCGCCTTAACATACAAATGATTCGCTAACAACTTATGCAGCACCTGGCGACGTGTTGCACATGAGTTTCAAGGTCCCAGGAAAAAATTTGAATATCATCAATGTACACATACACAAATCTGTTCAGGTACTCTCTTAAAACATCGCTCACCAAGTTCTGAAACCCTGGGGCGTTGGAAAGTCCAAAAGGCATCACCAAGTATTCATAATGTCCGGACGGGTATTAAATCCCGCTTTTTCACTCATCCCCTCCCTTATGCGTATGAGATGGTAAGCTGCTATGCAGATCTAGCTTGGTGAAAACTTAGCACCTCGCAGCTGTTCAAAAGCATCTGACATGAGAGGGAGAGGGTACCTGTTCTTAATGGTTATTTCATTGAGAGGAGCATAGTCAATGCAGGGCCTGAGAGATCCATCCTTCTTACTCACGAAGAAGAAGCCCGCCTCCCAGTGGGGAGGAGGACGGCCTGATGATGCCTGCCTGTAGAGAGGTCTGTATGTAATTGTTCATTGCCTCACTTTCCGCGCCGGAGATGGAATACAGCCTCCCTTGGGCAAGGCCGCCTCGGCCAGAGCTCAATGGCACAGTCATAGGGCCTGTGGGGAGGCAAAGAAGTGGCCTTCGCTTTACTAAAGGCCTGGCCAAGGTCGTGATAGCATAGTGGCACAGCAGATAGATCAACATTGTCATCTATGGAAACTGTTTCAGGTGAGGACGACACTGACCCAGACTCCGCCCCAACACTGCCCGCTAGGACTCTCCTGCCACTGCTTAAACAATGTTTCTCACATTCCTTACACCACCCCTTACCAGCCCCGATTTCCAGTCAATAGCCGGATTATGTCTGCACAACCACGGAAACCCAACACTATGGCCTGGTTCTCTGAGTTGAATACATGAAATCTTAACTGTTCCTTGTGGTTACCAATCATTAGCGCATTGGTTCCGTGGACATGGGTTATCTTAAATAATTTATTCCCATTCAAAGCATTAGCCTCTAAAGGACGTGACAAAGTCTCAGTTTTCAGACCCAACTCCAACCACCCCCAGTCCATTAGACTCTTGTCTGCCTCTGAGTCAATGAGCACCCCTTGAGTCAACACCTGGTTCCCCACTGAACACGATACCTGTGTCAGCTGGCGAGGAGATCCTTCCGTGGGCCTGACCGGTGGTCGGACCGCTTACTTGCAGAAGAAGCGGAACCCTTGGCCGACAGTCGCTGAGACGATGTCCGGCTGCCCGCAATAAAAACACAGGCCCTGCTGGAGGCGCCGCTGTCGCCCTCAGGGGTGAGTCGGGCCCACCAACCTGCATGGGCTCCGCCTGAGATCCGGGACGACGGCGCCCACTCCCGCTGAATACCGCTGGTCCTGCCTCTCGTCCGCTGCTGGTCCCTGGTGCTCCACGCCTGGTAACGACGGTCCCAGATCCAGTTGTCTGTACGGATGGCCGCCGATCACCGCCGAGGTCGTCCGGCAGCTCCTGGGGTCCCAGCTGGTCGTGAACCTGGTCGCTGAGTCCCTCCAAAAAAGCGCCTACCAGGGCTGGCTCCCCCAGCCACTGTCCCTAGCTAGTGGATCTAAACTGAATGGCATAGTCCGCAACTGTCCTGTTGCCTTGCGTGAGTCTCTTAAGTGCTCGAGCTGCCTGCCTACCCGGTCGGGTATGGTCAAAAACCCCGCGCAGTTCTGCAATAAACTGCTCTGGTGATGAGCAGAGCGCTGAGTCCCGAGCCCACTCCGGGTGGCCCAAGCTGCCGCTTCTTCCTGTCAGGTGGGATGTTATGAATGCAACTCGCGACTGGGGAGTAGGAAAGGCATCTGGGTTCACCTTGAAATGCAAGTCATATTGAACCAAGAATGGTCTACATAGTTCAGACTCACCGGAGAACTTCTCCGGAGGTGCCAAGCGAGGCGGTGTTTGAACAACCACGGTGCGGCAGCAGCAGGTAGGCTTTGGCTGGGGGTAGCAGGAGGCAGGGGAGCTGATGGCTGAGAGTGCAGATAATTAAGTAGATCACGCATACTGTGAACTAGCTGGCCTACCTGGGCCGACATGGAGTGTCTCAATTCCTCTTGACGTGAGGACAAAGTAGCTACATTACGGCCCAACGTAGCAGCCTGCTCCTCCTGCTGAGTGAGTCTGTCATCATGGAACACGACTAGGTCTCTGAGCTGACTGGAGTCGGCTGGGTTCATCCTGGCCAGTACGTTCTGTTAGAATTTGGCAAAAACACAGGAAGAAAAGAACCCAAATGCTCGACTCAAAGCAAAGTAACAACAAAGGCTTTATTAAAGCAGAAAACAACAGTACAGGGAGGGACTGACACTCTAACCTGGCTACCTGGAAATACAACGAAAACAAGCATCACGGCTATCAAAATTACAAAATAAACAACAGAGCAAGCTATGAACATTACAACTGAAAATACCCTGCCACTGGCTACTCTTGCTACTCAAACTGCCGGGGAAAAAGAGAACTAAGATGCTCACAAACGGTGAGGAAAAATGGCAAAAATACTAACAAAAAGCGCCACAAACGTGTGAGGGTGTATCTTAGCATATAGCACACTAAACACATAGAACTTACTTCACTGACTGACAAACTCGAGGGAGACAATCACAAAACGAAGCAACAGCTCGATGAACAGACAACACTCTGACAAAGGAATGGGAAACCTGACAAGAAGCGATGACGTGGACAAAGGCTGGTAGACTTGCCTCACGGACACAAGACGTAATGGCACAAAACAAAGGGAGACAGACATATATACACTAGGTAATGGGGAACAGCTGGAAACAATCAGGGGCGGGCTGACAATCACCACCGGGAAACACAGGGCAGGAAGAGTGAAGCTGAAACACAAGGGAAGACAATTAATTTCAAAATAAAACAGGAACTGACAAGACCAAATGACAAGACTGAAATAATAAACACACTTAACTTGACAGATATGACAAAATGGGCTGGTCAGTAGTAAATTTTGTCTAAACAATAAGATTAAGGAAATATCTTTCAAAATTATACACAGAACATATCCAGCCAAAAAAACCTTTAGAAATATTGAATATTCCTGTGATTTCTGTGGCTTGAGTGAAGAATCTGTTTCACATTTATTTTATCACTGTTTGTATTCACAAATGTTTTGGTTAAATGTACAGACTTTTATCGAAGGAAGAACTGGACACTCACTGCAGCTGCAGGAGAGGGACATTTTTCTTTACTTTGATGACAGCAGGATGGAAAAGGACTTGTTTTTTTTTGTGGAAAAATTCCACATTCATAAAAGAAAATGGTCTAACAACAAACCCAACTTCACTCTGTTTTTGCAGGAACTTTATCAGTACAGCACCATTACAGACAGCATTGAAAACCTTATAAGGCATTAAAAACAAATTTGATTTTGGAAAAAATTTTAGTTAATTAATATGCTTTTTTGAATTTTTTATTTATTTATCAGTTATTTCTTTTTTTCTGTGTATATATGAATATATGTATGGATATAATGTTTATATATATCTATATGTATAGATGTAAGTGTAGTGGCTACTTGTCTTTAATCAAAAATAAATAATCAAAAGTCAAAAGAATAAAGAAATAAAACGAAATCAAATAAATCAAAGGACCACTAAGGTACCCAGGGGATTAATTTACGCAGGTGAAAAGGAAAGCCATTGTCCAGGCAAAAGATTTCTGGTTTATTTCCCATTTTTAAGCAAACAACAAAGAACAATGGTCTCTGCTGCCTCTCTTGCCTGGTTAAAAACCATAGCCCTTCCCGGTGCCCAGCTCACCTCTCCCTGCCTACCCCTACATATAGATTCACCCAGTGCACACCTGGCTACCCGGTACTTTCAAAATAAAGGCATTAATCACTCAAATGAACTAAAATAATTATACTAATTCTATAATGAAACTAAAGGTGTACACTACAAAACCCCCCAAAAAATAACTAAATGTTTAACTATTGAATATCACAAAATAACAAATAGCTCCAACACACCGGCCCCTAATTGTGAAAAATATAAACTCACAATTACTTTTATTCTGTAAGGGAGCTATTCTTTCTTCTCATCTCAACTATACTATGTAGAATCTTCTGTCTTCTTCCAGATGGCTGTTAGGAAAAAACAAAGACAGAGGGAGGACAGAACAGAATGTGAGAGAGAAAGAATGAATTAATGTCTTTGATCCTAGACTGTGGCCTCCATGAGCAGGCAGATCTTCATTATGGGCCTCTCCAGGACACTGCTCTTAGTTTGGAGACACACAGAACGGACCAAACCTTTAGAATCAGACTTCATCCAAGATCCTCTTGGAGCTGTAGCATCAGCAATAATGACAATGTCTCCTGGAGAGAAGCTTCTTCTGACCTTGTCCACTTTTGCCTTTCCTGCATTACAAGCAAGTATTCAGATATCCATCTTTTCCAAAAGAGTTGTGCAATATACTGTACTTGCTTCCATCTTCTCCTGGCGTACAGGTCACTCTGCTTAAAGATTCCTGGTGGAAAGATGGGTTTTCCTTTAATAAAAGAATATGATTTGGTGTCAGGGCCTCAAGGTCGCTGGGGTCATCCAAACCTTTGTAATGGGTCTGTCGCTCAGTATTGCCTCAATTTCACAAAACAACGCTTGCAGGCCCTCATCATCCAATACCTGCTGTCCAAGCACAGAGGAGAGTATACCTTTACTGAACGAATCAGACGCCTCCCAAACGCCACCTTGATGTGAGGCTGCTGGCACGTTAAAGCTCCACTTAATCCCATCGTGAATCAAGGCACCTTGGATTCTCTCATTATTTAAACCAGCAAGGTTTAGCTTTAACTCCTTGTTTGCTCCAGTGAAATTTGTTCCATTGTCAGACCTCAAACTTGACACTGGACCTGCAGATAAATCTTCTCACTGCATTAATGCAAGAGTCTGTATCAAAGGAGTGTGCCACCTCCAGGTGCACTGCACGACTGGTCAGACAAGTGAAAAGCACTCCATACCTTTTAAGAAAGCTTCTTCCTCTCTTCACCTCTAGGGGACCAAAATAATCAACTCCCACATCTGTGAAAGGAGCCTTGTCAGGCATGACCTCTCCTCAGGCAAGTCTGCCATCTTCTGCTCTCCAAGTTTTCCTCTATAGCGTCTACATACAGTGCATTCTGTGATTGTTTTTCTCACAGCAGAGTTGGCATTGATTATCCAATATCTCTGTCGAAGCCTGTGCAACATGTGGTTTCTACCAGCGTGTCCTAGTTGTTGATGGATGTGACGTAAAATACGCTGGGAAACATGCAGATCTTTTGAAAGAATGACAGGATGTTTGGTCTCTGATGGTAAGGCCGATTTGTGCAAGTGACCACCAACTCTGAGAATGCCATCCTCTGGTATGGGATCCAGCTTGTACAGTGGGCTGTCCTTGGAAAGTTTATCTGAGCCGTGTTTCAATGAAGCAATTTCGCTTTTGAACCTATGTTTCTGAACAAAACGAAGTATTGCCTTTTCTGCCTCATCACAACACTGTGGAGTCAAGATTTTCCCTCCAAGTATGGCTTTGAAGTCTGAAGTTTCTGTTCGACAGAACCTTTAGCTCCTGTGTCCTTGTCACTCTCAGTGGCTTGAAGTTCTTTTTCTTTGGCTCAGAAGCAAAAGAATTCTTCTAAGCTCAAGGAACCAGGCAACAGATGTTTTAAGTTTCCACCATGATGAGAAGTAGCTGATGAGATGGTCTGTGGGATCTTCTGAGTGCTTGTTGATGGCATACACTGCTGATTTTCTTTTTACCTCTGGATCATCAGCAGGAATCATAGCTGGCTCAATGTCAGCTATAGGCCACTCCCTAGATGACAAACAGAGGAACTCTGGGCCTTTAATCCATCTTCCATTTGTGAGAAATTCCTCAGCTTTCAATCCACGAGATGCTTCATCAGCAGGATTCAGCTTGGTGCCCACATACCTCCACTGCGCAACATCTGTAGCTTCGCTAATAATGGAGACTGTGTTGGCAACAAAGGTATGGAAACATCTGGTTTCATTACAGATGTACTTGAGGACAGTTGTGCTATCAGTCCAAAACACTGACCTCTCCACCTGCCACTGAAGTTCCTTCTGAAGCATCGCATCCACTCTGACGGCAAGAACTGCTGCTGTGAGCTCCAGACGAGGAATGGTGGTTTGCTTCAGAGGGGCAACCCTGGCCTTTCCCACAAGAAATGAAACATGCACATTATCACCATCTTCCAGTCTCAGATAAGACACGGTGCCATAACCAACTTCACTGGCATCAGAAAATGATGAATTTGTGCTGTCACAGGTGTTCCAAAACCCTGAGGTTTTATGCAGCGATCCACCTTGAATCCACACATCCTTTGGAGGTCATTCAACCAATCAGTCCATTGCTTGGAAAACGATGGGGAAATTTGTTCATCCCACTTCAGGCTTCTTCTGCAGAGCTCCTGCAACATTAACCTGGCTGACATGGTGAAGGGAGCCAAAAATCCTAATGGATCATACAGTGAGCTAACCACAGACAAGATGCCTCTCCTGGTCTGTGGTCGTTCTTGCACTGAGGTTCTGAACATGAACGTATCAGATTCAACACACCATTGCAGTCCAAGCGCTCTTTCCATAGGAAGCTGGTCTGTGTCCAAATCCAACTCTTTCATTTCTGTTGCGCTGATGTCACCTGGGATAGACATCAACACAGAACGGCTGTTTGTAACCCATTTTGGAGACTGAATCCACCTTTGTGACAGAGTGCAGTCAAGTCCTTTACCATTTGAATTGCATCTTCCTCCGAGGCTGTAGACTTCAGGCAGTTGCCTACATAAAAATTATGGTTGACTGTGCTGATTACTTCAGGAGGAAAATCAGATGCACTGTCCTCTGCAGTTCTCCTCAAGGCATAATTTGCGCAACTGGGGGAAGATACAGCTCCAAACAAATGTACCCTCATTCGGTATTCTGCTGGTTCATGGTCAGTGTTGCCCTGGGGCCACCAAAGAAATCGGAGAAAATTCACATATTTGTCGGGTACCCGCACCTGATGAAACATGGCATGGATGTCCGCCATGACTGCAACAGGTTCCTTCCTGAACCGAATGAGGACCCCAATAAGAGTGTTGGTGAGATCAGGGCCCTGCAACAGCTGTTGGTTCAGTGATGTTCCTTTATATACGGCCCCACAGTCAAACACAACTCTCAGTTTTCCTTTGGTAGGGTGATGTACTCCATGATGGGGAATGTACCATACTTTTCCATCATCCTGTCCCAGCTGATCTATGGGTACCATTTCAGCATAGCCTTGAACCAACATGTCACTGAGAAATGAAGTATACTCCTCATTGTAGTTGACATTTCTCTCAAATTTCCTCTTCAGGCCTTGAAGCCGCTGCTCTGCCACACAGCGGTTATTTGGCAAGACAGGATCTTTTTCTCTGAAAGGTAAGTCAATACAGTAATGTCCATCTTTCAGTTCTGTTGTAGTTTGAACAGTCTTCATGAATTTAATGTCCTCTTTGGACATTTCCAATTGCCCCAATGATGTTCTCTCATTAAAATCATGATTATATTGACTGATGAGAATCTCTTCCAGATGTTCCACAGAGATGCGATTGGTCGTGACCACAGAGCAACCAGTCTTGACTCTGTTGCCATCTCCACCACGCAGCGGTCCATTAATTACCCAGCCGATTCTTGTTCGGACTGCATATGGTCCCTCATTTTGGCTGTTTATCAGCTCCCAGGGCTCCATTACCTTTGGTGCATCCGTACCAATGAGTAAATCCACCTCTGTGTCCACATCATGAAGCTTTATGTTGCTCAGATGTGACCACTTTGCAACATCCTCTTGCTGTGGGATGTTCAATCGTGACACTGGCATAGTCAGAACATTAGGTAACTTGATAAAAATCATCCATTTCCATGCCAGACACTTCCAAACCAGACAATACAGTAGTACTCACAATCTTCCTCTGACCCATAGTTCTCAACAAAATGTTGGCTGGTTTGCCACTTAGGCCAAGTCTCTTTGTTAGACTGACGGTACAGAATGTACCTGAACTCCCAGGATCCAGGAATGCGTATGTTTGCACAACTTTGTTACTCATCGGGCATTTAACCTGGACTGCAACAATGGAGAAGACAGCATGATCTTCATCACCGGTCCCTATATGACCACATGTCTGAGATGATTCATGAGAAACGCCGGTGGAGGGCTCACAGATTGCTGTGCATCTTTAAAGGATGAACTTTTATACTTTTCCTGAATATGAAGGACTGATGGATGCTTCTGATAACACACACTACAAACCAAACGACTCCTGCAGTCTTTACTTGTATGGCCAACCTTCAAACAACCAAAACAAATTCCATTTTCCTTTATGAATTTTATCTTGTCGCAATGCATCAAAAATGTGACTATTTTGTTTGCAAAGTAAAACAACATTTGAATTCACTTTGGACAGAAGAGGACTTGATGTTTTTCTCTGTGTAGATTTTTCCTCCATCTTTTACTGCAGTGACACTGGTAGCAAAAGTGCCTCCATTTCTTCTTTTGTTTTCTGTGACTAGCATTGGAAACTTTACTGCGGCTGGCAGATTGCAGATCTTGAATATTACCAAAAAGTGGGTCAGAGGCTATTCTGACTTGTCTCTCAACAAAGGTCACAAGGTCAGTGAACACTGCTCTACATCCATTTTGCTCCTGCAGATCACATGCAACACTTCGCCACTTTTGCCGTAGCTTGTAGGGAAGTTTCATCACAATATTTCTCAGATTTGAGGGCACATCCAACTCTTTCATATACATGATTTGCTGTGTTAAATTGCAACAGCCTCAAGAAACAGAGAAAATGATTGCAGTGCTTGGACATACTCTGCTTTAATGGAGGGCAGTTATGAATCCTGTCCATGTAAGCAGAAGCAATTTTATATTTGTTGCCAAAATGTTCATCAAGAAAGGATTTAGCTCTTTGGTATCCCATGTTAGGTGGTAAATGCTGGCAGCTCTTTACAAGGTCTCTTGGCTGCCCCCTGGTGTACTGTTCCAAAATGTCAAGCAATCACTGAAGTTGTTGGTTTTTCTTTCTACACAGTTTTCAAAAGTTCTCATAAAGGACTGAAACTGAAGAGGGTCACCATCAAACACAGGAATATTTCTCATTGGCAGAGCGGATGCTTGATTTTGCTGAACCAACAATTCAGTGATGTTATTCTGGCGCTGCATGATGTTCACAATATCATTGCAGGTGATGTTGTTATTGGCTAGATTCAGCGTATCATGAACCACTTGTGCTTTGTGTTCTTGAATTTGGCTTGTCCCTGGGCTGCTGTCAGTTTGTGTCACTACTGCTCGCTTAGGTCTGACAATATAGGATTCACATCCCGCTGACTGAGCATCATAAACCATCCGTGTTGCACTCACTTGGGTATTAGTTATTAATGGTGTAATATCAGTTCGTGTCATTGGCACTTGTTTAGGCCTGACAGTGACAGCATGAACACCATGATGAGATCTACGCTGAGACTTATTTGCATCATCCCTTTCTGGAACAAAATCATCAACATGAGGATTCAGGTGGCTTGTTACATGTGCCTCATTCTGCTTCCTTTCAAGATATGAGTTCATTCCATCAGATCCTTTAGAACCACACTTTGAGTTGATTTCCAGCACGTGAAGTTTTGCATTGGCTGCAGCCAGCTCAGTTTCCAAGGCCAACTGCTCCTTTTCCTTTCTGAGTTCCTCCTCTTTGGCTTCCCACAAGTGTTTCCTTTTAATGCAGCCATGCGCTCCATTAGTGCTGCCTTATCAGCTTCTGCTTTTATTCTTGCAGATAAAGTGGATGAGGCTTTGATAACTGTGAATGTTCTCTGGAATCATACTCCTTTTGACATAAAATATTTGAAGCACTGTCTTCAGGATTAATCTCATTAGAAACCACACTTAGATGATCAGGATTTTCCATATCATTGTCATTTGATTGCACATATGGGTGACCAGCATCAGATAACCAACTCTTTACATTTGCAATGAAATCAGAAAACATGATCCTTTGCTTGAAAATATGTATTTTGCCGTTCAACTTCATCTTCTGGCAAATTCATATTTAAGATGGCTTCATGTCATTTATGTCCTCGTAACACTTGACAAATTTATTCAGCTCAGACTGCACAGAGTTTACATTGTCAGCGGATTCCATCAAAACATGCATTTGTTCCATGTTCCTCTTGCTTGTTTGCATTTTAATGACCTCTTTTCTTGGCACGTAGTGACATAAAATGCCAAGCCCTTTGATGTAAACTTGATATTCCGCTTGGAAAGCGCGGACATAGTGTCACTCTTCACAACTGATGCAACTTCAGACATGTTTCCTTTATATTAAGCACTTTTCAGTATCCTTTAATTCCATTCTTTATTTGCAACAATTAGGGAATGCAGGGAAAACGCTCGTTACACAGACACGGCTCCGCATCAGATATTTTATGAATGAAATAAAGTGTGGCTGGCCGGAGGCGTAATGCGCAACCACAAGCGCGTACAATCCATACGTATCGTCAAACTTCCCAATATTCATCCAGTGAAACAATAACTCAAAACACTCCAATAGTTAAGCCGTTTTGCTTTACAGCCTTCAAGCAAATAGGTTTCACATACCGATGCTGTTGGGTAGTTTTGCGATGTAGGCCACACACTCTCCAAACGCCACGTCTTTGTCCATCAATCCTCGAACATGAGCGCTCCCAGCTTCCAGAAAGTCCATCCACAGGAACGTTAACTTTAGGGTGGTTTTTTACTTTATGTAGTGGCTACTTGTCTTTAATCAAAAATAAATAATCAAAAGTCAAAAGAATAAAGAAATAAAACGAAATCAAATAAATCAAAGGACCACTAAGGCACGCAGGGATTAATTTACGCAGGTGAAAAGGAAAGCCATTGTCCAGGCAAAGTCAGATTTCTGCGGTTTATTTCCCATTTTTAAGCAAACAACAAAGAACAATGGCCTCTGCTGCCTCTCTTGCCTGGTTAAAAACCATAGCCCTTCCCGGTGCCCAGCTCACCGATCCCTGCCTACCCCTACATATAGATTCACCCAGTGCACACCTGGCTACCCGGTACTTTCAAAATAAAGGCATTAATCACTCAAATGAACTAAAATAATTATACTAATTCTATAATGAAACTAAAGGTGTACACTTCAAAACCCCCCAAAAAATAACTAAATGTTTAACTATTGAATATCACAAAATAACAAATAGCTCCAACAGTAAGTGTATACATATGTGTATATGTTTTTTTACATATACTCTTAATATGATTATATATAAGTTTTGTATTTCTTACCCCTAGTTAAACAGTTTTGTTATGTATATATTTGTTAATAAAGTATGAAATAAACACAACTGCCTCCATATGAGCGACGCTCTATGTAAAGACAGATAACTGATTCTTCACCCAGGAGGATAAGTCAGATTGTTGGCATATGTTATTTTACGCCAATGAGGATCTATTTATGAATGAAGACGTTGATTTGAGGTAATAAAATACTTAAAATTACATAGTGTCCCTTTAAAATAAAGAGACACAACGTTATGCATTGTTTCAAATTGAGTTGTTGAAACCAGAAGAATAGAATGATCTTTATTGTCATTAAGAAACTGAACAACGAAATTGTAGAGCTTCTCCTTTTCAGTGTACAAGAATAAATAAAATAGGAATTAATTATGAAAAAGAAGTAAATAAATCTTTGACTGTAAATACAAAATAAGTATAATGGATTTATATACAAATGTGATTATGAATTTACAACAAGGATAAATACTGAATATATAAACAGGAAATGTATTGTATGTATGTATTGCAGCAGATGTTAAGACTATGTATTAAGACAGCACGATCTGATGTCACCTAGTAATTAACAGTCCTGGACAACTGAGACAATAGTCCTGGAGCACTAACCCTAAGCTTTACCCTAACTCTAAAAACTTTGACATTTGTCCAGGACTGTTAAGTACTTGGTGATATCAGATCATCCATTAATCTGTTGGTCCACTGTGGATCAGTGTTGGAGCCTGTTCAGACCAGTAGGGGCAGTAGTGCAGCGTTTGTAACTGTAAACACTGTTAAACAGCTTTTTGCAAACTCACTCCAAAACACACACGTGATTACAGTGCAGTTGTGTTTATTTCATACTTTATTAACAAATATATACATAACAAAACTGTTTAGCCAGGGTAAGAAATACAAAACTTATATATAATCATATTAAGAGTATATGTAAAAATCATATACACATATATATACATCTACATCTATACATAGACATATATAAACATTATATCCATACATATATTCATATATACACAGAAAAAAGAAATAACTGATCAATAAATAAAATTTTCAAAAAAGCATATTAATTTACTAAAATTTTTTCCAAAATAAAATTTGTTTTTAATGCCTTATAAGGTTTTCAATGCTGTCTGTAATGGTGCTGTACTGATAAAGTTCCTGCAAAAACAGAGTGAAGTTGGGTTTGTTGTTAGACCATTTCCTTTTATGAATGTGGAATTTTTCCACAATAAAAACAAGTCCTTTTCCATCCTGCTGTCATCAAAGTAAAGAAAAATGTCCCTCTCCTGCAGCTGCAGTGAGTGTCCGGTTCTTCCTTGGATAAAAGTCTGTACATTTAACCAAAACATTTGTGAATACAAACAGTGATAAAATAAATGTGAAACAGATTCTTCACTCAAGCCACAGAAATCACAGGAATATTCAATATCAATGTTAAATCTTTCTAAAGGTTTTTTTGGCTGGATATGTTCTGTGTATAATTTTGAAAGATATTTCCTTAATCTTATTGTTTAGACAAAATTCACTACTGACCAGCCCATTTTTCTTCCAGTCTATATCATTATAAAGAGACGACCAAAACTTGTAGCAGAAGGAACAGTTATGTTTACCAAAAAATTTCTAATGTATTTATTTGAACTATTGTTTTTGTGACATCAATTATTTTCCAGAGAAATACTGTTTATAGAAGTTGTCATGTGGATCTGGGATCTAGAGCCCACAAGAAGCTGTGGTACATTCCTTTGGAATAGCATTAAAGATTATATCATATTCTTTTTTGGTGTAACTGCAATACCAAGGTCTTCATGAGTTGTGAGACTAAAATAATCCCATTATTGACCTGTAGATTTTGTCATATAAATATCTGTTTTTATACTGAATACTCCTGTTATTCCAAAGGTAATAATTATGTTTGTACACCATTTTCCAGAGGTTAGCTTGATTGTGGAAATTTGCTGAATTTCACAGGTAATTTATCTGGATTATAATCACATTTCAATAGGAATTTAAGTCCTCCAATTGAATTAAAAATATATTTTGGGGAAAAGTTGCTCCACATATTATCTTCCTCCTTCATCAAATTTCATCAGCCATTTAATTTTAAAAAGTATTATTTAATGTTTCAATACTTAGGACCTCCAAACCCCATTTGTCTCTGTGTGTTAGATAGTACTCTCTTTTTAGATAATGACATTTATTTCCTCCATGTGAAGTTGAATAAAATTTTATCCAGTTTTATATATTGTAGTAGGCATTCCTAAAAGTCAGAGAATTACAGTGCAGTTGTGTTTATTTCCTGCACTTTATCAAACACATTCATTGATCTGATCAGTTCAGTCATCAAACAAGACAGGATAAAGTGTGCTTAGGAATTAGTAGAACAAATACTCAACTTTTTAAATGATGTATATCCTAGCATATTGTATTATCAGTAGTTTTCACCAGCCCAGAAAAGCAGCCCTCCTATTTAGTCCAGAAAGTCACCAGCAGGCTACAGTCCATTTAAGTAATAAATACTAAGGTTGCACAAATGTTGTTATTTACTTTCAACTGGAGACAGTCACTGAGCTGTGACATATGCTGGAATAATCTGATGTTTTCTGTTTGACATAGAAAGCAGGTAGAGGACAAGTCCTCCTCCGAGGGCACAAAGAACAAAGGAAATCATTGATCATCGGTGCCTCCTTTGCACTGGTAAAAAACCATAGGCCCACCCAGGTGCATGCTGGTCCACAAGGTGCCTACCTACTCAAATAAATAACACGGCAAATGTTTCTTTTTCTTTCTACAGTATGGATGTGACATGCAGCTAATCCTCATTGCTGTTTATATTTATCCCTTTGGTCAAATGGCCTAAGTGTCATACCTTTACAGTGATTGTATTTATTGTAGATTTATGCAGTAATTAAGATGTGCCCTGATCAAACTGGTCAATATGCTTGCTTCTGCTTTTCTCAGATCCTGGGTCTCACCTGGAACAAGGTAGGCCGAGCAGTTACCAGGAGCTTTTGCAGTTGACAGACATGAGACTCATTACTGAGCGTCATGCATGCCTAAAAGCCCATACACCAAAATGCGAGGGTACATGCAATCACTCAAATTGTAATGTGACAGTAGCTGGTGGAAATACTCAGACTAGCCAACAGAATATGCTGTGTTATAAATCCTTCACCAAGTGTTTTTTTAGTTACTCTTGTGAATTTGTAGAATGTTGTGCTTTTGTAATGACATATTTGAACGGCCATTTTCAAATTCTAAAGCAAAGGGACATGCTTCTTAAAAGCTGTGCATGTCATGCATTATTGGATTATAGGGGTGTCACGGGTATGAAAATTTAACCTCATGGTTACTGTGACCAAAATTATCCACGGTGTTTTGGGGTATCAATATGTATCATTTAAAAAGTGTGTTGAATATGTTCAGAAAGCATTCTACACAGTCCTCACACACAAACTTAGGGACATAGTTTCAAAAAGTGTAAAAATACAGAGAAAGCCTTATCAAAAGTACAAGTTTTTATTTTGAAATTAAAACGGTAATGGTGTTATAAACATTTTTATTGGGGTTTACCACTACACCGGGTAAGCGTGACATCTCTACTGGATGATGTTCTATCAAAAAACATAGTGCAAACTATGGGACTTTGTAACTCTTCTTACACAAAGCTGCAGGTGAGATGGGGTGGGAGAAGTCAGGATGGAGCAGGAAACACAGCTGGAGAGGGAAGTGGAGCAAGTATGTAATTATTGTAAAATGAGTCTTAATCAAAAATCAAAACACTAGACAACGGTTATTTGTTGGGTGTAATTGATCAGCCTGGTGTGAGGAATAAATCCTATCCCTGCATATCATCCTCTATTGCTGAAATGACAGGTGGCATGGTCATATTTTTAGCTATGTTAAATGCATGTTGCTGAAAGGGACCACAAATGTCAAATGCAGGGTTTTTTCATGTAAACTTCATGCTGTGTATATAGCCTGAATATAAATGGAATATTTTCTTTGTTGGTTCAACAGTTTTCTGTCCCAGGCAGCTCTCATTACCAAAACTACATGACAAAGGCAGGTTACGGTACCACAGTCATACACACAGTCATTTCTGGATCCAGTGGTGTCAGCTTGGCTTTTCATTCAACAAACCGCACTCTCAGTCCCTGTTTGGTGCTCCACCTCAAATACATCACAGCTCCATGGAGGTCTTATCACTCCTGATCTCAGAAGGTGATTCCCCAGGGTCTCCCTCCCAGTTGCAAGTGTGAAGCTGCGTGGAATGTAATCTGCCCAAGCTCCACATACTCCCTCAAAAAGTTTGATGGCTTCTCGCCTGAGGCTTTCTGGAAAGTGGCTTGTCCCAGGTTTCTCTGGTACAGTTTTCCACCCCCTGCCTCCCTGGAATGCTTTCCCCCACAAGGATTGCCCCTTCTGTTTGGCAGGTGTGTTACCAGGCTGATGGGGTCAGTAAAGCCCAGCCACCTGGCTTAAAAGCTCCCTTCTAGTCAGTGGGTCAGGAGTTCCTAGTCTCACCTCTCCTCCTTGAGAAGATCTTTGCTCACCCTCACCTTTTTTCTTCCTCTTAGAAAAAGTTGGATGGATGTTAACATGTAGAGTTTATCTTCTCCCCACAGTTAGAACCAACACCCAGAGCTTTTACATTATCTTCTTGCTCTCTCATCTGATTTGGAAGAATGATGGTTGAAACTTTTGTCACATCCTCCTCTCCTTCCTGGACAGCATCACTCCTTTTGCCTCCCACTGTTCTCTGACCGCACTCATGGTTTCCTACCCAGGAAGCCCCCAGCTCTGCAGGATTTCCCCACACCTTGGGTACTCTTTATCCAGTTTCTCCAGGCTGTTGTGGGAGACAAGGATGTCACTCAACATAGCTATCCTCTTCATGGACTCTGCATTCCTCTGTCCGATGGGCAAAGATGGGAAGCTTTGGCTGTTTCTGTCTCAGTTTAGTTGAAGTATACCATCCAGCTGGTCTGTCTCCCATATTAACACGTGGTGATGGCAGTACTACTCTTATTCTCCTCTCAGGCTTATCCCCTCCAAAGGAATCTGTGCAGGTGCATTTCACATTCCCTCTCCAACTACACTGAATTGTACATCTTCTTGATGTCTCCAAGGGCAAAGTACAAAATTTCTTCTGAACTCTCACAAGTAACACAGCTCTGATTGGATTGAACACATCAGGTCCCTTCAGCAGAAGATCATTCATACTTATCCCTTTGAATTTTTGACTGCTATTCCATACCAATCGTTACTCAGGTCGGGACAGAATGTGGGTTTGGTGCCACCAGGTGGATCAATGCACTGGTCAACTTTCCCCATTTCCTCCTTAATTCCATCAGAAAGCTCAATGGCAGCAGCCCGCCTAATCCATTTATGGATCTGTAAGTGTTGTGTGTACATGGTTTTCGCTCTGGTTGTCTCCGGGCAGCTGTCTTTCTGTCCTTAAGAATGTGGCCTCTACTGCGCCTTTGTTCTTAGGAAGTGAGGTGGGGTCCAGCCCATAGCAGACAAGTTTGTGGGCTATTACTCTGCCTTGAGGTGTCTTGATCCTAACTCAAGGAGGTATCTATTTGTTTTCACTTTCATGGCCATCCTGCCTACACCATGTAGGATTAAGGTCACTTTCTCGCACCGTACTTCAGCCTTTCAGCAGCTTTGTGGGTTATGTAGTTTGTATCAGAAGCAAGATCAATTAGAGTCCTAATCTTCTGACCTGCATTATGCAGTGACTTCCATCAGCATCATGATGACAGGGAGTTCGCTGCAGTCTATTCCTCGCCAGGAAGCACAGTCCAGGCCTCACTGGTGTTAATCCTGCCTGCAGCGCTTGTTGGTGAAGACTTTTCTGCACCTCTCTGCCATCTCTCAGCTGATCCAGATGGCTCTACCTTGGACTTTGTGGGCTCTCCCAGTCTTTCCTCCACCTGTGGTATTCTCTTTTATTTCCAATCAAGATGAGAAGGGCTACGGCTTAATCCTCAGCAGCAGGTGCAGGTGCTACTGGCATTACTGGTTCTTCGCCACCTCACCAGCTGGTCTCTGCAGTCCTCCTCGCAGCCATGAACTCAGCTTTCCTCATTTCCAGCCTGCTTGAATACAACCCTTAAATCTTTAATTTGGTCATTCAGGCGCTGTCTCTCTTCCATGAGGATCCACTCAGCCTCCCAGGCAGACATAGTTCTGGTGTCCTCTGCACCCTCTTTCCCAGGAGGGTTAGGTGCATCTCATAGTTCTCAAGTGGGTACTTTCAACAGAAGGTTTTCAGCTACATCACAGCTCTTCTCAGTTTCATGGATCGCTGCTGTGAGCTCATGTCAGCCATACTTGGACCATACAGGTTCACTTGGACAAGGTCTTTCAATTCTTTCCATCTTTCTTCAGCTTCAGTTGCAGTTCACTCAATGTCACCCTGTAGTGTCTTCCAAAACTGCATCTTCTTCCTTTGTTTGCTCTGATGCTCCTTCCCCCC
>CM056550.1:333146-384537 GCA_029721515.1 Synanceia verrucosa
AATTAGGCGGCACCTCCAAAATCCTCCCATAGATGCAATGTTAATTTTCAGAGGAAAAGGGGGGGGAAGCAGAAAACCCTTTTTTTAAACCTGCCGCTGTCACCCTTTCTGAGTGGGCTAGAGACATGAAATTTACACCGCAATCATCGCAGCCCTCCCGCCCAGCCCAAAACCCCAAAGCTGACCCCCTACGGTTTTGGAGTTTTTTAAAGGGGAGTTGGGGGTCTGACTGTTCAAATGAATGGCAGCCAAGGGGGCAGAAGGAGACAGAGGCGGGGCGGGGAGGGGGAGTGATGAGGGGGGCTCAGGGAAACGCCCAGCTCTGTGTGTGGCATTTGGGGCTGCAGTGAGCATGTTTGGATACGGGTTTGATTGGTAAATGCAATTATATATTTCCCCTTTATATATTTCCCCATTCAGTTTTTAAATTAAATTAATTATACATTCATAATTTTTCAAATTCATTGTACTCAACCTTTATTATAATTCAACCCAGCATTCAGCAGTTTGGCTTGGGGTTTTATTTTCAAAATTTCTATTCATAAAATTTCTTTCCCATTCTAACATTCAACCAGATTAGAGTTTGGCTTATTTCTTTTCAAAATTTCAATTTCATTCTATTAAATTAAACCCCAGCTAGTTTCCCAGCGAGCTTCATGGGGAAAACCCCAATTGCCAGCAATTGTTTTTAGTTTGGGAATCCCCAAAATTTCACCCCTATGTTATCCTCCCTTTATTCTTATTATTTTTTTTCCCCCCTTTTTTTGGCTCGTTTTTCCCACAAATTTAAACCAGAAACTTCAAACCAACTTCAAACGGGCTTCATCGACATGTGTGTTGTATTTTTCTAAGACTAACCTTCAAAATTTTGATTTAAACATAATTATAAAAATTCCCATTGAAAATGAATGGGGGGGCCAAAACTTCAAAATTTTCAACCTCAAAAAAACCCTTTTCATAACCCCTTTTAATACTTTCACTTAAAAATTTTATCAACTTTAAAAACGGGGTAAATTTTCCTCACATATTCAAATTCACTTAAATTTCAAAATGTACAGTTCATTAAATTTTTGATTTATGTCAGACCATAAAATCTTCAAAATCACCCTTTTAACATGGGTGTCTTTTTGGGCACTAGAGGGGGAAACTACACACCTAGAGGGGAAACAGGTCTGGGCCTAAAAAAATTTTTTTAAACATAAAGGGGGCTGAATCCCACGGACATTTTTTACATAAAAAGGGGAAATTTGGTCCCGATCGAGCGGTTTGTCTCATGTCTGGAGGTTTATATTTTTGGCTGCCCTTTTAGGGGGGCACTCCAGAAATCCCTCCAAGACTAATGTTAATTTTCAGAGGAAAAGGGGGGGAAAGGGAAAAAACCCTCGGTTTAACCTGCCGCTGCAGCCTCTGAGGGGGTAAAACATAAAATTTTCACCGCCGGGTCATGGAGCCCTCCCCCACGGTCCAAACCCCAAAGCTGTACTTAGGTTTTGGAGTTATTTAGAGGAGTTTGGGGTCTGACCTTTCAAAGAATGGCAGCCTGGGGGAGAAGGAGACAGAGGCGGGGCGGGGAGAGGGGGGAAAAGGGGGCGCCTAAAAAAACCCCAGCTCTGTGTGTGGATTGGGCTGCAGTGAGATGTCTGTAACGGGTTTGATTTAAACAAATTTATATTTCACCATGTATAATTTCACCATTCAGTTTTTTAAATTTAAAACATTAATTATAATTTCAAAATTTTTTCAACATTCATTGTACTAACCCTCATTTTACAATTCAACCCAGCTTTCGCAGTTTGGTTAGGCTTTTTTTCAAAATTTCTTTTCATACAATTCATTCTCATTTTTAACATTAAACCCCAGCATTCAGCATTTTGGTTCAGCTTTCATTTTCAAAATTTCAATTCATAAAACATTCTCACAAAATTCAACCCAGATTAGTTTTGGGGCAGCTAGTTCAGTTGGGGAGTTTTTACACCCAGTTTCCAGAATTGTTTAGTTGGGTCCCAAAGTCACATATGTTATCCTACCTTTTTCTTATTATTATTTTTTTTCCCCCCATTTTTTTGGTTTCGCTTCTTCCCCCACAGTTTTCGCTAAAACTTAAAACCAACTTCAAACGGGTTATCGACACGGTGCATATTTTTCATAACAACCTTTCAAAATTTTTGAGTTATTAAATAATTCATAAAAATTTTCCCATTAAAAATGAATGGGGGGCTTAAAACCCAAAATTTTCAACCTCAAAAAACCTTCATAACCCCCTTCAAAATTTGGGATTAAAAACTTCATTCAATTTCAAAACGGGGAAAATTTTCCCCCTGGCTACATTTTCTAAAAATCATTGTCATTAAAAATGTAGGGTTCATTCACAATTTCAG
Organism: Synanceia verrucosa; assembly: GCA_029721515.1. Lineage (NCBI taxonomy): Eukaryota > Metazoa > Chordata > Actinopteri > Perciformes > Synanceiidae > Synanceia > Synanceia verrucosa. The sequence continues at coordinate 335,525 of CM056550.1, forward strand.
TATTCAGACATGAAATTTTCAAAATCAGCCTTTAACATGGGTTTTCATTCCACTGGGGGGAGAACTAACCCCCAGAGGGAGAGCAGGTCTGAAGGCCTGAAAAATTTTTTTAAACGGCAGGAGGGCTACGAACCCCCCACGGCAAAATTTTTTACATCAAAACGTTGGAAATCTTGTCCGATCGAGGATGTGTCCTGTGTCTGTGAGGTTTATAGTTTTGGCCCAGCCCCTTTAATTAGGGCGCACCTCCAGAAACCCCTCCATAGACTGCAATGTTAATTTTCAGAGGAAAGGGGGGAGGAAGCAGAAAAACCCTCTTGTGTTTAACCTGCGGTCAGCCTTCTGAGGGGCTAGAGACATAAAATTTTACACCGCTAATATCCCGCTCAAGGTTTTTCCCAAACCCCCAAAGCTGACTCCTACGGTTTTGGAGTTATTTAGAGGAGTTTGGCGGGGTCTGACCAGTTCAAATGAATGGCAGCCAAAGGGGGCAGAAGGAGACAGAGGTGGTGCAGGGAGAGGGAGTGGAGGGGGGGGCCTTTTCCATGGAAAGGGCCCAGCTGTGTGTGTGGCATTGGGTGAGGAGCATGCCTGTGATACAGGCTTCTGATTGGTCATGCAATTATATCCCACCATGTATATATTTCACCATTCAGCTTTTAAATTTCAAATTCGGGATTATACATTCATAATTTTTCAACATTCATTCTGCTTAACCTTCATACTACTACATTCAACCCAGCATTGCAGTTTGTTAGGTTTTTATTTTCAAAGTTTCTACATACAATTCATTCTCTTCAAAATTCAACCCAGCGTAGCAGTTTGTTTAGGCTTTTATTTTCAAAGTTTCAATTCATAAAACCTTTCCCCATTCAAAATTCAACCCAGCATTCAGCAGTTTTTCAGCTTTCATTTTAAAAATTTCAATTTAAAACATTCTATTCATACATTCAACCCCAGCATTAGTTTCAGCAGCAGCTTCAGCTGGGACACCCCCCAATTGCTTCAGAAATTGTTTTAGTTGGTGTAATGCCCAAAGCATTCACACCTATGTTACCCTATTTATTATGTGCTCGGCCGAGAAAGGTTGGGCCAGCCTTAAGCAGGGGCCACATATTACTATTGTTTTTGGGGTTCCCCGGCAAAGATTCGGCAGGGGGCCCTGCCATGAATGCTTGTAGTAGGCCCAAAAAACAAAATAATTGATGAAAAGATAAAAACCCCAAAACCACCCAAAAAAACATAAAGTGAGTGTGTTTTGGGCCAGCAACGCGCATTAGTATCCAGGACGAGGTTTTTTTTTATTATTTTTTTTTTATTTTTAAATTTATAGAGGGGATTTTCGAAAAGGGGTCGAGGGGTGCACCCAGGCATGAGAATTAAACCGGGGACCCGTGCCACCATCATTTTTTCTCCCCCCGCGCCCCGGGGGGAACCTAGCCCCCAAAAAAACCCTAAAAGTCCCATAGGAATGAAGGGGAAAGTGGATTTCAAATTTTTTTTTCATCGAACAAAGAGTCACAGCTCCCCATTCTTTCACCTAGAAAAACCCCTTTAAATTTTAAAAAGGGAAATTTTTCCCGGCAAATATTCATATTCATCTTCAATTAAAAAAAAAGTATAGTTTCTTCAGATTTAACTTTTTCCAGACCATGAAATCTTCAAAAAACAGACTTTAACATGGGTGTCTATTGGGCACTAGAGTGGGGGAATCAACCCGAGGGAGGAAAATTTCAGAATCGCTGAAAAAATATTTTTTAAAACCAGGAGGGCCACGTCACCCACTGACATAATTTTTTCAGCAAAAACGTTTGGGAAAATTTTTCCGGTCGAAAAGGAGGTGTCTTTGTCCTGGGGTTTATGGTTTTTGGGCCCCGACCCTTAAAGGGGGAGCACCTCCCAAAATTCTTCCATTGGGCCCAATGTTAATTTTTAGAGAAAAAGGGGAGAAAACAGGAAAACCCCTTGTGTTTAACCTGCCCCTGACGGGGCCCCCAAAGGGGGTGAGACATAAAATTTACATCGCAATCCCCGCGACTCCTGGGTTACGGGCCAAACCCCAAAGCTGCACGCTTTTCGGTTGGGAGTTATTTAGAGGGGTTCGGAGGGGCTGACTCAGCTTGAAATCAATGGCAGTCAATGAGCCAGGGGGGGACAGACCAGGGCGCAGACTTTTTCCATAGGGTGCCCATGGGGGGTTGGCCATGCAGGGGGGGCGGGGAGAATTAGGGTGATATGCATGAACCTCCATCACCACAGCATCATTCACATGCAAAATCTAAGCTCTACTGCTTAAGGTTTTTTTTTAAAGGGGGTGATTTAAGGTCAGCTCAAAACAGAAGATAGTGTGACAGAGCAGCTTTTGTGTGTGGTATTTGAACTGAAGGGACCCTTTTTGTGATATGATGATAGGTCAATGCTGATGATACAGAGAGGGGGGACATCATTGATCACACACACAGACAGGGAAATCAGGCTGTTTTTAAAATAAAAGTCTGTTTTTTCAAAATAAAAGCCCAAACTTCGAGGGGTAACTTTTTTCCCCGGGGTGTGGAGATGACTATCCTTTCAAAGTAAAAGCCCCAAACTCTGATTTCAGGGGCCCCAGGAAACAAGGTGTGTTTGCAACATGAACCCGGGGCAGGCACGCACGAGGCGGTTCAAGGGGGTTTGTTTTCAACACAACCTGACAGGCAACGAAGGGGGGTTCGTGCAGGAGAGGGTCAGATGATCAGGTGGGGCCCCCAAAGGTCGGCCCTTTTGCAGGCACATATTAAAATTTCTTCAGGAATTTTGTCTGTTCTTTTTATTATTTTTCTTCCCCCCGTTTTTTTGGTCGCTTCTTTCCCACAGTTTTTGAGAAACTTCAAACCAACTTAAAAAGTGGGTTACGGGGCACGGGGCTATTACTTTTTATAACCAACCCCTTATAATTTCCGATTTTTAACTAATTTATCAAAATTTTCCCCTTGAAATGAATGGGGGGGTTTTAAAATTCAAAATTTTCAACCCCGAACAAACCTTCATAACCCTTTTATAAGACTTAGAAACTTCATTCAACTTTTAAAAAGCAGGAAATTTCCCTACATATTCATAAATCATTGTCTATTCAAAAAAAGTACGGGTTTATTCACAATTTCAGCAATCTCAGACCATGAAATCTTTAAAATCAGCCTTTTAAAATGGGTTTATTACACTAGAGGGGGGAACTACACACCTAGAGGGGGGCAGTGTCTAAGGCCTGAAAATATTTTTAAATCAAGTGAGGGTTTTTGCACACCCCAGGAAATTTTAATAAAAGTTGGGAAAACTTTTCCACGAGGATGTTTGTCTCATGTCTGTGAGGTTTAATTTTGGGGCCAGACCCAATTTGGCGAAATTTTCCCGAAAACCCCCATGACTGCAATGTTAATTTCAGAGGAAAAAAGGGGGAGGGAAAAAGCCCCTTTGGGAATCCTGTCGCCCTTCTGAGGGGCTGAGACAGAAATTTTCACCCCGGGCCCCTGGGGGGCCCCGCCGCCATCCCCCAAGCGCCCCAGTTTTTATTATTTTAGGAGTTTTCATCTGACCCAGTTTAAATGAATGGAGCCCGGGGGGAGGGGGCAGAGGCTGGCAGGAGAGGGAGGAGGGGAGGGTGTCTGAAAAGCCCACGGGGGTTTTGGGCCAGGGCCTGCCGTAACAGGTTCGATTTCAATGCTAATTTAAACTCAAGTAATTTCCCTTTGCTTTTTTAAAATTAAATGGGTTTAATTTATAATTTTTCATTCTTCTATTTTCTTCATACTATAATTAAAGATTAGCTTTGGCTTAGGGGTTATTTTAAAATTTATTTACAATTTTATTTTCACAAAAAATTCAACCCAGCATTCAGCAGTTTGGCTTCAGCTTTCATTTTCAAAATTTCAATTGCATAAATTCATTTTCAGCCACATTCAACCCAGCATTAGCATTCGGGCAGCGTAGCTTCAGCTGCGGGCATTACACCGCACTGCTTCTCAGCAATTGCTCTTTCTAGCTGGTGTGAATGCCCAAAGCATTCACACCTATGTTCTCCTACCTTTATTATTATTATTATTATTCTTCCTCTACTTTGGCCAAGGCTTCTTCTCCCACAGTTTTCAAGCTAGAAACTTCAAACGAACAAAACGCGGCGCCTTCATCGGGAATGGTGCTTGCATTTTTCTAAGCTACAACTCATAATTTCCGAGTTATTAACAATAATTCAAAAATTTTTCCCATTGAAATGAATGGGGAGAGCTTCAAATTTAAAAATTTTCAGCCTCGAACAAACCTTCATAACTCCTTCATACTTTCACTCTAGAAACTTCATTCTTACTTTCAAACGCGTAAATTTTTTCCGGCTACATATTCATAATTCATCTCAATTCAAAAATGTACGGTTCATTCACAATTTCAGCTTATCTCAGACCATGAAATCTTCAAAATCAGCCTTTAACATGGGTGTTCATTGGTGTGCACTAGAGTGGGGAGAACTACACCCAGAGTGGAGATAGCAAACCAGCGTCTGAAAAAATATTTTTAAATCAAGTGATTGTGAGGGCTACATGTACAATCTCTAATGGACATAATTTTTACATCAAACATTGGAAATTTCTGTCCTGGTCAGAAGGATGTGTCTCATGTCTGTCAGGTTTGTAACTTTGCTCCAGACCCTAAACAGGGCTTATACACCTGAAAAATCTCCATTGGGCCCAATGTTAAATTTCAGAGGAAAGGCGGAGAAGCAGAGAAACTCTTGTGTTTAACCTGCCGCTGTCAGCCTTCTGAGTGGGATAGGAGATACATAAAATTTACACCGCTACATCGGTCAGAGCTCCCTGCTACCACATCCAAACCCCAAAGCCGTGACTCTTACGGTTGGGGAGTTATTTAGAGGAGTTCGGCAGGGTCTGACTCAGTTCAAATGAATGGCAGTCTAAGGACAGAAGCTGGCAGGGAGAGGAGTGAGAAGGAGGCCGCCCATGGAAACGGCCCAGCTCTGGCAGTTGACCTCAAGTGATCCTTGCCTGGGGCTTATACAGGCTTGATCGATCAATGCTCATGATACAGAGAGTGGATGACATCATCAATCACACACAAACAACAGACAGACCAGGGGCTGTCTTAGACTTTTTAAAGGGGCCGGGCCCAAGGGGGCCCAAGTCATGCAGGGGTGGCCAGCAGAATTAGGTCAACTCCAGAGAGGTGACTGTTTCTCACAGGGAAGCTGTGTCTATGACTGTCCTTCAAAATAAAAGTCCTAATTTGATTGAGTTCTCACAGGAAACAAAGTCAGGCACGCACGTAGTGCGTATTTCGTGTGTTTGATTGCACATGATGATCTAGATAGCACGACATAGTGCGTATTTCCGGTGTGTTCATTACTGCAACATGGATCTCGAACAGGCACACATTTTTGAATCACCAACATTTTCACCATTCAGCTTTTGAAATTTAATTCATGAGTTATACATTAATACTTTAACATTCATTCTGCTTAACTCATACTACTACATTCAACCCAGTATTAGGCAGTTTGGCTTTGGCTTTTTTTTTCTAAATTGTATCTAGCATCCACTCATTCATTGTTTTTCAACATTATCCAATGAATCCTTCACACAATATATTCAATCCAGCAATAGAATTAATGAATGTTAGTTTCAAATTTACATCCACAATCATTCCTATTCATATTCAACTTCAGTATTATATTTCAAAGGCTAAGAGTTTCATGGCTAGCCTTACAGAAAGCACGGCGCATATATTACAATTGGTTTGGGGGTTCTGTAATGATATCACAGGTATGAAGCTCATTTGCCACAATGCTTGTAGTAGGTCCAAAAACACACATATATGATGTAAAATGATAAAAATACCAAAAATACCCAAAAATCAATCCCAAAATCATAAAAACGCTGTGTTTTAAGCCAGCAACGCGCTTATTAGTATTCAGGACGAGGGTTTATTTTTTCCTATTATTATTATTTTTATTATAGCCACTTCTTCGCAATTAATGCGGGTCAGACCGTAAGGTGCACCCAGGCATGAGATATATCAAAACGCATGCGTCTCGATCGTGCCACCATGGCTATTACTTTTCTCCGTCAAAGCCGTTACCGTGGCGACGCTAGACCCCAAAACCGCCGAAAAAGTCCCATAGGAATGAATGGGGAAAGGGTCGGATTTCAAATTTTTTCTTCATCGAACAAACAGTCACAGCTCCCTCATGCTTTCACCTAGAAACTCCATTCAACTTTCAAAACGCAGCAAATTTTCCTGGCAACATATTCATAATTCATCTTCAATTAAAAAAATGTATAGTTTCTTCAGCATTTCAGCTTTTTCCAGACCATGAAATCTTCAAAAATCAGCCTTTAACATGGGTGTCTATTATGCGGTGCACTAGAGTGGGAGAACTACACACCCAGAGTGGAGAGCAGTTTCAGAATCGCCTGAAAAAATATTTTTAAATCAGCGATTGTGAGGGCCACATGTTCACTCCACTGACATAATTTTTACAGCAAAACGTTGGAAATTTCGTCTCCGGTCGTAGCGATGTGTCTCTTGTGTCTCTGAGATTTATGGTTTTGGCCCAGACCCTTAATTAGGCAGCACCTCCAAAAATCTCTCCATTGGGCCCAATGTTAATTTTCAGAGGAAAAGGCGTGGAGAAAGCAGGAAAACCTCTTGTGTTTAACCTGCCGCTGACGGGCTTCTGAGTGGGCTAGAGACATAAAATTTACATCGCTGCTGATCCTCAGCTCCTGCCAGCTTAGGGTCCAAACCCCAAAGCTGTACGCCTTACGGTTGGGGAGTTATTTAGAGGAGTTTGGCATGGTCCGACTCAGCTTGAAATCAATGGCAGTCAATGGGAGCCAGTGTGGGAGTCAGACCAGGGCGCTGCTAGACTTTTCCATAGGGGTGCCTCATGGGGTGTCGAAGCCATGCAGGGGTGGACAGCAGAATTAAGTGATATGCATGATCCTCCATCACCATAGCATCATTCACATGCAAAAATCTAAGCTCTACTCCTTATAGTTTTTTTATACGAGAGGTGATTGGACAGGTCAGCTCATAATCAGTGGCATAGTTGTGTGTGTGTGTCAGGTGGGGATCCACATAGACACATATATAGAGATTAGGTGATGATATGATACAGGCTTCTGATTGCCCATTACCAATGATACAGAGAGTGGATGACATCATTGATCACACACACAGACAGGAAGCTCAGGCTGTTTCCTTCAAAATAAAAGTCTGTTTTTCAAAATAAAAGCCCCAAACTTCGGAGGGGTAACTTTTTCCTCACAGGAAGCTGTGGCAATGACTGTCCTTTCAAAGTAAAAGCCCCAAACTCTGATTTAAGCTTCACAGGAAACAAAGTGTGTTTGTTTGCAACATTAATCTGGAACAGGCACGCACATAGTGCGTGGTCAGCGTGGTTTGTTTTCAACATGAACCTGGGACAGGTACGCACGGGCGCGTGCTTCGTGCAGGAGAGGGTCAGCATGCATCAGGCTGGGCCTACATGGCCCGCGCCGCGTGGGTCCGCGTCATGTGTGCAGGCACATATTAAAATTTCTTCGGAATTTTAGTCTAGTTATTATTTTTATTATAGCCACTTCTTCGGCAATTAATGGTCGCACCGTAAGGTGCACCCAGGCATGAGATATATCAAAGCGTGCGTCTCGATCGTGCCACCATGGCTATTACTTTTCTCCGTCAAAGCTGTTACTGCGGGCGACGCTAGACCCCAAAAACCGCCAAAAAAGTCCCATAGGAATGAATGGGAAAAGGGTCGGATTTCAAATTTTTTTCTTCATCGAACAAACAGTCACAGCTCCTCATGCTTTCACCTAGAAACTCCATTCAACTTTCAAAACGCAGCAAATTTTCCTGGCAACATATTCATAATTCATCTTCAATTAAAAAAATGTATAGTTTCTTCAGCATTTCAGCTTTTTCCAGACCATGAAATCTTCAAAAATCAGCCTTTAACATGGGTGTCTATTATGTGCACTAGAGTGGGAGAACTACACACCTAGAGTGGAGAGCAGTTTCAGAATCGTCTGAAAAATATTTTTAAATCGCGATTGTGAGGGCCACGTTCACTCCACTGACATAATTTTTACAGCAAAACGTTGGAAATTTCTGTCCCGGTCGTAGCGATGTGTCTCTTGTGTCTCTGAGATTTATGGTTTTGGCTCCAGACCCTTAATTAGGCAGCACCTCCAAAAATCTCTCCATTGGGCCCAATGTTAATTTTCAGAGGAAAAGGCGTGAGAAAGCAGGAAAACCTCTTGTGTTTAACCTGCCGCTGACGGGCTTCTGAGTGGGCTAGAGACATAAAATTTACATCGCTGCGATCCTCGCGAGCTCTCCTGCCGCTTAGGGTCCAAACCCCAAAGCTGTACGCCTTACGGTTGGGGAGTTATTTAGAGGAGTTTGGCATGGTCCGACTCAGCTTGAAATCAATGGCAGTCAATGGGAGCCAGTGTGGGAGTCAGACCAGAGGCGCGCCTAGACTTTTCCATAGGGGTGCCCCATGGGGTGTCAGAAGCCATGCAGGGGTGGACAGCAGAATTAAGTGATATGCATGATCCTCCATCACCATAGCATCATTCACATGCAAAAATCTAAGCTCTACTCCTTATAGTTTTTTTATATACGAGGTGATTGGACAGGTCAGCTCATAATCAGTGGCATAGTTGTGTGTGTGTGTCAGGTGGGGATCCACATAGACACATATATAGAGATTAGGTGATGATATGATACAGGCTTCTGATTGCCCATTACCAATAATGATACAGAGAGTGGATGACATCATTGATCACACACACAGACAGGAAGCTCAGGCTGTTTCTTCAAAATAAAAGTCTGGTTTTCAAAATAAAAGCCCCAAACTTCGGAGGGAGTAACTTTTTTCCTCACAGGAAGCTGTGGCAATGACTGTCCTTTCAAAGTAAAAGCCCCAAACTCTGATTTAAGCTTCACAGGAAACAAAGTGTGTTTGTTTGCAACATTAATCTGGGAACAGGCACGCACATAGTGCGTGCTTCGGGCGTGTTGTTTTCAACATGAACCTGGGACAGGCACGCACGGCGCGGCTTTCGTGCAGGAGAGGGTCAGCATGCATCAGGCTGGGCCTACATGGCCCGTCGCGTGGGTCCGCGTCATGTGTGCAGGCACATATTAAAATTTCTTCGGGAATTTTAGTCTAGTTATTATTATTCTTCCCCCACTTTTTCGCCAGCGCTTCTTCTCCCACAGTTTTCAAGCTAGAAACTTCAAACGAACTTCAAAGCGTGCGCCTTCATCGGGAATGGTGTGCTATTACTTTTCATAACCATAACCTTCATAATTTCCGAGTTATTAACAATAATTCAAAAATTTTCCCATTGGAAATGAATGGGGAGAGCTTCAGATTCAGACATTTTCAAACATTTTCCTTCAGCGAACAAACCTTCATATCTCCTTCATACTTTCACTTAGAAACTTCATTCAACTTTCAAAACGCAGTGAATTTCCCTGGCTACATATTCATAAATCATCTTCAATTCAAAATGTACGGTTCATTCACAATTTCAGCATATCTCAGACCATGAAATCTTCAAAAATCAGCCTTTAACATGGGTGTCTATTATGCACTAGAGTGGGAGAACTACACACCTAGAGTGGAGAGCAGTGTCTGAAGCGTCTGAAAAATATTTTTAAATCGCGATTGTGAGGGCTACGACACCCCACGGACATAATTTTTACATCAAAACGCTGGAAATCTTGTCCCGATCGTAGCGATGTGTGTCTCATGTCTGTGAGGTTTATAGTTTTGGCTCCAGACCCTTAATTAGGGCGGCACCTCCAGAAATCCCTCCATAGACTGCAATGTTAATTTTCAGAGGAAAAGGCGTGAGGAAGCAGAGAAACCTCTTGTGTTTAACCTGCCGCTGTCAGCCTTCTGAGTGGGCTAGAGACATGAAATTTACACCGCTGCGATCATCGCGAGCTCCTGCCGCCCACGGTCCAAACCCCAAAGCTGTACTCCTCACGGTTTTGGAGTTATTTAGAGGAGTTTGGCAGGGTCTGACTCAGTTCAAATGAATGGCAGTCTAAGGGGACAGAAGCTGGTGCAGGGAGAGGGAGTGAGAGGGAGGCCGTCTCCATGGAAAGCGGCCCAGCTCTGTGTGTGGCACTTAAGCTGCAGTGAGCATGTCTGTGATACAGGCTTCTGATTGGTCAATGCTCATGATAAAGAGAGTGGATGCCATAATCAATCATTCATATACAGACTGACCAGGGGTGTGTCTAGACTTTTTCATAGGGGTGGCCCTGGCCCAAGGGGGGCCCAAGTCAATCAGGGGTGGCAAGCAGAATTAAATTCAAACATTTTCAAATGTGTTAAATTCAAACATTTTCACCATTCAGCTTTTAAATTGAAATTCATGAATTAAACATTCATAATTTTTCAACATTCATTCTACTTCACCTTCATACTGCTACATTCAACCCAGCATTAGCAGTTTGGCGTCAGCTTTTATTTTCAAAATTTCAATTCATACAATTCATTCTCATTCAAACATTCAACCCAGCATTCAGCAGCATTCAGCAGCGTAGCTTCAGCTGCGGGCATTCACACCCGCAATTGCTTCAGCAATTGCTCTTCTAGTATTACATTTAAAACCCCCCTACTCAAAACTTTGAACCGCTACTCCTCCCGCACCGCTGGTCAGAAACGCCGCTCCCACGCCAAAACGACCGGCTCGGCCGGGAATGGTGTGCTTGTATTCAGAATTTTGATATTCCTTATAATTTCCGAGTTATGGACCATAATCCATTTCAAAATTTCCCTTAGGAAATGAATGGGGCTTCAGACTTTTTCAGTCATTTAACCTCACTGAACAAACACTCACAGCTTCCTCATAGTTGGGCTTAGAAACTCCATTCAACTTGGAAAACGCAGCAAATTTTCCTGGCTACATTTTCATAATTCATCATTTATTAAAAAAATGTATAGTTTATTCAGCATTTTGCCTTATTTCAGACCATGGAAAGCAGAGTTTAACATTGGTGTCTATTGCGTGCACTAGAGTGGGAGAACTACACACCTAGAGTGGAGAGCAGCTACTGCATCAGCTGAAAAAATATTTTGAAACGGCCATTCATGAGGGCTACGTACGCCCCACCGGCATAATTTATACATCAAAACGTTGGAAATTTCGTCCCGGTCGTAGTGATGTGTCTCTCGTGTCTCTGAGGTTTACAGTTTTGGCTCCAGACCCTTAATTAAGGCGGCACCTCCAAGAATCCCTCCATAGACTGCAATGTTAAATTTCAGAGGAAAAGGCGTGAGGAAGCAGAGAAACCTCTTGTGTTTAACCTGCCGCTGTCAGCCTTCTGAGTGGGCTAGAGACATAAAATTTAGACCGCTGCGACCCTCGCAGGCTCCTGCCGCCCACGGTCCAAACCCCAAAGCTGTCCTCCTCACGGTTGGGGAGTTATTCAGAGGAGTTCGGCAGGGTCTGACTCAGTTCAAATGAATGGCAGTCTATGGGGACAGAGGCTGGTGCAGGGAGAGGGAGTGAGGGAGGGAGGCCGTCTCCATGGAAACTTGGCCCAGCTCTGTGTGTGGCACTTGGGCTGCAGTGAGCATGTCTGTGATACAGGCTTCTGATTGGTCAGTGCTAATTATATACTTCACCATGTATATATTTCACCATTCAGCTTTTAAATATTATACATTCATAATTTTTCAACATTCATTCTACTAAACCTTCATACTACTACATTCAACCCAGCATTTAGCAGTTTGCTTAGGCTTTTATTTTCAAAGTTTCTATTCATACAATTCATTCTCCTTCAAACATTCAACCCAGCGTTCAGCAGTTTGGCTTCAGCTTTCATTTTCAAAGTTTCAATTCATACAATTCATTCTCATTCAAACATTCAACCCAGCATTCAGCAGTTTGGCTTCAGCTTTCATTTTCAAAATTTCAATTCGTACAATTCATTCTCATTCATACATTCAACCCAGCATTAGCATTCGGCAGCGTAGCTTCAGCTGCGGGCATTCACACCCGCAATTGCTTCAGCAATTGCTCTTCTAGGCTGGTGTGAATGCCCAAAGCATTCACACCTATGTTCTCCTACCTTTATTATTATTATTTTTCTTCTACCTCGTTTTTTGGCACGCTTCTTCTCCCACAGTTTTCAAGCTAGAAACTTCAAACGAACTTCAAAACGTGCGTCTTCATCGGGACATTATTGCTTGTATTTTTCTAAGCCATAACCTTCATAATTTCCGAGTTATTAACAATAATTCAAAATTTTTCCCATTGGAAATGAATGGGAGAGCTTCAAATTTAAAATTTTCAACCTCGAACAAACCTTCATAACTCCTTCATACTTTGACTTAGAAACTTCATTCAACTTTCAAAACGCAGTGAATTTCCCTGGCTACATATTCATAAATCATTGTCTATTCAAAAATGTACGGTTCATTCACAATTTCAGCATATCTCAGACCATGAAATCTTCAAAAATCAGCCTTTAACATGGGTGTCTATTGCGTGCACTAGAGTGGGAGAACTACACACCTAGAGTGGAGAGCAGTGTCTGAAGCGTCTGAAAAAATATATTTAAATCGCGATTGTGAGGGCTACGTACACCCCACGGACATAATTTTTACATCAAAACGTTGGAAATCTTGTCCCGATCGTAGCGATGTGTCTCTCGTGTCTGTGAGTTTTATAGTTTTGGCTCCAGACCCTTAATTAGGGCGGCATCTCCAGAAATCCCTCCATAGACTGCAATGTTAATTTTCAGAGGAAAAGGCGTGAGGGAGCAGAGAAACCTCTTGTGTTTAACCTGCCGCTGTCAGCCTTCTGAGTGGTCTAGAGACATAAAATTTACATCGCTGCGATCGTCATGAGCTCCTGCCGCCACGGTCCAAACCCCAAAGCTGTACTCCTCACGGTTTTGGAGTTATTTAGAGGAGTTTGGCAGGGTCTGACTCAGTTCAAATGAATGGCAGCCTAAGGGGGCAGAAGGAGACAGAGGCTGGTGCAGGGAGAGGGAGTGAGAAGGAGGGGCCGTCTCCATGGAAACGGCCCAGCTGTGTGTGTGGCACTTGGGCTGCAGTGAGCATGCCTGTGATACAGGCTTCTGATTGGTCAGTGCTAATTATATACTTCACCATGTATATATTTCACCATTCAGCTTTTAAATTCAAATTCATGGATTATACATTCATAATTTTTCAACATTCATTCTGCTTAACCTTCATACTACTACATTCAACCCAGCATTTAGCAGTTTGCTTAGGCTTTTATTTTCAAAGTTTCTATTCATACAATTCATTCTCCTTCAAACATTCAACCCAGCGTTCAGCAGTTTGTAGGCTTTTATTTTCAAAGTTTCAATTCATACAATTCATTCTCATTCAAACATTCAACCCAGCGTTCAGCAGTTTGCTTAGGCTTTTATTTTCAAAGTTTCAATTCATACAATTCATTCTCATTCAAACATTCAACCCAGCATTCAGCAGTTTGGCTTCAGCTTTCATTTTCAAAATTTCAATTCGTACAATTCATTCTCATTCATACATTCAACCCAGCATTAGCATTCGGCAGCGTAGCTTCAGTCAGCTGGCAAGATCACCCGCAATTGCTTCAGCAATTGCTCTTCTAGTTGGTGTGAATGCCCAAAGCATTCACACCTATGTTATCCTACCTTTATTCTTATTATTATTTTTCTTCCCCCCAGTTTTTTGGCTCGCTTCTTCTCCCACAGTTTTCAAGCTAGAAACTTCAAACCAACTTCAAAACGTGCGGCTTCATCGGGACACGTGTGCTATTACTTTTCATAACCGTAACCTTCATAATTTCCGAGTTATTAACCATAATTCATCAAAATTTTCCCATTGAAAATGAATGGGGAGAGCTTCAAACTCCAAAAATTTTCAACCTCGAACAAACCTTCATAACTCCTTCATAATTGGACTTAGAAACTTCATTCAACTTTCAAAACGCAGGAAATTTCCCTGGCTACATATTCATAAATCATTGTCTATTCAAAAATGTACGGTTCATTCACAATTTCAGCATATCTCAGACCATGAAATCTTCAAAAATCAGCCTTTAACATGGGTGTCTATTGCGTGTGCACTAGAGTGGGAGAACTACACACCTAGAGTGGAGAGCAGTGTCTGAAGCGTCTGAAAAAATATTTTTAAATCGCGATTGTGAGGGCTACGTACACCCCACGGACATAATTTTTACATCAAAACGTTGGAAATTTCTGTCCCGGTCGTAGCGATGTGTCTCTCGTGTCTGTGAGGTTTATAGTTTTGGCTCCAGATCCTTAATTAGGGCGGCACCTCCAGAAATCCCTCCATAGACTGCAATGTTAATTTTCAGAGGAAAAGGCGTGAGGAAGCAGAGAAACCTCTTGTGTTTAACCTGCCGCTGTCAGCCTTCTGAGTGGGCTAGAGACATAAAATTTACATCGCTGCGATCGTCGCGAGCTCCTGCCGCCCACGGTCCAAACCCCAAAGCTGTACTCCTCACGGTTTTGGAGTTATTTAGAGGAGTTCGGCAGGGTCTGACTCAGTTCAAATGAATGGCAGTCTAAGGGGACAGAAGCTGGCACAGGGAGAGGGAGTGAGATGGGATGGGCCGTCTCCATGGAAACGGCCCAGCTCTTGGCAGTTGACCTCAAGTGACCCTGCCTGGGGCTTATACAGGCTTCTGATCGATCAATGCTCATGATACAGAGAGTGGATGACATCATCAATCACACACACACACAGACAGACCAGGGGCGTGTCTAGACTTTTAAAGGGGGCCTGGGCCCAAGGGGGCCCAAGTCATGCAGGGGTGGCCAGCAGAATTAGGTCAAACTCCAGAGGGGTAACTGTTTCCTCACAGGAAGCTGTGTCTATGACTGTCCTTTCAAAATAAAAGCCCGAATTCTGATTTAATCTTCACAGGAAACAAAGTCAGGCACGCACGTAGTGCGTAAGCCGTGTGTTTGATTGCAACATGGATCTGGGACAGGCACGCACGTAGTGCGTGCCGTGTGTTCGATTGCAACATGGATCTGGGACAGGCACACATTTAACGTTCAACTTTTGAATAAAATTCAAACATTTTCACCATTCAGCTTTTAAATTCAAATTCATGAATTATACATTCATAATTTTTCAACATTCATTCTGCTTAACCTTCATACTACTACATTCAACCCAGCATTCAGCAGTTTGGCTTCAGCTTTTATTTTCAAAATTTCTATTCATACAATTCATTCTCATTCAAACATTCAACCCAGCATTCAGCAGTTTGGCTTCAGCTTTTATTTTCAAAATTTCAATTCATACAATTCATTCTCATTCAAACATTCAACCCAGCATTCAGCAGTTTGGCTTCAGCTTTTATTTTCAAAATTTCAATTCATACAATTCATTCTCATTCATACATTCAACCCAGCATTCAGCAGTTTGGCTTCAGCTTTCATTTTGAAAATTTCAATTCATACAATTCATTCTCATTCATACATTCAACCCAGCATTAGCATTCGGCAGCGTAGCTTCAGCTGCGGGCATTCACACCCCGCAATTGCTTCAGCAATTGCTCTTCTAGTATTACATTTAAAACCCCTACTCAAAACTTTGAACCGCTACTCCTCCACTTTGCACGTTGAATTCGTAGAAACGCCGTTCCCGCGCCAAAACGACCGGCTCGGCCGGGAATGGTGTGCTTGTATTCAGAATTTTGATATTCCTTATAATTTCCGAGTTATGGACCATAATCCATTTCAAAATTTCCCATAGGAAATGAATGGGCCTTCAGACTTTTTCAGTCATTTAACCTCACTGAACAAACACTCACAGCTTCCTCGTAGTTGGGCCTAGAAACTCCATTCAACTTGGAAAACGCAGCAAATTTTCCTGGCTACATTTTCATAATTCATCATTTATTAAAAAAATGTATCGTTTATTCAGCATTTTGCCTTATGTCAGACCATGGAAAGCAGAGTTTAACATGGGTGTCTATTGCGTGCACTAGAGTGGGAGAACTACACACCTAGAGTGGAGAGCACTGTCTGCATCAGCTGAAAAAATATTTTGAAACGGCGATTGCGAGGGCTATGTACGCCCCACTGACATAATTTATACATCAAAATGTTGGAAATTTCATCCCGGTCGTAGTGATGTGTCTCTCGTGTCTCTGAGGTTTACAGTTTTGGCTCCAGACCCTTAATTAAGGCGGCACCTCCAAGAATCCCTCCATAGACTGCAATGTTAAATTTCAGAGGAAAAGGCGTGAGGAAGCAGAGAAACCTCTCGTGTTTAACCTGCCGCTGTCAGCCTTCTGAGTGGGCTAGAGACATAAAAATGACACCGCTGCGACCCTCGCGAGCTCCTGCCGCCCACGGTCCAAACCCCAAAGCTGTACTCCTCACGGTTTTGGAGTTATTCAGAGGAGTTCGGCAGGGTCTGACTCAGTTCAAATGAATGGCAGCCTAAGGGGGCAGAAGGAGACAGAGGCTGGTGCAGGGAGAGGGAGTGAGAAGGGAGGGGCCGTCTCCATGGAAACGGCCCAGCTCTGTGTGTGGCACTTGGGCTGCAGTGAGCATGCCTGTGATACAGGCTTCTGATTGGTCAATGCTAATTATATACTTCACCATGTATATATTTCACCATTCAGCTTTTAAATTCAAATTCATGGATTATACATTCATAATTTTTCAACATTCATTCTGCTTAACCTTCATACTACTACATTCAACCCAGCATTTAGCAGTTTGCTTAGGCTTTTATTTTCAAAGTTTCTATTCATACAATTCATTCTCCTTCAAACATTCAACCCAGCGTTCAGCAGTTTGCTTAGGCTTTTATTTTCAAAGTTTCAATTCATACAATTCATTCTCATTCAAACATTCAACCGAGCGTTCAGCAGTTTGGCTTCGGCTTTCATTTTCAAAATTTCAATTCGTACAATTCATTCTCATTCAAACATTCAACCCAGCATTAGCATTCAGCAGCGTAGCTTCAGCTGCGAGCATTCACACCCGCAATTGCTTCAGCAATTGCTCTTCTAGTATTACATTTAAAACCCCCCTACTCAAAACTTTGAACCGCTACTCCTCCCGCACCGTTGGTCGTAGAAACGCTGCCTCGCCAGCAAAACGACCGGCTCGGCCGGGAATGGTGTGCTTGTATTCAGAATTTTGATATTCCTTATAATTTCCGAGTTATGGACCATAATTCATTTCAAAATTTCCCATAGGAAATGAATGGGGCTTCAGACTTTCTCAGTGATTTAACCTCACTGAACAAACACTCACAGCTCCCTCATAGTGGCACCTAGATACTCCATTCAACTTGGAAAACGCAGCAAATTTTCCTGGCTACATTTTCATAATTCATCATTTATTAAAAAAAATGTATAGTTTATTCAGCATTTCGCCTTATGTCAGACCATGGAAAGCAGAGTTAAACATGGGTGTCTATTGCGTGCACTAGAGTGGGAGAACTACACACCTAGAGTGGAGAGCAGCTTCTGCATCAGCTGAAAAAATATTTTGAAACGGCGATTGCTAGGGGCTACGCACGCCAATCGACATAATTTATACATCAAAACGTTGGAAATTTCGTCCCGGTCGTATCGATGTGCCTCACGTGCCTGTGAGATTTATAGTTTTGGCTCCAGACCCTTAATTATGGCGGCACCTCCAGAAATCCCTCCATAGACTGCAATGTTAAATTTCAGAGGAAAAGGCGTGAGGAAGCAGAGAAACCTCTCGTGTTTAACCTGCCGCTGTCAGCCTTCTGAGAGGGCTAGAGACATGAAATTTAGACCGCTGCGACCCTCGCGAGCTCCTGCCGCCCACGGTCCAAACCCCAAAGCTGTACTCCTCACGGTTGGGGAGTTATTTAGAGGAGTTCGGCAGGGTCTGACTCAGTTCAAATGAATGGCAGTCTATGGGGACAGAGGCTGGTGCAGGGAGAGGGAGTGAGAAGGGAGGGGCCGTCTCCATGGAAACGGCCCAGCTCTGTGTGTGGCACTTGGGCTGCAGTGAGCATGTCTGTGATACAGGCTTCTGATTGGTCAATGCTAATTATATACTTCACCATGTATATATTTCACCATTCAGCTTTTAAATTCAAATTCATGGATTATACATTCATAATTTTTCAACATTCATTCTGCTTAACCTTCATACTACTACATTCAACCCAGCATTCAGCAGTATGGCTTCGCTTTCATTTTCAAAGTTTCAATTCATACAATTCATTCTCATTCAAACATTCAACCCAGCGTTCAGCAGTTTGGCTTCGATTTCATTTTCAAAATTTCAATTCGTACAATTCATTCTCATTCATACATTCTACCCAGCATTAGCATTCGCAGCGTAGCTTCAGCTGCGGGCATTCACACTCCGCAATTGCTTCAGCAATTGCTCTTCTAGTTGGGTGTGAATGCGAAGCATCTACAACCTATGTTATTCTGTGTTCTTTATTATTATTTTTCTTCCCCCCCCATTTTTTGGCACGCTTCTTCTCCCACAAATTTCAACCTAGAAACTTCAAACAAACTTCAAAACGTGCGTCTTCATCGGGACATTCTTGCTATTTCTTTTCATAGTCAGAACCTTCAAAATTTCCGAGTTATGGGCAAAAATTCACCGAAATTTTCCCATTGGAAATGCATGGGGAGAGCTTCAAATTTCAAAAATTTTCAACCTCGAACAAACCTTCATAACTCCTTCATAATTGGACTTAGAAACTTCATTCAACTTTCAAAACGCAGGAAATTTTCCTGGCTACATATTCATAATTCATCTTCAGTTCAAAAAATGTACGGTTCATTCACAATTTCATCATACCTCAGACCATGAAATCTTCAAAAATCAGCCTTTAACATGGGTGTCTATTGCGTGCACTAGAGTGGGAGAACTACACACCTAGAGTGGAGAGCAGTGTCTGAAGCGTCTGAAAAAAATATTTTTAAATTGCGATTGTGAGGGCTACGTACACCCCACAGACATAATTTTTACATCAAAACGTTGGAAATTTCGTCCCGGTCGTAGCGATGTGTCTCTCATGTCTGTCAGGTTTATAGTTTTGGCTCCAGACCCTTAAATATGGCGGCACCTCCAAAAATCTCTCCATTGGGCCCAATGTTAAATTTCAGAGGAAAAGGCGTGAGGAAGCAGAGAAACCTCTTGTGTTTAACCTGCCGCTGTCAGCCTTCTGACTGGGCTAGAGACATAAAATTGACACCGCTGCGATCGTCGCGAGCCCCTGCCGCCCACGGTCCAAACCCCAAAGCCGTACGCCTTACGGTTGGGGAGTTATTTAGAGGAGTTCGGCAGGGTCTGACTCAGTTCAAATGAATGGCAGTCTAAGGGGACAGAAGCTGGCGCAGGGAGAGGGAGTGAGAAGGGAGGGGCCGTCTCCATGGAAACGGCCCAGCTCTTGGCAGTTGACCTCAAGTGACCCTGCCTGGGGCTTATACAGGCTTCTGATCGATCAATGCTCATGATACAGAGAGTGGATGACATCATCAATCACACACACACAGACAGACCAGGGGCGTGTCTAGACTTTTTTAAAGGGGGGGCCGGGGCCCAAGGGGGGCCCAAGTCATGCAGGGGTGGCCAGCAGAATTAGGTCAAACTCCAGAGGGGTGACTGTTTCCTCACAGGAAGCTGTGTCTATGACTGTCCTTTCAAAATAAAAGTCCCGAATTCTGATTGAGCCTTCACAGGAAACAAAGTCAGGCACGCACGTAGTGCGTGCTTCGGTGTGTTCGATTGCAACATGGATGTGGGACAGGCACGCACGTAGTGCGTGCTTCGGTGTGTTCGATTGCAACATGGATCTCGAACAGGCACACATTTAACATTCAACTTTTGAATGAAATTCAAACATTTTCACCATTCAGCTTTTAAATTCAAATTCATGAATTATACATTCATAATTTTTCAACATTCATTCTGCTTAACCTTCATACTACTACATTCAACCCAGCATTCAGCAGTTTGGCTTCAGCTTTTATTTTCAAAATTTCTATTCATACAATTCATTCTCATTCAAACATTCAACCCAGCATTCAGCAGTTTGGCTTCAGCTTTTATTTTCAAAATTTCAATTCATACAATTCATTCTCATTCATACATTCAACCCAGCATTCAGCAGTTTGGCTTCAGCTTTTCTTTTCAAAATTTCAATTCATACAATTCATTCTCATTCAAACATTCAACCCAGCATTCAGCAGTTTGGCTTCAGCTTTTCTTTTCAAAATTTCAATTCATACAATTCATTCTCATTCATACATTCAACCCAGCATTCAGCAGTTTGGATTCAGCTTTTCTTTTCAAAATTTCAATTCATACAATTCATTCTCATTCAAACATTCAACCCAGCATTCAGCAGTTTGGCTTCAGCTTTTCTTTTCAAAATTTCAATTCATACAATTCATTCTCATTCAAACATTCAACCCAGCATTCAGCAGTTTGGCTTCAGCTTTTCTTTTCAAAATTTCAATTCATACAATTCATTCTCATTCAAACATTCAACCCAGCATTCAGCAGTTTGGCTTCAGCTTTTCTTTTCAAAATTTCAATTCATACAATTCATTCTCATTCATACATTCAACCCAGCATTAGCATTCAGCAGCGTAGCTTCAGCTGCGAGCATTCACACCCGCAATTGCTTCAGCAATTGCTCTTCTAGTATTACATTTAAAACCCCCCTACTCAAAACTTTGAACCGCTACTCCTCCCGCACCGTTGGTCGTAGAAACGCCGTTCCCGCGCCAAAACGACCGGCTCGGCCGGGAATGGTGTGCTTGTATTCAGAATTTTGATATTCCTTATAATTTCCGAGTTATGGACCATAATCCATTTCAAAATTTCCCATAGGAAATGAATGGGGCTTCAGACTTTTTCAGTCATTTAACCTCACTGAACAAACGCTCACAGCTCCCTCGTAGTTGTGCCTAGAAACTCCATTCAACGGTAAAACGCAGGAAATTTTCCTGGCTACATTTTCATAATTCATCATTTATTAAAAAATGTATAGTTTATTCAGCATTTCGCCTTATGTCAGACCATGGAGAGCAGAGTTTAACATGGGTGTCTATTGCGTGCACTAGAGTGGGAGAACTACACACCTAGAGTGGAGAGCAGCTTCTGAATCAGCTGAAAAAATATTTTGAAACGGCGATTGCGAGGGCTACGCATCGCCCCACTGACATAATTTATACATCAAAACGTTGGAAATTTCGTCCCGATCGTAGCGATGTGCCTCTCATGCCTGTGAGATTTATAGTTTTGGCTCCAGACCCTTAATTAGATGGGCACCTCCAGAAATCCCTCCATAGACTGCAATGTTAAATTTCAGAGGAAAAGGCGTGAGAAGGCAGAAAAACCTCTTGTGTTTAACCTGCCGCTGTCAGCCTTCTGAGTGGGCTAGAGACATAAAATTCACATCGCTGCGATCGTCGCGAGCTCCTGCCGCCCACGGTCCAAACCCCAAAGCTGTACTCCTTACGGTTGTGGAGTTATTTAGAGGAGTTTGGCAGGGTCTGACTCAGTTCAAATGAATGGCAGTCTATGGGGACAGAGGCTGGTGCAGGGAGAGGGAGTGAGAAGGGAGGGGCCGTCTCCATGGAAACGACCCAGCTGTGTGTGTGGCACTTGGGCTGCAGTGAGCATGTCTGTGATACAGGCTTCTGATTGGGCAATGCTCATGATAAAGAGAGTGGATGCCATAATCAATCATTCATATACAGACTGACCAGGGGTGCGTCTAGACTTTTTCATAGGGGTGGCCCTGGCCCAAGGGGGGCCCAAGTCAGTCAGGGGTGGCCAGCAGAGTTATATGATATGCATGCATCTTCCTCAACATAGCATCGTTAAATTCAAACATTTTCACCATTCAGCTTTTACATTCAATTTCATGGATTATACATTCATAATTTCTCAACATTCATTCTGCTTAACCTTCATACTACTACATTCAACCCAGCATTCAGCAGTTTGGCTTAGGCTTTCATTTTCAAAATTTCTATTCATACAATTCATTCTCATTCAAACATTCAACCCAGCATTCAGCAGTTTGGCTTCAGCTTTTATTTTCAAAATTTCTATTCATACAATTCATTCTCATTCAAACATTCAACCCAGCATTCAGCAGTTTGGCTTCAGCTTTTATTTTAAAAATTTCTATTCATACAAATTCATTCTCATTCAAACATTCAACCCAGCATTAGCATTCGGCAGCGTAGCTTCAGCTGCGGGCATTCACACCCGCAATTGCTTCAGCAATTGCTCTTCTAGTATTACATTTAAAACCCCTACTCAAAACTTTGAACCGCTACTCCTCCCGCACCGTTGGTCGTGAGAAACGCCGTTCCAAGGCCAAAACGACCGGCTCGGCCGAGAATGGTGTGCTTGTATTCAGAATTTTGATATTCCTTATAATTTCCGAGTTATGGACCATAATCCATCTCAAAATTTCCCATAGGAAATGAATGGGGCTGGCTCAGGACTTCAGAGTTTCTCAGTCATTTAACCTCAGTGAACAAACACTCACAGCTCCCTCGTAGTTGCATCTAGACACTCCATTCAACTTGTAAAACGCAGCAAATTTTCCTGGCTACATTTTCATAATTCATCATTTCTTAAAAAATGTATAGTTTATTCAGCATTTCGCCTTATGTCAGACCATGGAAAGCAGAGTTTAACATGGGTGTCTATTGCGTGCACTAGAGTGGGAGAACTACACACCTAGAGTGGAGAGCAGCTTCTGCATCAGCTGAAAAAATATTTTGAAATGGCGATTGCTAGGGCTATTATGCCCCACCGACATAATTTATACATCAAAACGTTGGAAATTTCATCTCCGGTCATATTGATGTGCCTCTCATGTCTGTGAGATTTATACTTTTGGCTCCAGACCCTTAATTAGGCGGCACCTCCAGAAATCCCTCCATAGACTGCAATGTTAAATTTCAGAGGAAAAGGCGTGAGGAAGCAGAAAAACCTCTTGTGTTTAACTCACCGCTGTCAGCCTTCTGAGTGGGCTAGAGACATGAAATTTAGACCGCTGCGATTCTCAGGCTGCTGTCGCCCACGGTCCAAACCCCAAAGCTGTACTCCTCACGGTTTTGGAGTTATTTAGAGGAGTTTGGCAGGGTCTGACTCAGTTCAAATGAATGGCAGCCTAAGGGGGCAGAAGGAGACAGAGGCTGGTGCAGGGAGAGGGAGTGAGAAGGGAGGCCGTCTCCATGGAAACGGCCCAGCTCTGTGTGTGGCACTTGGGCTGCAGTGAGCATGCCTGTGATACAGGCTTCTGATTGGTCAGTGCTAATTATATACTTCACCATGTATATATTTCACCATTCAGCTTTTAAATTCAAATTCATGGATTATACATTCATAATTTTTCAACATTCATTCTGCTTAACCTTCATACTACTACATTCAACCCAGCATTTAGCAGTTTGGCTTCAGCTTTCATTTTCAAAGTTTCAATTCATACAAATTCATTCTCACTCAAACATTCAACCCAGCATTCAGCAGTTTGGCTTCAGCTTTTATTTTCAAAATTGCAATTCATACAATTCATTCTCATTCAAACATTCAACCCAGCATTAGCATTCGGCAGCGTAGCTTCAGCTGCGGGCATTCACACCCCGCAATTGCTTCAGCAATTGCTCTTCTAGTTGGTGTGAATGCCCAAAGCATTCACACCTATGTTATCCTACCTTTATTATTATGTGCCTGCCGTCGAGCAAGGCTGGCGAAGCCAGCCTTGCGAGCACGGCGGCACATATTACTATTGCTTTTGGGGGGGTTCCCCAAGTGTCTTAGCATTCATGGCAGGCGAAGCCTGCCATGAATGCTTGTAGTAGGTCCAAAAACATACATAATTGATGAAAAATGATAAAAAATCCCCAAAAATCCATCCCAAAAACATAAAGTGAGTGTGTATTGGCCAGCAACAGCTTTATTAGTATCCAGGACGAGGTTTCTTTTTATTATTATTATGTATGTGCCTGCCGCAAGGCTGGCGAAGCCAGCCTGATGCAGCACGGCGGCACATATTACTATTGCTTTTGGGGGGGTTCCCCAAGTGTCTTAGCATTCATGGCAGGCTTCGCCTGCCATGAATGCTTGAAGTAGGTCCAAAAACATACATAATTGATGAAAAATGATAAAAAATCCCCAAAAATCCATCCCAAAAACATACAGTGAGTGTGTATTGGCCAGCAACGCGCTTATTAGTATCCAGGACGAGGGTTTATTTTTTTTATTATTATTTTTATTATAGACGCACCTTCGGCACTTAATGCGGGTCGTACCGAAAGGTGGACCCAGGCATGACATATATCAAAACGTGCGTCTCGATCGTGCCACGATGGCTATTACTTTTCTCCGTCAAAGCCGTTACCGTGGCGACGCTAGACCCAAAAAAACGCCGAAAAAAGTCCCATAGGAATGAATGGGGAAAAGGTCAGACGTCAAACTTTTTTCTTCAGCGAACAAACAGTCACAGCTCCCACATACTTTCACCTAGAAACTCCATTCAACTTTCAAAACGCAGCAAATTTTCCTGGCAACATATTCATAATTCATCTTCAATTAAAAAAATGTATAGTTTCTTCAGCATTTCAACTTTTTCCAGACCATGAAATCTTCAAAAATCAGACTTTAACATGGGTGTCTATTGCGTGCACTAGAGTGACACAACTACACACCTAGAGTGGAGAGCAGTTTCAGAATCGTCTGAGTTTTTTTTTTTTAAATCGCGATTGTGAGGGCTACGTTCACTCCACCGACACAATTTTTACAGCAAAACGTTGGAAATTTCGTCCCGGTCGTAGCAATGTGTGTCTTATGTCTGTGAGATTTGTACTTTTTGCTCCACGGCCTTAAATAGTACCCCACCTCCCAAAATTCTCTCCATAGGGCCCAATGTTAATTTTCAGAGGAAAAGGCGTGAGAAAGCAGGGAAACCTCTTGTGTTTAACCTGCCGCTGACGGGCTTCTGTGTAGGCTAGAGACATAAAATTTACATCGCTGCGATCCTCGCGAGTTCCTGCCGCCTCTCGTCCAAACCCCAAACCCGTACTCCTTACGGTTCTTGAGTTATTCAGAGGAGTTTGGCATGGTCCGACTCAGCTTGAAATCAATGGCAGTCAGTGGGAGCCAGTGTGGGAGACAGACCAGGGGCGCGCCTAGACTTTTCCATAGGGGTGCCCCATGAGGTGTCTAAGCCACGCAGGGGTGGCCAGCAGAATTAGGTGATATGCATGAACCTCCATCACCATAGCATCATTCACATGCAAAAATCTAAGCTCTACTCCTTGTAGTTTTTTTTATATGAGAGGTGATTGGACAGGTCAGCTCATAATCAGTGGCATAGCTGTGTGTGTGTGTCAGATGGGGGCTCCACATAGACACATAGAGATTAGGTGATGATATGATACAGGCTTCAGATTGCCCATTACCAAAGATACAGAGAGTGGATGACATCATTGATCACACACACATTCAGGAAGCTCAGGCTGTTTCTTTCAAAATAAAAGTTTGGTTTTTCAAAATAAAAGCCCCAAACTTCGGAGGGGTAACTTTTTTCCTCACAGGAAGCTGTGGCTATGACTATCCTTTCAAAGTAAAAGCCCCTAACTCAGATTTAAGCTTCACAGGAAACAAGGTGTGTTTGTTTGCAACATGAACCTGGGACATGCACGCACGTAGTGCGTGCTTCGGTGCAGGAGAAGGTCAGCAACAAGGCTGGGCCTACATGGCCCGGCGTCGCGTGGGTCCGGCGTCATGTGTGCAGGCACATATTAAAATTTCTTCAGGAATTTTAGTCTAGTTTTTATTATTATTATTATAGACGGGATTTTCGGCAATTAATGCGGGTCGTACCGTAAGGTGCACCCAGGCATGAGATATATCAAAACGTGCGTCTCGATCGTGCCACCATAGCTATTACTTTTCTCCACAAAGTCAAGCCGTTACCGTGGCGCTAGACCCCAAAACCGCGAAAAAAAAAGTCCCATAGGAATGAATGGGGAAAGGGTCGGATTTCAAATTTTTTTCTTCATCGAACAAAGAGTCACAGCTCCCTCATTCTTTCACCTAGAAACTCCATTCAACTTTCAAAACGCAGCAAATTTTCCTGGCAACATATTCATCATTCATCTTCAATTAAAAAAATGTATAGTTTCTTCAGCATTTCAACTTTTTCCAGACCATGAAATCTTCAAAAATCAGACTTTAACATGGGTGTCTATTGCGTGCACTAGAGTGGGAGAACTACACACCTAGAGTGGAGAGCAGTTTCAGAATCGTCTGAAAAAAATATTTTTAAATCGCGATTGTGAGGGCCACGTTCACTCCACTGACATAATTTTTACAGCAAAACGTTGGAAATTTCGTCGGTCGTAGCGATGTGTCTCTTATGTCTCTGAGATTTATGGTTTTGGCTCCAGACCCTTAATTAGGCAGCACCTCCCAAAATTCTCTCCATTGGGCCCAATGTTAATTTTCAGAGGAAAAGGTGTGAGAAAGCAGGAAAACCTCTTGTGTTTAACCTGCCGCTGACGGGCTTCCGAGTGGGCTAGAGACATAAAATTTACATCGCTGCGATCCTCGCGAGCTCCTGCCGCCTCACGGTCCAAACCCCAAAGCTGTCGCCTTACGGTTGGGGAGTTATTTAGAGGAGTTCGGCAGGGTCTGACTCAGCTTGAAATCAATGGCAGTCAATGAGAGCCAGTGTGGGGACAGACCAGGGAGCGCCGTCTTGGAGACTTTTCCATAGGGGTGCCCCATGGGGTGTTGAAGCCATGTCTGTGATGGCCAGCAGAATTAGATGATATGCATGAACCTCCATCACCACAGCATCATTCACATGCAAAAATCTAAGCTCTACTGCTTATAGGTTTTTATACGAGAGGTGGCCCAGGTCAGCTCATAATCAGAAGCATAGTGTGACAGAGCAGCTGTGTGTGTGTGGTATTTGAACTGAAGGGACCCTGTCTGTGATATGATGCATAGGTCAATGCTGATGATACAGAGAGTGGGTGACATCATTGATCACACACACAGACAGGACCCAGCTCAGGCTGTTTCCTTCAAAATAAAAGTCTGTTTTTTCAAAATAAAAGCCCCAAACTTCGGAGGGGTAACTTTTTTCCTCACAGGAAGCTGTGGAGATGACTATCCTTTCAAAGTAAAAGCCCCAAACTCTGCATTTCAGCGTTTCACAGGAAACAAGGTGTGTTTGTTTTCAACATGAACCTGGGACAGGCACGAATGCCCAGTGCATTCGTATGTTATCCTTGTTTTTTGGTGTGAACCTGCCCAAAGCATTCACACCTATGTTATCCGTGCAGGAGAGGGTCAGCATGCATCAGGCTGGGCCTACATGGCCTTTATTCATGTGTGCAGGCACATATTAAAATTTCTTCAGGAATTTTTAGTCTAGTTATGTGCCTGCCGTCGAGCAAGGCTGGCGAAGCCAGCCTTGCGAGCACGGCGGCACATATTACTATTCCTTTTGGGGGGGAGGCCCCAAGTGTCTTAGCATCCATAAATGCTTGTAGGAGGTCCAAAACACACATATATGATGTAAAATGATAAAAAATACCAAAAAATACCCAAAAAATCAATCCCAAAATCATAAAAACACTGTGTTTTAGCCAGCAACGCGTATATTAGTATTCAGGACGAGGGTTTCTTTTTTATTATTATTTTTATTATAGACACTTCTTCGGCAATTAATGCGGCTCGTACCGTAAGGTGCACCCAGGCATGACATATATCAAAACGTGCGTCTCGATCGTGCCACGGCTGCTATTACTTTTCTCCGTCAAAGCCGTTACCATGGTGATGCTAGACCCCAAAAACCGCCGAAAAAAGTCCCATAGGAATGAATGGGGAAGGGGTTGGATTTCAAACTTTTTTCTTCAGTGAACAAACAGTCACAGCTCCCTCATACTTTCACCTAGAAACTCCATTCAACTTTCAAAACGCAGCAAATTTTCCTGGCAACATATTCATAATTCATCTTCAATTAAAAAAATGTATAGTTTCTTCAGCATTTCAACTTTTTCCAGACCATGAAATCTTCAAAAATCAGACTTTAACATGGGTGTCTATTGCGTGCACTAGAGTGGGAGAACTACACACCTAGAGTGGAGAGCGGTGTCTGAATCGTCTGAAAAAAATATTTTTAAATCGCGATTGTGAGGGCTACGTACACCCCACAGACATAATTTTTAGATCAAAACGTTGGAAATTTCGTCCCGGTCGTAGCGATGTGTCTCCATGTCTGTGAGATTTACAGTTTTGGCTCCAGACCCTTAAATAGGGCAGCACCTCCAAAAATCTCTCCATTGGGCCCAATGTTAATTTTCAGAGGAAAAGGCGTGAGAAAGCAGAGAAACCTCTTGTGTTTAACCTGCCGCTGTCAGCCTTCTGAGTGGGCTAGAGACATAAAATTTACATCGCTGCGCTCCTCGCGAGCGCCTGCCGCCTACGGTCCAAACCCCAAAGCAGCACGCCTTACGGTTGGGGAGTTATTTAGAGGAGTTCGGCAGGGTCTGACTCAGCTTGAAATCAATGGCAGTCAGTGAGAGCCAGTGTGGGGACAGACCAGGGGCGCGCTAGACTTTTCCATAGGGGTGCCCCATGGGGTGTTGAAGCCATGCAGGGGTGGCCAGCAGAATTAGGTGATATGCATGAACCTCCATCACCATAGCATCATTCACATGCAAAAATCTAAGCTCTACTGCTTATAGTTTTTTTTATACGAGAGGTGATTCGACAGGTCAGCTTATAATCAGAAGCATAGTGTGACAGAGCAGCTGTGTGTGTGTGGCATTTGAACTGAAGGGACCCTGTCTGTGATATGATGCATAGGTCAATGCTGATGATACAGAGAGTGGATGACATCATTGATCACACACACAGACAGGAAGCTCAGGCTGTTTCCTTCAAAATAAAAGTCTGGTTTTTCAAAATAAAAGCCCCCAACTTCAGAGGGGTAACTTTTTTCCTCACAGGAAGCTGTGGAGATGACTATCCTTTCAAAGTAAAAGCCCCAAAACTCTGATTTAAGCGTCACAGGAAATAAGGTGTGTTTGTTTTCAACACGAACCTGGGACAGGCACGCACGTAGTGCGTGCTTCGGTGCAGGAGAGGGTCAGCATGCATCAGGCTGGGCCTACATGGCCCGGCGTCATGTGTGCAGGCACATATTAAAATTTCTTCAGGAATTTTTTGTCTAGTTATTATTTTTCTTCCCCCCAGTTTTTTGGCTCGCTTCTTCTCCCACAGTTTTCAAGCTAGAAACTTCAAACCAACTTCAAAACGTGCGGCTTCATCGGGACACGTGTGCTATTACTTTTCATAACCGTAACCTTCATAATTTCCGAGTTATTAACCATAATTCATCAAAATTTTCCCATTGAAAATGAATGGGGAGAGCTTCAAACTTCAAAAATTTTCAACCTCGAACAAACCTTCATAACTCCTTCATAATTGGACTTAGAAACTTCATTCACCTTTCAAAACGCAGGAAATTTCCCTGGCTACATATTCATAAATCATTGTCTATTCAAAAAATGTACGGTTCATTCACAATTTCAGCATATCTCAGACCATGAAATCTTCAAAAATCAGCCTTTAACATGGGTGTCTATTGCGTGCACTAGAGTGGGAGAACTACACACCTAGAGTGGAGAGCAGTGTCTGAAGCGTCTGAAAAAATATTTTTAAATCGCGATTGTGAGGCTACGTACACCCCACGGACATAATTTTTACATCAAAACGTTGGAAATTTCGTCCCGGTCGTAGCGATGTGTGTCTCGTGTCTGTGAGGTTTATAGTTTTGGCTCCAGACCCTTAATTAGGGCGGCACCTCCAGAAATCCCTCCATAGACTGCAATGTTAAATTTCAGAGGAAAAGGCGTGAGAGAGCAGAAAAACCTCTTGTGTTTAACCTGCCGCTGTCAGCCTTCTGAGTGGGCTAGAGACATGAAATTTACACCGCTGCGATCATCGCGATCTCCTGCCACCCACGGTCCAAACCCCAAAGCTGTACTCCTCACGGTTTTGGAGTTATTTAGAGGAGTTCGGCAGGGTCTGACTCAGTTCAAATGAATGGCAGCCTAAGGGGGCAGAAGGAGACAGAGGCTGGTGCAGGGAGAGGGAGTGAGAAGGGAGGGGCCGTCTCCATGGAAACGGCCCAGCTGTGTGTGTGGCAGTTGACCTCAAGTGACCCTGCCTGGGGCTTATACAGGCTTCTGATCGATCAATGCTCATGATACAGAGAGTGGATGACATCATCAATCACACACACACAGACAGACCAGGGGCGTGTCTAGACTTTTTTAAAGGGGGGGCCCGGGCCCAAGGGGGGCTCAAGTCATGCAGGGGTGGCCAGCAGAATTAGGTCAAACTCCAGAGGGGTAACTGTTTCCTCACAGGAAGCTGTGTCTATGACTGTCCTTTCAAAATAAAAGTCCCGAATTCTGATTGAGTCTTCACAGGAAACAAAGTCAGGCACGTAGTGCGTGCTTCGGTGTGTTTGATTGCAACATGGATCTGGGACAGGCACACATTTACATTCAACTTTTGAATAAAATTCAAACATTTTCACCATTCAGCTTTTAAATTCAAATTCATGAATTATACATTCATAATTTTTCAACATTCATTCTGCTTAACCTTCATACTACTACATTCAACCCAGCATTCAGCAGTTTGGCTTCAGCTTTCATTTTCACAATTTCAATTCATACAATTCATTCTCATTCATACATTCAACCCAGCATTAGCATTCAGCAGCATTCAGCAGCGTAGCTTCAGCTGCGGGCATTCACACCCGCAATTGCTTCAGCAATTGCTCTTCTAGTATTACATTTAAAACCCCCCTACTCAAAACTTTGAACCGCTACTCCTCCCGCACCGTTGGTCATAGAAACGCCGTTCCCGCGCCAAAACGACCGGCTCGGCCGAGAATGGTGTGCTTGTATTCAGAATTTTGATATTCCTTATATTTTCCGAGTTATGGCCCATAATTCATTTCAAAATTTCCCATAGGAAATGAATGGGGCTGGCTCAGGACTTCAGAGTTTCTCAGTCATTTAACCTCACCGAACAAACACTCACAGCTCCCTCATAGTGGCACCTAGAAACTCCATTCAACTTGGAAAACGCAGCAAATTTTCCTGGCTACATTTTCATAAATCATTGTCTATTAAAAAAATGTATAGTTTATTCAGCATTTCGCCTTATTTCAGACCATGGAAAGCAGAGTTTAAAATGGGTGTCTATTGCGTGCACTAGAGTGGGAGAACTACACACCTAGAGTGGAGAGCAGCTTCTGCATCAGCTGAAAAAATATTTTGAAACGGCGATTGCTAGGGCTACGTACGCCCCACTGACATAATTTATACATCAAAACGTTGGAAATTTCGTCCCGGTCGTATTGATGTGCCTCTCATGTCTGTGAGGTTTATAGTTTTGGCTCCAGACCCTTAAATAGGGCAGCACCTCCAAAAATCCCTCCATTGGGCCCAATGTTAAATTTCAGAGGAAAAGGCGTGAGGGAGCAGAGAAACCTCTCGTGTTTAACCTGCCGCTGTCAGCCTTCTGAGTGGGCTAGAGACATAAAATTGACACCGCTGCGATCGTCGCGAGCGCCTGCCGCCCACGGTCCAAACCCCAAAGCTGTACTCCTTACGGTTGGGGAGTTATTTAGAGGAGTTTGGCAGGGTCTGACTCAGTTCAAATGAATGGCAGCCTATGGGGACAGAAGCTGGTGCAGGGAGAGGGAGTGAGAAGGGAGGGGCCGTCTCCATGGAAACGGCCCAGCTCTGTGTGTGGCACTTGGGCTGCAGTGAGCATGTCTGTGATACAGGCTTCTGATTGGTCAATGCTCATGATAAAGAGAGTGGATGCCATAATCAATCATTCATATACAGACTGACCAGGGGTGCGTCTAGACTTTTTCATAGGGGTGGCCCTGGCCCAAGGGGGGCCCAAGTCAGTCAGGGGTGGCCAGCAGAGTTATATGATATGCATGCACCTCCCTCAACATAGCATTGTTAAATTCAAACATTTTCACCATTCAGCTTTTACATTCAATTTCATGGATTATACATTCATAATTTTTCAACATTCATTCTGCTTAACCTTCATACTACTACATTCAACCCAGCATTCAGCAGTTTGCTTAGGCTTTTATTTTCAAAGTTTCTATTCGTACAATTCATTCTCCTTCAAACATTCAACCCAGCGTTCAGCAGTTTGGCTTCAGCTTTCATTTTCAAAATTTCAATTCATACAATTCATTCTCATTCAAACATTCAACCCAGCATTCAGCAGTTTGGCTTCAGCTTTTATTTTCAAAATTTCAATTCGTACAATTCATTCTCATTCATACATTCAACCCAGCATAAGCATTCGGCAGCGTAGCTTCAGCTGCGGGCATTCACACCCCGCAATTGCTTCAGCAATTGCTCTTCTAGTTGGTGTGAATGCCCAAAGCATTCACACCTATGTTCTCCTACCTTTATTATTGGTGTGAATGCCCAAAGCATTCACACCTATGTTCTCCTACCTTTATTATTATTATTTTTCTTCTACCTCGTTTTTAGCGCTTCTTCTCCCACAGTTTTCAAGCTAGAAACTTCAAGCGAACTTCAAAACGTGCGTCTTCATCAGGACATTATTGCTTGTATTTTTCTAAGCCATAACCTTCATAATTTCCGAGTTATTAACAATAATTCAAAAATCTTCCCATTGAAATGAATGGGGAGAGCTTCAAATTTAAAAATTTTCAGCCTCGAACAAACCTTCATAACTCCTTCATACTTTCACTTAGTAACTTCATTCAACTTTCAAAACGCGGCAAATTTTCCTGGCTACATATTCATAATTCATCTTCAATTCAAAAATGTACGGTTCATTCACAATTTCAGCATATGTCAGACCATGAAATCTTCAAAAATCAGCCTTTAACATGGGTGTCTATTGCGTGCACTAGAGTGGGAGAACTACACACCTAGAGTGGAGAGCAGTGTCTGAGGCGTCTGAAAAAAATATTTTTAAATCGCGATTGTGAGGGCTACGTACATCCCACGGACATAATTTTTACATCAAAACGTTGGAAATCTTGTCCCGATCGTAGCGATGTGTCTCTCGTGTCTGTGAGGTTTATAGTTTTGGCTCCAGACCCTTAATTAGGGCGGCACCTCCAGAAATCCCTCCATAGACTGCAATGTTAATTTTCAGAGGAAAAGGCGTGAGGAAGCAGAGAAACCTCTTGTGTTTAACCTGCCGCTGTCAGCCTTCTGAGTGGGCTAGAGACATGAAATTTACACCGCTGCGACCCTCGCGAGCTCCTGCCGCCCACGGTCCAAACCCCAAAGCTGTACTCCTCACGGTTTTGGAGTTATTTAGAGGAGTTTGGCAGGGTCTGACTCAGTTCAAATGAATGGCAGCCTAAGGGGGCAGAAGGAGACAGAGGCTGGTGCAGGGAGAGGGAGTGAGAAGGAGGGGCCGTCTCCATGGAAACGGCCCAGCTCTGTGTGTGGCACTTGGGCTGCAGTGAGCATGTCTGTGATACAGGCTTCTGATCGATCAATGCTCATGATACAGAGAGTGGATGACATCATCAATCACACACACAGACAGACCAGGGCGTGTCTAGACTTTTTTTAAAGGGGGGCCCGGGCCCAAGGGGGCCCAAGTCATGCAGGGGTGGCCAGCAGAATTAGGTCAAACTCCAGAGGGGTAACTGTTTCCTCACAGGAAGCTGTGTCTATGACTGTCCTTTCAAAATAAAAGTCCCGAATTCTGATTGAGTCTTCACAGGAAACAAAGTCAGGCACGCACGTAGTGCATTACTTGTGTTTGATTGCAACATGGATTTGGGACAGGCACCCTTGCGTAGTGCGTGCTTGTGTGTTTGATTGCAACATGGATCTGGGACAGGCACACATTTACATTCAACTTTTGAATAAAATTCAAACATTTTCACCATTCAGCTTTTAAATTCAAATTCATTAATTATACATTCATAATTTTTCAACATTCATTCTACTCAACCTTCATATTACTACATTCAACCCAGCATTCAGCAGTTTGTCTTCAGCTTTCATTTTCAAAATTTCTATTCATACAATTCATTCTCCTTCAAACATTCAACCCAGCGTTCAGCAGTTTGCTTAGGCTTTTATTTTCAAAGTTTCAATTCATACAATTCATTCTCATTCAAACATTCAACCCAGCATTCAGCAGTTTGGCTTCAGCTTTCATTTTCAAAATTTCAATTCGTACAATTCATTCTCATTCATACGTTCAACCCAGCATTAGCATTCAGCAGCGTAGCTTCAGCTGCGGGCATTCACACCCGCAATTGCTTCAGCAATTGCTCTTCTAGTTGGTGTGAATGCCCAAAGCATTCACACCTATGTTCTCCTACCTTTATTATTATTATTATTATTCTTCCCCCCACTTTTTCGCCGCGCTTCTTCTCCCACAGTTTTCAAGCTAGAAACTTCAAACGAACTTCAAAACGTGCGCCTTCATCGGGAATGGTGTGCTTGTACTTTTCATAAGCCATAACCTTCATAATTTCCGAGTTATTAACAATAATTCAAAAATTTTCCCATTGAAAATGAATGGGAGAGCTTCAGATTCAGACATTTTCAAACATTTTCCTCGAACAAACCTTCATAACTCCTTCATACTTTCACTTAGAAACTTCATTCAACTTTCAAAACGCAGTAAATTTTCCTGGCTACATATTCATAATTCATCTTCAATTCAAAATGTACGGTTCATTCACAATTTCATCATATCTCAGACCATGAAATCTTCAAAAATCAGCCTTTAACATGGGTGTCTATTGCGTGCACTAGAGTGGGAGAACTACACACCTAGAGTGGAGAGCAGTGTCTGAAGCGTCTGAAAAATATATTTAAATCGCGATTGTGAGGGCTACGTACACCCCACGGACATAATTTTTACATCAAAACATTGGAAATCTTGTCCCGATCGTAGCGATGTGTCTCTCATGTCTGTGAGGTTTATAGTTTTGGCTCCAGACCCTTAAACATGGCGGCACCTCCAGAAATCTCTCCATAGACTGCAATGTTAAATTTCAGAGGAAAAGGCGTGAGGAAGCAGAAAAACCTCTTGTGTTTAACCTGCCGCTGTCAGCCTTCTGAGTGGGCTAGAGACATGAAATTTACACCGCTGCGATCGTCGTGAGCTCCTGCCGCCACGGTCCAAACCCCAAAGCTGTACTCCTCACGGTTGGGGAGTTATTTAGAGGAGTTCGGCAGGGTCTGACTCAGTTCAAATGAATGGCAGTCTAAGGGGACAGAAGCTGGTGCAGGGAGAGGGAGTGAGAAGGAGGGGCCGTCTCCATGGAAACGGCCCAGCTCTTGGCAGTTGACCTCAAGTGACCCTGCCTGGGGCTTATACAGGCTTCTGATCGATCAATGCTCATGATACAGAGAGTGGATGACATCATCAATCACACACACACACACAGACAGACCAGGGGCGTGTCTAGACTTTTTAAAGGGGGCCGGGGCCCAAGGGGGGCCCAAGTCATGCAGGGGTGGCCAGCAGAATTAGGTCAAACTCCAGAGGGGTAACTGTTTCCTCACAGGAAGCTGTGTCTATGACTGTCCTTTCAAAATAAAAGTCCCGAATTCTGATTGAGTCTTCACAGGAAACAAAGTCAGGCACGCACGTAGTGCGTGCTTCGGTGTGTTCGATTGCAACATGGATCTGGAACAGGCACCCATTTAACATTCAACTTTTGAATAAAATTCAAACATTTTCACCATTCAGCTTTTAAATTCAAATTCATGGATTATACATTCATAATTTTTCAACGTTCATTCTGCTTAACCTTCATACTACTACATTCAACCCAGCATTCAGCAGTTTGGCTTCGGCTTTCATTTTCAAAGTTTCTATTCATACAATTCATTCTCATTCATACATTCAACCCAGCATTAGCATTCGGCAGCGTAGCTTCAGCTGCGGGCATTCACACCCCGCAATTGCTTCAGCAATTGCTCTTCTAGTTGGGTGTGAATGCGAAGCATTCACAACCTATGTTCTCCTCCCTTTATTATGATTATTTTCTTCCGCTCACTTTTTAGCGCTTCTTCTCCCACAGTTTTCAAGCTAGAAACTTCAAACCAACTTCAAAACGTGCGGCTTCATCGGGAATAGTACGGATGTATTCAGAATTTTGATAACTTTCATAATTTCCGAGTTATTAACAATAATTCATAAAAAATTTCCCATTGGAAATGAATGGGGAGAGCTTCAAATTTAAAAAAATTTCAACCTCGAACAAACCTTCATAACTCCTTCATACTTTCACTTAGAAACTTCATTCAACTTTCAAAACGCAGTAAATTTCCCTGGCGACATATTCATAATTCATCTTCAATTAAAAAAATGTACAGTTCATTCACAATTTCCACTTATGTCAGACCATGAAATCTTCAAAAATCAGCCTTTAACATGGGTGTCTATTGCGTGCACTAGAGTGGGAGAACTACACACCTAGAGTGGAGAGCAGTGTCTGAAGCGTCTGAAAAAAATATTTTTAAATCGCGATTGTGAGGGCTACGTACACCCCACGGACATAATTTTTACATCAAAACGTTGGAAATCTTGTCCCGATCGTAGCAATGTGTGTCTCGTGTCTGTGAGGTTTATAGTTTTGGCTCCAGACCCTTAATTAGGGCGGCACCTCCAGAAATCCCTCCATAGACTGCAATGTTAATTTTCAGAGGAAAAGGCGTGAGGAAGCAGAGAAACCTCTTGTGTTTAACCTGCCGCTGTCAGCCTTCTGAGTGGGCTAGAGACATGAAATTTACACCGCTGCGATCCTCGGGAGCTCCTGCCGCCCACGGTCCAAACCCCAAAGCTGTACTCCTCACGGTTTTGGAGTTATTTAGAGGAGTTTGGCAGGGTCTGACTCAGTTCAAATGAATGGCAGCCTAAGGGGGCAGAAGGAGACAGAGGCTGGTGCAGGGAGAGGGAGTGAGAAGGGAGGGGCCGTCTCCATGGAAACGGCCCAGCTGTGTGTGTGGCACTTGGGCTGCAGTGAGCATGCCTGTGATACAGGCTTCTGATTGGTCAATGATAATTATATACTTCATCATGTATATATTTCACCATTCAGCTTTTAAATTCAAATTCATGAATTATACATTCATAATTTTTCAACATTCATTCTGCTTAACCTTCATATTACTACATTCAACCCAGCATTCAGCAGTTTGGCTTCAGCTTTTATTTTCAAAATTTCTATTCATACAATTCATTCTCATTCAAAAATTCAACCCAGCATTCAGCAGTTTGGCTTCAGCTTTTATTTTCAAAATTTCTATTCATACAATTCATTCTCATTCAAAAATTCAACCCAGCATTCAGCAGTTTGGCTTCAGCTTTCATTTTCAAAATTTCAATTCATACAATTCATTCTCATTCATACATTCAACCCAGCATTAGCATTCAGCAGCGTAGCTTCAGCTGCGGGCATTCACACCCGCAATTGCTTCAGCAATTGCTCTTCTGAATGGTGTGAATGCCCAAAGCATTCACACCTATGTTCTCCTACCTTTATTATTATTTTTCTTCCCCTGTTTTTGGCTCGCTTCTTCTCCCACAGTTTTCAAGCTAGAAACTTCAAACCAACTTCAAAACGTGCGGCTTCATCGGGACACGTGTGCTTGTATTCAGAATTTTGATATTCCTTCATAATTTCCGAGTTATGGCCCATAATTCATTTCAAAATTTCCCATAGGAAATGAATGGGAACTTCAGAACTCAGTCATTTAACCTCACTGAACAAACACTCACAGCTTCTTCGTAGTTGGGCTTAGAAACTCCATTCAACTTGGAAAACGCAGCAAATTTTCCTGGCTACATTTTCATAATTCATCATTTATTAAAAAATGTATCGTTTATTCAGCATTTCGCCTTATGTCAGACCATGAAATCTTCAAAAATCAGCCTTTAACATGGGTGTCTATTGCGTGCACTAGAGTGGGAGAACTACACACCTAGAGTGGAGAGCAGCTTCTGCATCAGCTGAAAAAATATTTTTAAATCGCGATTGCAAGGGCTACGTACGCCCCACTGACATAATTTATACATCAAAATGTTGGAAATCTTGTCCCGATCGTAGCGATGTGCCTCTCATGCCTGTGAGATTTATAGTTTTGGCTCCAGACCCTTAATTAGGGCGGCACCTCCAGAAATCCCTCCATAGACTGCAATGTTAAATTTCAGAGGAAAAGGCGTGAGAAGGCAGAAAAACCTCTGGTGTTTAACCTGCCGCTGTCAGCCTTCTGAGTGGGCTAGAGACATAAAATTTACATCGCTGCGATCATCGCGAGCTCCTGCCGCCCACGGTCCAAACCCCAAAGCTGTACTCCCTTACGGTTGTGGAGTTATTTAGAGGAGTTTGGCAGGGTCTGACTCAGTTCAAATGAATGGCAGTCTATGGGGACAGAGGCTGGTGCAGGGAGAGGGAGTGAGAAGGGAGGCCGTCTCCATGGAAACGGCCCAGCTCTGTGTGTGGCACTTGGGCTGCAGTGAGCATGTCTGTGATACAGGCTTCTGATTGGTCAATGCTCATGATAAAGAGAGTGGATGCCATAATCAATCATTCATATACAGACTGACCAGGGGTGTGTCTAGACTTTTTCATAGGGGTGGCCCTGGCCAAAGGGGGGCCCAAGTCAGTCAGGGGTGGCCAGCAGAATTAAATTCAAACATTTTCACCATTCAGCTTTTAAATTCAAATTCATGAATTATACATTCATAATTTTTCAACATTCATTCTACTTAACCTTCATATTACTACATTCAACCCAGCATTCAGCAGTTAGGCTTAGGCTTTTATTTTCAAAATTTCAATTCATACAATTCATTCTCATTCAAACATTCAACCCAGCATTCAGCAGTTTGGTTTAGGCTTTTATTTTCAAATTTCTCTTCATACAGTTCATTCTCATTCAAACATTCAACGCAGCATTCAGCAGTTTGGCTTAGGCTTTTATTTTCAAACATTCAGTTCATACTCATTCAAACATTCAACCCAGCATTCAGCAGTTTGGCTTCAGCTTTCATTTTCAAAATTTCAATTCATACAATTCATTCTCATTCATACATTCAACCCAGCATTAGCATTCAGCAGCGTAGCTTCAGCTGCGGGCATTCACACCCGCAATTGCTTCAGCAATTGCTCTTCTAGTATTACATTTAAAACCCCCCTACTCAAAACTTTGAACCGCTACTCCTCCCGCACCGTTGGTCGTAGAAACGCCGTTCCCGCGCCAAAACGACCGGCTCGGCCGGGAATGGTGTGCTTGTATTCAGAATTTTGATATTCCTTATAATTTCCGAGTTATGGCCCATAATCCATTTCAAAATTTCCCATAGGAAATGAATGGGGCTGGCTCAGGACTTCAGAGTTTCTCAGTCATTTAACCTCACTGAACAAACACTCACAGCTTCCTCATAGTTGGGCTTAGAAACTCCATTCAACTTGGAAAACACAGCAAATTTTCCTGGCTACATTTTCATAATTCATCATTTATTAAAAAAATGTATAGTTTATTCAGCATTTTGCCTTATTTCAGACCATGGAAAGCAGAGTTTAACATTGGTGTCTATTGCGTGCACTAGAGTGGGAGAACTACACACCTAGAGTGGAGAGCAGCTTCTGCATCAGCTGAAAAAATATTTTGAAACGGCGATTGCAAGGGCTACGTACGCCCCACTGACATAATTTATACATCAAAACGTTGGAAATTTCGTCCCGGTCGTAGTGATGTGTCTCTCATGTCTGTGAGGTTTATAGTTTTGGCTCCAGACCCTTAATTAGGGCGGCACCTCCAAGAATCCCTCCATAGACTGCAATGTTAATTTTCAGAGGAAAAGGCGTGAGGAAGCAGAAAAACCTCTTGTGTTTAACCTGCCGCTGTCAGC
Source organism: Synanceia verrucosa (assembly GCA_029721515.1). NCBI lineage: Eukaryota > Metazoa > Chordata > Actinopteri > Perciformes > Synanceiidae > Synanceia > Synanceia verrucosa. Next base: position 375,587 of record CM056550.1, read on the forward strand.
CTTCTGAGTGGGCTAGAGACATGAAATTTACACCGCTGCGATCATCGCGAGCTCCTGCCACCCACGGTCCAAACCCCAAAGCTGTACTCCTTACGGTTGTGGAGTTATTTAGAGGAGTTTGGCAGGGTCTGACTCAGTTCAAATGAATGGCAGTCTATGGGGACAGAGGCTGGTGCAGGGAGAGGGAGTGAGAAGGGAGGGGCCGTCTCCATGGAAACGGCCCAGCTCTGTGTGTGGCACTTGGGCTGCAGTGAGCATGTCTGTGATACAGGCTTCTGATTGGTCAATGCTCATGATAAAGACAGTGGATGCCATAATCAATCATTCATATACAGACTGACCAGGGGTGTGTCTAGACTTTTTCATAGGGGTGGCCCTGGCCCAAGGGGGCCCAAGTCAGTCAGGGGGTGGCCAGCAGAATTATATGATATGCATGCATCTCCCTCAACATAGCATCGTTAAATTCAAACATTTTCACCATTCAGCTTTTAAATTCAAATTCATGGATTATACATTCATAATTTTTCAACATTCATTCTGCTTAACCTTCATACTACTACATTCAACCCAGCATTCAGCAGTTTGGCTTCAGCTTTTATTTTCAAAATTTCTATTCATACAATTCATTCTCATTCAAACATTCAACCCAGCATTCAGCAGTTTGGCTTCAGCTTTTATTTTCAAAATTTCTATTCATACAATTCATTCTCATTCAAACATTCAACCCAGCATTCAGCAGTTTGGCTTCAGCTTTTATTTTCAAAATTTCAATTCATACAATTCATTCTCATTCATACATTCAACCCAGCATTCAGCAGTTTGGCTTCAGCTTTTCTTTTCAAAATTACTATTCATACAATTCATTCTCATTCAAACATTCAACCCAGCATTCAGCAGCATTCAGCAGCGTAGCTTCAGCTGCGGGCATTCACACCCCGCAATTGCTTCAGCAATTGCTCTTCTAGTTGGTGTGAATGCCCAAAGCATTCACACCTATGTTATCCTACCTTTATTATTATTATTTTTCTTCCCCCCAGTTTTTTGGCTCGCTTCTTCTCCCACAGTTTTCAAGCTAGAAACTTCAAACCAACTTCAAAACGTGCGGCTTCATCGGGACACGTGTGCTATTACTTTTCATAACCGTAACCTTCATAATTTCCGAGTTATTAACCATAATTCATCAAAATTTTCCCATTGAAAATGAATGGGGAGAGCTTCAAACTTCAAAAATTTTCAACCTCGAACAAACCTTCATAACTCCTTCATACTTTCACTTAGAAACTTCATTCAACTTTCAAAACGCAGGAAATTTCCCTGGCTACATATTCATAAATCATTGTCTATTCAAAAAATGTACGGTTCATTCACAATTTCAGCATATCTCAGACCATGAAATCTTCAAAAATCAGCCTTTAACATGGGTGTCTATTGCGTGCACTACAGTGGGAGAACTACACACCTAGAGTGGAGAGCAGTGTCTGAAGCGTCTGAAAAAAATATTTTTAAATCGCGATTGTGAGGGCTACGTACACCCCACGGACATAATTTTTACATCAAAACGTTGGAAATCTTGTCCCGATCGTAGGGATGTGTGTCTCATGTCTGTGAGGTTTATAGTTTTGGCTCCAGACCCTTAATTAGGGCGGCACCTCCAGAAATCCCTCCATAGACTGCAATGTTAATTTTCAGAGGAAAAGGCGTGAGGAAGCAGAGAAACCTCTTGTGTTTAACCTGCCGCTGTCAGCCTTCTGAGTGGGCTAGAGACATGAAATTTACACCGCTGCGATCCTCGCGAGCTCCTGCCGCCCACGGTCCAAACCCCAAAGCTGTACTCCTCACGGTTTTGGAGTTATTTAGAGGAGTTTGGCAGGGTCTGACTCAGTTCAAATGAATGGCAGCCTAAGGGGCAGAAGGAGACAGAGGCTGGTGCAGGGAGAGGGAGTGAGAGGGAGGGCCGTCTCCATGGAAACGGCCCAGCTCTGTGTGTGTGGCACTTGGGCTGCAGTGAGCATGCCTGTGATACAGGCTTCTGATTGGTCAATGCTAATTATATACTTCACCATGTATATATTTCACCATTCAGCTTTTAAATTCAAATTCATGGATTATACATTCATAATTTTTCAACATTCATTCTACTTAACCTTCATACTACTACATTCAACCCAGCATTCAGCAGTTTGGCTTAGGCTTTTATTTTCAAAATTTCTATTCATACAATTCATTCTCATTCAACCATTCAACCCAGCATTCAGCAGTTTGGCTTCAGCTTTTATTTTCAAAATTTCTATTCATACAATTCATTCTCATTCATACATTCAACCCAGCATTAGCATTCAGCAGCGTAGCTTCAGCTGCGGGCATTCACACCCGCAATTGCTTCAGCAATTGCTCTTCTAGTTGGTGTGAATGCCCAAAGCATTCACACCTATGTTATCCTACCTTTATTCTTATTATGTGCCTGCCGTCGGCGGCACATATTACTATTCCTTTTGGGGGGGTTCCCCAAGTGTCTTAGCATTCATGGCAGGCGAAGCCTGCCATGAATGCTTGTAGTAGGTCCACAAACACATAAATGATGAAAACTGATGAAAAACACCAAAAAATCCCAAGAAAATCCACCCCAAAATCCTTAAAAGCAACGCGCTTATTAGTATTCAGGACGAGGTTTCTTTTTTATTATTTTTATTATTATTATTATAGCGCATTCTTCGGCAATTAATGCGGTCGACCGTAAGGTGCACCCAGGCATGAGATATATCAAAACGTGCGTCTCGATCGTGCCACCATGGCTATTACTTTTCTCCGTCAAAGCCGTTACCGTGGCGACGCTAGACCCCAAAACCGCCGAAAAAGTCCCATAGGAATGAATGGGGAAAGGGTCGGATTTCAAATTTTTTTCTTCATCGAACAAACACTCACAGCTTCCTCGTAGTTGGGCCTAGAAACTCCATTCAACTTGGAAAACGCAGCAAATTTTCCTGGCTACATATTCATAATTCATCATTTATTAAAAAAATGTATAGTTTATTCAGCATTTTGCCTTATGTCAGACCATGAAATCTTCAAAATCAGCCTTTAACATGGGTGTCTATTGCGTGCACTAGAGTGGGAGAACTACACACCTAGAGTGGAGAGCAGTTTCTGAATCAGCTGAAAAAATATTTTAAAACGGCGATTGTGAGGGCTACGTACGCCCCACCGACATAATTTATACATCAAAATGTTGGAAATTTCGTCCCGATCGTAGTGATGTGCCTCTGGTGTCTGTGAGGTTTATAGTTTTGGCTCCAGACCCTTAATTAGGGCAGCACCTCCAAGAATCCCTCCATAGACTGCAATGTTAAATTTCAGAGGAAAAGGCGTGAGGAAGCAGAGAAACCTCTGGTGTTTAACCTGCCGCTGTCAGCCTTCTGAGTGGGCTAGAGACATGAAATTTAGACCGCTGCGATCCTCGGGAGCTCCTGCCGCCCACGGTCCAAACCCCAAAGCTGTACTACTTACGGTTGTGGAGTTATTTAGAGGAGTTCGGCAGGCTCTGACTCAGTTCAAATGAATGGCAGTCTATGGGGACAGATGCTGGTGCAGGGAGAGGGAGTGAGAAGGGAGGGGCCGTCTCCATGGAAACGGCCCAGCTGTGTTTGTGGCACTTGGGCTGCAGTGAGCATGTCTGTGATACAGGCTTCTGATTGGTCAATGCTCATGATAAAGAGAGTGGATGCCATAATCAATCATTCATATACAGACTGACCAGGGGTGCGTCTAGACTTTTTCATAGGGGTGGCCCTGGCCCAAGGGGGGCCCAAGTCAGTCAGGGGTGGCCAGCAGAATTAAATTCAAACATTTTCAAATGTGTTAAATTCAAACATTTTCACCATTCAGCTTTTTACATTCAATTTAATGGATTATACATTCATAATTTTTCAACATTCATTCTGCTTAACCTTCATACTACTACATTCAACCCAGCATTCAGCAGTTTGGCTTAGGCTTTTATTATCAAAATTTCTATTCATACAATTCATTCTCACTCAAACATTCAACCCAGTATTCAGCAGTTTGGCTTCAGCTTTTATTTTCAAAATTTCTATTCATACAATTCATTCTCATTCATACATTCAACCCAGCATTAGCATTGAGCAGCGTAGCTTCAGCTGCGGGCATTCACACCCGCAATTGCTTCAGCAATTGCTTCTTCTAGCTTGGTGTGAATGCCCAAAGCATTCACACCTATGTTCTCCTACCTTTATTATTATTATTTTTCTTCTACCTCGTTTTTTGGCACGCTTCTTTTCTCCCACAGTTTTCAAGCTAGAAACTTCAAACGAACTTCAAAACGTGCGTGGCCTTCATCGGGACATTATTGCTTGTATTCAGAATTTTGATATTCCTTATAATTTCCGAGTTATGGACCATAATCCATTTCAAAATTTTTCCCATTGAAAATGAATGGGAGAGCTTCAGACTTGTTCAGTCATTTTCAACCTCACTGAACAAACACTCATAACTTCCTCGTAGTTGGGCCTAGAAACTCCATTCAACTTGGAAAACGCAGCAAATTTTCCTGGCTACATTTTCATAATTCATCATTTATTAAAAAAATGTATAGTTTATTCAGCATTTCGCCTTATGTCAGACCATGAAATCTTCAAAAATCAGCCTTTAACATGGGTGTCTATTGCGTGCACTAGAGTGGGAGAACTACACACCTAGAGTGGAGAGCAGCTTCTGCATCAGCTGAAAAATATTTTGAAAGAAGCGATTGCAAGGGCTACGTACGCCCCACTGACATAATTTATACATCAAAACGTTGGAAATTTCGTCCCGGTCGTAGCGATGTGCCTCTGGTGTCTGTGAGGTTTATAGTTTTGGCTCCAGACCCTTAATTAGGGGGGCACCTCCAGAAATCCCTCCATAGACTGCAATGTTAAATTTCAGAGGAAAAGGCGTGAGGAAGCAGAGAAACCTCTGGTGTTTAACCTGCCGCTGTCAGCCTTCTGAGTGGGCTAGAGACATGAAATTTAGACCGCTGCGATCCTCGGGAGCTCCTGCCGCCCACGGTCCAAACCCCAAAGCTGTACTCCCACGGTTGTGGAGTTATTTAGAGGAGTTCGGCAGGCTCTGACTCAGTTCAAATGAATGGCAGCCTAAGGGGGCAGAAGGAGACAGATGCTGGTGCAGGGAGAGGGAGTGAGAAGGGAGGGGCCGTCTCCATGGAAACGGCCCAGCTGTGTGTGTGGCACTTGGGCTGCAGTGGCCATGCCTGTGATACAGGCTTCTGATTGGTCAGTGCTAATTATATACTTCACCATGTATATATTTCACCATTCAGCTTTTAAATTCAAATTCATGGATTATACATTCATAATTTTTCAACATTCATTCTGCTTAACCTTCATACTACTACATTCAACCCAGCGTTCAGCAGTTTGCTTAGGCTTTTATTTTCAAAGTTTCAATTCATACAATTCATTCTCATTCAAACATTCAACCCAGCATTCAGCAGTTTGGCTTCAGCTTTCATTTTCAAAATTTCAATTCGTACAATTCATTCTCATTCAAACATTCAACCCAGCATTAGCATTCAGCAGCGTAGCTTCAGCTGCGGGCATTCACACCCGCAATTGCTTCAGCAATTGCTCTTCTAGTTGGTGTGAATGCCCAAAGCATTCACACCTATGTTCTCCTACCTTTATTATTATTATTATTATTCTTCCCCCACTTTTTTGGCCGCTTCTTCTCCCACAGTTTTCAAGCTAGAAACTTCAAACGAACTTCAAAACGTGCGCCTTCATCGGGAATGGTGTGCTTGTATTCAGAATTTTGATATTCCTTATAATTTCCGAGTTATGGACCATAATCCATTTCAAAAATTTTCCCATTGAAAATGAATGGGGAGAGCTTCAGACTTTTTCAGTCATTTAACCTCACTGAACAAACCTTCATAACTCCTTCATACTTTCACTTAGAAACTTCATTCTACTTTCAAAACGCAGTAAATTTTCCTGGCTACATATTCATAATTCATCTTCAATTCAAAAAATGTACGGTTCATTCACAATTTCAGCTTATCTCAGACCATGAAATCTTCAAAAATCAGCCTTTAACATGGGTGTCTATTAGTGCACTAGAGTGGGAGAACTACACACCTAGAGTGGAGAGCAGTGTCTGAAGCGTCTGAAAAAATATTTTTAAATCGCGATTGTGAGGGCTACGTACACCCCACGGACATAATTTTACATCAAAACATTGGAAATTTCGTCCCGGTCGTAGCGATGTGTCTCTCATGTCTGTCAGGTTTAAAATTTTTGCTCCAGACCCTTAAACAGGGCGGCACCTCCAAAAATCTCTCCATTGGGCCCAATGTTAAATTTCAGAGGAAAAAGGCGTGAGAAAGCAGAGAAACCTCTTGTGTTTAACCTGCCACTGTCAGCCTTCTGAGTGGGCTAGAGACATAAAATTTACACCGCTGCGATCGTCGTGAGCTCCTGCCGCCCACGGTCCAAACCCCAAAGCTGTACTCCCTTACGGTTGGGGAGTTATTTAGAGGAGTTCGGCAGGGGTCTGACTCAGTTCAAATGAATGGCAGTCTAAGGGGACAGAAGCTGGTGCAGGGAGAGGGAGTGAGAAGGGAGGGCCGTCTCCATGGAAACGGCCCAGCTCTGTGTGTGGCACTTGGGCTGCAGTGGGCATGCCTGGGGCTTATACAGGCTTCTGATCGATCAATGCTCATGATACAGAGAGTGGATGACATCATCAATCACACACACAAACAGACAGACCAGGGGCGTGTCTAGACTTTTTTAAAGGGGGGGCCGGGGCCCAAGGGGGGCCCAAGTCATGCAGGGGTGGCCAGCAGAATTAGGTCAAACTCCAGAGGGGTAACTGTTTCCTCACAGGAAGCTGTGTCTATGACTGTCCTTTCAAAATAAAAGTCCCGAATTCTGATTGAGTCTTCACAGGAAACAAAGTCAGGCACGCACGTAGTGCGTGCTTCGGTGTGTTTGATTGCAACATGAATGTGGGACAGGCACACATTTAACATTCAACTTTTGAATAAAATTCAAACATTTTCACCATTCAGCTTTTAAATTCAAATTCATGAATTATACATTCATAATTTTTCAACATTCATTCTGCTTAACCTTCATACTACTACATTCAACCCAGCATTCAGCACTTTGGCTTCAGCTTTCATTTTCAAAATTTCAATTCATACAATTCATTCTCATTCAAACATTCAACCCAGCATTCAGCAGTTTGGCTTCAGCTTTCATTTTCAAAATTTCAATTCGTACAATTCATTCTCATTCATACATTCAACCCAGCATTAGCATTCGGCAGCGTAGCTTCAGCAGCGGGCATTCACACCCGCAATTGCTTCAGCAATTGCTCTTCTAGTATTACATTTAAAACCCCCCTACTCAAAACTTTGAACCGCTACTCCTCCTGCACCGTTGGTCGTAGAAACGCCGTTCCCGCGCCAAAACGACCGGCTCGGCCGGGAATGGTGTGCTTGTATTCAGAATTTTGATATTCCTTATAATTTCCGAGTTATGGACCATAATCCATTTCAAAATTTCCCATAGGAAATGAATGGGGCTTCAGACTTTTTCAGTCATTTAACCTCAGTGAACAAACACTCACAGCTCCCTCGTAGTTGCATCTAGACACTCCATTCAACTTGTAAAACGCAGCAAATTTTCCTGGCTACATTTTCATAATTCATCATTTATTAAAAAAATGTATAGTTTATTCAGCATTTTGCCTTATTTCAGACCATGGAAAGCAGAGTTTAACATTGGTGTCTATTGCGTGCACTAGAGTGGGAGAACTACACACCTAGAGTGGAGAGCAGCTACTGCATCAGCTGAAAAAATATTTTGAAACGGCCATTGCGAGGGCTACGTACGCCCCACCAGCATAATTTATACATCAAAACGTTGGAAATTTCGTCCCGGTTGTAGTGATGTGTCTCTCGTGTCTCTGAGGTTTATAGTTTTGGCTCCAGACCCTTAATTAAGGCGGCACCTCCAAGAATCCCTCCATAGACTGCAATGTTAAATTTCAGAGGAAAAGGCGTGAGAGAGCAGAAAAACCTCTTGTGTTTAACCTGCCGCTGTCAGCCTTCTGAGTGGACTAGAGACATAAAATTCACATCGCTGCGATCGTTGCGAGCTCCTGCCGCCCACGGTCCAAACCCCAAAGCTGTACTCCTTACGGTTTTGGAGTTATTCAGAGGAGTTCGGCAGGGTCTGACTCAGTTCAAATGAATGGCAGTCTATGGGGACAGATGCTGGTGCAGGGAGAGGGAGTGAGAAGGGAGGGGCCGTCTCCATGGAAACGGCCCAGCTCTGTGTGTGGCACTTGGGCTGCAGTGAGCATGTCTGTGATACAGGCTTCTGATTGGTCAATGCTAATTATATACTTCACCATGTATATATTTCACCATTCAGCTTTTAAATTCAAATTCATGGATTATACATTCATAATTTTTCAACATTCATTCTGCTTAACCTTCATACTACTACATTCAACCCAGCATTTAGCAGTTTGTCTTCAGCTTTTATTTTCAAAATTTCAATTCATACAATTCATTCTCATTCAAACATTCAACCCAGCATTCAGCAGTTTGGCTTAGGCTTTTATTTTCAAAATTTCAATTCATACAATTCATTCTCATTCAAACAGTCAACCCAGCATTCAGCAGTTTGGCTTCAGCTTTCATTTTCACAATTTCAATTCATACAATTCATTCTCATTCATACATTCAACCCAGCATTAGCATTCGGCAGCGTAGCTTCAGCTGCGGGCATTCACACCCCGCAATTGCTTCAGCAATTGCTCTTCTAGTTGGGTGTGAATGCCAAGCATTCTACAACCTATGTTATTCTGTGTTCTTTATTCTTATTTTTCTTCCGCTCACTTTTTTGGCGGCTTCTTCTCCCACA